>OW240913.1:199385861-199506901 GCA_933207985.1 Pelobates cultripes | reverse complement strand
AGTAAATTGGGTTGAATGGTCTTATCTGCCCTCACATTCTATGTTTCTATGACATTAAAGGAACACTATAGTCACCTAAATTACTTTAGCTAAATAAAGCAGTTTTAGTGTATGGATCATTCCCCTGCAATCTTACTGCTCAATTCACTGCCATTTAGGAGGTAAATCACTTTGTTTCTGTTTATGCAGCCCTAGCCACACCTCCCCTGGCTATGATTGACAGAGCCTGCATGAAAAAAAAAAACTGGTTTCACTTTCAAACAGATGTACTTTACCTTAAATAATTGTATCTCAATCTCTAAATTGAACTTTAATCACATACAGGAAGCTCTTGCAGGGTCTAGCAAGCTATTAACATAGCAGGGGATAAGAAAATCTTAAACAGAACTTGCAATAAAGAAAGCCTAAATAGGGCTCTCTTTACAGGAAGTGTTTATGGAAGGCTGTGCAAGTCACATGCAGGGAGGTGTGACTAGGGTTCATAAACAAAGGGATTTAACTCCTAAATATTGATAACGCCGTGTTGGCGAAACGCGTTTATGGAAATTACATTTTTTTTATATATTAAAGTATATTTGGTTACTTTTTATCTGTGCCATTTATCTTTTTATATACACTTATTTGATTTTTACCTGGCATCTTCTCAACATCCTGGACTCCAAGTAATCCTAGGTGGGGATTATACCACCAGCGCTAACGTTAAGGAGCAGTTGGCCTGCTCCTGTCTTGTAAGTACCCATTTTATTATCAATATTTTACTCAGTGTACACTATTGGCTGTTTCTTTCTACCCGAGTGCTGAATATACTACTGACGGAGGAAGCTCATCTTATATCCCATAAGCGGGGATCAAACCGCTGTACACCTCTCATACTAGAGCGAGTGTAAGCTCTTATAAATGTGAGTTTTATTTCAGCCTTTTGTTATTTTTATCTTTTTATCATCAAGCATATTGCACTATTTGGTTCTCTACTTTTTTATCTCTTACATATGAGCGGATCCATACGGAAGAGAATAGTAAGGACAATTGTTCTGGACCAAGCACGGATAGACTCTACGACCTCAATAAGAATATTTTAGATAAGACTTTTTCATTTCTTTTTATTTATTCATTTTATTTTGACTGTTTGTTATTTTTCATATCTAGTTTTCTTTGGCGCAGCCCTTATCTTTTATTTTTTCTCCTTTTCAGTGTCACTTTTAAGGGTTTTTGAGGGATTCCCTTATAGGGTTGCTGCCCACATATTAGTTAGCGCTTACTCTCTGTCTTGTCTTTATACAATAATGTTGACTCTCCATGCAGGGAGTTTTCCATACAAGGAAACATACATTACAATTGTCCCTCCCTGGCGCCACTCTGTCTGGGAACTTAATCACATTATCCTGGGCTCAGACAATCGGCACCGTTTTGTGCCCTCACAGTTCTAGAGGCACAGCAATCAAAATATCTGCCAGACCTCACTTTCCCTGGACCATACCCCCACACAATATGTATCCATCGAAAGCTCGTCACTGAATGCCCTCACTGTACAAATAGCTCTTGATTGAAGAATCTGCACCTGAGTTACAGCATTTTAAAGTTTTACCAGGTAAGGGCTATTCTCTGATATGGCAAGGAGTTCCAGACATGTGGCGGCTAAGTCCCAGTGTCAGAAAAGGGGTTCACGGACCTCTGGGGGAGGGAGCACTGTCAATCCCCATGTATCCTCTGAAGCCTCCTTGCCTCCATGACCTCCCTTTGCAAATAGCGCTCTATTTGGAGTTCAGGGGACTGAACGATACCCACTTAAGATTTACTAGACCTTGGCACCATCCCGATCCGAGGACCAGGCTCCCAAGAGTCTGAGAGCAGGAGGCTGGCCTTCAAACCTCTACAAAAGTCCATGACATGAGAGTTTCCATCACAGTGAGCATGGGTGTGCGCAGCACATTTCAATAGGCTGTACATCTGACAATTGTTTATGTTATCTTTTACATTTTATATAAGGTGAATATTTAAAGGAACACTTCAAGCATCATAATCCATATGGCCCGCTATAGTGGTTATGGAGCCACTAGTTCCCTGACGTATTCAAAGAGTAAGTGGTCAAACCATTTAATAACAAAACGCTGCTTGTGGCTAAATGTAGGACAAAAGTACATAAACATGACGGTAGCATTGCCGAATGTAGGCTGAATGTACTGAAACACAGTGAATATGTAGCGTGGCCCAATGTACTGAACCACAGTGAATATGTGACGTGCCTGAACAAAGGCCGAACATACTGAAACACAGAGAAAATATACATTGGCCGAATGTAGGCCAAAATACATAAACACGGTGAATATGTAGCCTGGCCCAACAGAGGCCGAATATACTGAAATACAGAATACCTGTAACGGATCCTATTATCCTTGTAGGAAAGAGCTTCGTAGCTTCTCCCGAAATCCCAGCAGAAGTAGAGCAGAATAGTGATTATAAAATCTAAAACACTCCCACATAAACAGTGAAATCCCTCCTCTCTATCCTGGAGATAATTGGATTAAGTGTCTGTAGTAAACTCAATTATCTCCAGGTAGAGAAAATATTTCTATTTTACAAAAGTAACAAAATACATTAAAATATATAACTTTTATTTTACCGAACGGAACCCACATATTCGAAATATCCCCAGATAGACAAAATATACAATATACCAGAATGTATACTAAACCCAGTGCAGATAATTAATGAATTAATACCACCGTATATTCAGATATAGCAGGATAATAACTAAAACATAAAATACAACATAGTGTGAACTGTATAAAAATATAAAATAGTGATAAAACTCAGGACTGCCACTCACATTTCCAGAGCCGTACCAGGCTCTGTATAGTAGGCTCAGGGGTGCCAATACTGGCTAACGATCCAAATATGAATGATTTAAGGTGGACTTGGAATAGGTTAAAAAAACTATTTATTATATAGAAAAATATATATTTAAAAGGGTGCTATGGGGGTGGATCCCAGTATAAGACACAATCAGGTAACACAACCAGAGATCCACTCACCCCTTGTCACGACACTCCTTAGTTGATTTGCCCTCGTGCAGTACTTACACTCACCACTGTTTCTGTTTGGCACTGTTCCTGATTTCTTTTCATTAAGCACTTCACATGGTCCTTATTTAGCACCTATTTAGGTTGGGTTCTCCCCTCACTCCTTGCCAGATCATTGCCTTTTGTTTCCCTGGTCTCCTGTGTTCCTGGCTCCTGCATACTGTGACTTGGTCCTGTGTTCTCCTGATCCTGTGTTACTGTGTCCTCCGATCCTGTGCTCTGGTTCCGTGGTCTCTGCTTTACTACCAGTGATCCTGTCCCTGCAGCCTTGCTCATTTATTCGACTTCTGGTCTTGCTTCTTGATGTCACTACATTAGTCTTGTGACTCTCTGGATCTGTGCCCTACCTGATACTCGTGGTAGCTGCACAATCCTGCCCTTATACCAAAGGACAGGGCTGGATTAACATAGGGGCTGATGGAGCTGCAGCTCCAGGCCCAGGCCCATGGAATAGGCCCATTGATTTAAAAAAAATAAAAATTATTATTTTTTTTTTTATTTTTTTTTTCACACACTACTCTTAGGGATTCCACCTGGCTTTTATTTTATTGGCACAGCCAGTATTTGAGGCTGCCTGGCTGGTGCCAATATTGCAGTGATACTGGCAATACAAATGCTGGAATTTTTCTCAGTATAAACAAGAGATTACTATGCAATACCAGCACTGGCCAGTAGGGGTCACTGTGTGTGGAGACAGGCAGGGATAGGAAGTATCAACATATCCCTCGCTGCCAGACAGCAACTCCCACCCTGCAGAGAAAGCCTACAGCTCAGGGAAGTGAGGGATGGGGGAAAGGCTGCAAGGAGACATATACTGAGACACTAAAGGACATTGGGAGACATTATGGCAGACACTGAGACACTAAAGGACATTGGGAGACATTACGGCAGACACTGGGACACTGGGAGACATTATGGCAGACACTGAGACACTAAGGGGCACTGGGAGACATTATGGCAGACACTGAGACACTAAGGGGAATTGGGAGACATTATGACACAGACACATGGGGACACAGTGTCCCCATGTCTCCCAGCCAGTGTCCCTGGTGTCTCAGTGCCCCCTAGTCTCCCAGTGACCCCTAGTCTCCCAGTGCCCCCAGTGTGCCAGTGTCTCACTGTCCCCATGTCTCTCAGTGCCCCAAGTGTCACAATGTCCCCAAGCTAGTGTCCCTAGTGTCTGTGGCCCTGGTGTCTGTGTCCCCATGTCTCCCAGTGCCCCCATGTCTCAATGTCCCCATGTCCCCCAGCCAGTGTCTCTAGTGTCTTTGTCCCTGGTGTCTGTGTCCCAAGTGTTCTTGAGGGGTCTCCTATTTTCCCATTGTCCCCATGTGTCCCAGCCAGAGTCCCCTAGTCTCCCAGTGTCACTGGTGTCTCCGTGTCCCTAGGTCTCCCTGTGTCCCCAGGTCTCCCCGTCTTCCTAGTGACATGGGGCACTGAGACACTGATACATAGGAACACTGAGACCTGGAGTAATCGACATGGGGGCACTGAGTTATGAGGGCACTGGGAGACATGAGGGCACTGGGAGGAATCCATCTATACAGCAGATTTAAACTAAGTAGTTTTTGGGTGATTTTACAGCATTTTCTCTTATGTCACTCCTTGTGATTTACATCATGTGATGTCACCAACACATATTTAATTATGCAAATTAGTAAGGCCAGTATGTTTTTCCAAGAAAGGTGGCAACCCTAACTACTTTTCACATACTCTTACTTAAGTATGGAAACTTAAGAGGGATGTATGGGATCAAAACTTGTGTGGACTGGCTGACAATGAATATAGTTAAAGGGACACTATAGTCACCAGAACAACTACAGCTTATTGAATTTGTTCTGGTGAGTAGAATCATTACCATCAGGCTTTTGTTGTAAACACTGTCTTTTCAGAGAAAATGCAGTCTTTACATTACATCCAAGTGATAACTTCACTGGCCACTCCTTAGATGACTCTTAGAGATCCTTCCTGGGTCATGGCTGCCTAAAATGCATCCAAACATTCAGTGTCTCCTCCCTCTGCATGCAGACACTGAAATTTCCTCATAGATATTCATTAATTAAATTCATCTATATAAGGAGATGCTGATTGGCCAGGGTTGTGTTTGAATCATGCTGGCTCTGACCCTGATCTACCTCTTTGTCAGTCTCAGCCAATCCTATGGGGAAGCACTGTGATTGAATCAGGCCACCACTTCTAATGATGTCAGCAGACTGTTTGTTTTTATGAGTCTAACAGCATGCAGAGTTACAGCTTCAGGCTTGAATATAGTAAGGTTTTGCTATATTTATGGGGGCATGACGGGCCCAAGGGGGCTAGATGGTGGTGTTAACACTATAGGGTCATGAATTCATGTTTGTGTTCCTGACCCTATAGTGATCCTTTAAGGTAATGCTGACTTTGGTCTCTCTAACACTGTGGCATGTTCCCTTTCTTCTACACTCACTACATACAGCTTTTCTCTGTCCCAGACCATATACCAGGAGCTTCTGCCTGCTAATAAGAAGGTAAGAAGACAAGTGGACCAGCGAGTGCTAGGGGACAGTCCTTTGAAAGCGTTGAGTGAGCGCATCATTAGATGCATTTATGCCAAGCTCAGGGTAATGTCTGCATAGTATGCCCTTAGTTGGCCAGCTGCATGATTGGCAGGCAGTCTGACATGCATTCATGCCAGGCTGGCCTTTTAATTATTTCAGCAGACATGTCCTCTTTTTGGGCATGTTTGCCCCTTTTGGCAGGTTACGTGATTTGTGTCAGTGGCACACCCTTTTACCATGCCCATTGACTTCCTGCTTGACTGGACACTGCTGTTAGGGGTTATGGATTTACTTAAAAGATGAAAACATAAATTAGAGAGAAATTAACCTAGGGTATGTGTTTTCTTATAGCTGCTGTTTTCTTTCTCTCCAGCACCATCTCCATCAGATACATGATGCTTGGGAGTGTTTTACTGTTTTTGGTCGATATGATTCTGTAATTAGGCCTGTCATAATTGTCAGCACCAGGCCCACTGGGCTCTTAATCTGACCCTGCCAAAGGACTGTTACCGTATTTGTTGCCTGCACAATTCGTGCTTATTTTGATTTACTGTATATATTTTGTGTGTGTGTGTGTGTGTGTGTGTGTGTGTGTGTGTGTGTGTGTGTGTGTATATATATATATATATATATATATATATATATTGTTTTGCTATCTCCTTTGGTTCCCTGTAAATATATATTTCTTGATTTTATTTTTTTTCCCTATTCATTTGTGTCTTTGCATTTATTTCTTTGCTATAGTGGTTCCCACATTTAAAGTGACAGTGCTGCTCCAGGGCAGCACCCCTTCATGTCATTACACCCCTATAATAAGTCACCCACAGATAAATGTTAAAGGACCACTCGAGGCACCCAGACCACTTCAGCTTAATGAAGTGGTCTGGGTGCCAGGTCCTTCTAGGATTAACCCTTTTTTAAAATAAACATAGCAGTTTCTCTGAAACTGCTATGTTTATAATGGGGTTAATCAAGCCTCTAGTGCAGGGGTTCTCAACGTTAGTCCTCAGGACCCCCTACCAGTCCAGGGTTTAGGGATTACCTGGGTGTGTCTAAGGTGTTTAGAAAAAGAAAAAAAACACCTTTTTCTAAACACCTGAGACACACCCAGGTAATCCCCAAATCCTGGACTGGTAGGGGGTCCTGAGGACTGGGTTGAGAACCCCTGCTCTAGTGGCTGTCTCATTGACAGCCGCTAGAGGCGTTTGCGTGCTTCTCACTGTGAAAATCACAGTGAGAAGACGCCAGCGTCCATAAGAAAGCATTGTAAATGCTTTCCTATGAGACCGGCTGAATGCGCGTGCAGCTCCTGCCGCGCATGCGCATTCAGCTGAAGAGGAGGCTGAGAGGAGGAGGAGGAGCTGGAAAAAAGGTAAGTTTAACCCCTTTCCTCTCTCCAGAGCCCGGCGGGAGGGGGTCCCTGAGGGTGGGGGCACCCTCAGGGCACTATAGTGCCAGGAAAACGAGTGTTTTCCTGACACTATAGTGGTCCTTTAAAGAACAAACAAAGGATAAATGACAGCAGACGCGTTGCGTAAATCAGCCTTCTTCAAGTGCTGTTTTCCAAGTCCTCTCGTCCCTCTTTTAAATGTTGCCGCTTCCTCAAACATCTGTGAATAATTTTTTGATTGCCGATACGTCACTTACAGTTTTCGCGAGTGAAGTCACTTCCGTTTTCGATGCGCTGGAACGCATACTGGAACGCAATCCCCTGTATGTAGATCCGGCCGTTCATACTCTTGCAGATAAGTCCACTTATAACTCCAGAGCCAGAGAGACTGAGTTAGTCCGTTTATAATAAGAGCAAAGTGTGGGCAATCTATGGGCAATCTTAGATCTAAGTGATCTCATTTGAAAAGATGGAGGTTAAAAATTATAAAACAAGATAAAAGAATACTCCTCAAATTAAGAGTCTAAAGTGGACAGGATATAGACATATTATGTAAAAGAGTAATATCTCAGTATTAGGACATGAGTATGTTATAACTATATTTTTCAATATATAATTAAAAGACCATGTCATTTCATGCATATACCTAAAGACTCAAAGAGCTGGTATAAAGGAAGAGATAGGCAAATATAAGGGGAAAAAAACTTATCTACCAAAAAAACAAATATTATCATTAAAAAAAACATAAATGTATTAAAGTATACTTTTTATAAAAAAGGTTTTTATATCACCAGGGATCCTAGCTCCCTCTCTGCACAAAAAAAAGGTAAGCAGGAGGGGAGCACAAAAAATATATATTTTTTTACATTTATTTCAGAAATGCAAAATGAAATGGAGAGGCTGGAGTTTCAACATACAGATAAAGCCACCTCACCAATACCTCACACAGACCACAAATCCATCACACACATACATATTACACTCAGTAATCACACACACAACACATTTAGCCATTACACACAGCACATCAGCCACCACACACCCACATACATATTACACGCAGGAATCACACACAGCTATCACAAACAGTACACTCAGCCACCACACACCCACATACATATTACACGCAGGAATCACACACAGCTATCACAAACAGTACACTCAGCCACCACACACTCACATACATATTACACTCAGGAATCACAAACAGCACACTCAGCCACCACACACCCACATACATATTACATGCAGGAATCACACACAACTATCACAAACAGTACACTCAGCACGCAGGAATCACACACAACTTTCACAAACAGTACACTCAGCCACCACACACCCACATACATATCACACGCAGGAATCACACACAACTATCACAAACAGTACACTCAGCACGCAGGAATCACACACAACTTTCACAAACAGTACACTCAGCCACCACACACCCACATACATATCACACGCAGGAATCACACACAACTATCACAAACAGTACACTCAGCCACCACACACCCACATACATATTACACTCAGGAATCACACACAGTTATGTATTCTTCCATGCAGTAAGGGACCCTTTTAATGCATTAAAATAGGCAAAAATAAACAATGCCTTTAAAGGGACACTATACTTAATGTAGTTGCTCTTGTGAGTATAGTATGCCCCTGTAGGCATGTTCATGTAAACACTGCTTTTCAGAAAAAAAAAAGTAGTGTATACATTACTGCCTAGGGACACCTCAGTCACTCAGACGCTTCCTGGGTCAGCATCTCCACACTATGCATCAGGGCCGCCATCAGGGGGTGACAACCATAACGGTTGTCACGGGCCCGGCGGCCCTGGGGGGCCCGGCCGCCCGGGCCCCACATGTGGGGCCCATCGGGTGGCCCACACACTTAGGGCCACCCGATGGGCCCTATATCTTCAGTGGCCCGGTCAGCGCTGTGGTCGCGACCGGGCCCCTTTAAAAAAAAAAAAAAAAAAGCCGCAAGTGCTGCTGGGAGGAAGTGGTCACTTCCTCCCAGCCCACTCCGCGCGGGAGGAGCGCGCGCGCCGGTGAAGAGGGAGAGCCAGGCAGTGAAGAGGGAGCCGCGCCGACTCCCATCATCCCCAGCCACCCTCCTGCAAAGAAAAGGTAAGAGACAGGAGGGTGGCTGGAAAATGAGCTGTGTGTGTGTGTCTGTATGCATGTCTGTCTGTATGTGTATGTCTATGTCTGTCTGTATGTGTATGTCTGTCTGTATGTCTCTGTATGTATATCTGTCTGTCTGTATGTGTATGTCTGTCTGTATGTCTCTGTATGTATATCTGTCTGTCTGTATGTGTATGTCTGTCTGTAGGCATGTATGTCTCTGTGTATGTATGTCTGTATATGTATGTCTGTATTTCTGTCTGTGTATGTATGTCTGTATGTCTGTGTATGTCTGTATGTAGGCATGCATGTATGTCTGTCTGCATGCATGTATGTCTATGTATGTCTGTGTGTGTATGTCTGTGTGTCTGTATGCATGTATGTCTTTGTCTGTCTGTATGCATGTATGTATGTATGTCTGCCTGTCTGTGTATGTATGTCTGTATGTATGTCTGCCTGTATGTATGTATGTATGTATGTGTATGTCTGTCTGTAGGCATGCATGTATGTCTATGTATGTATGTCTGTGTATGTATGTCTGTCTCTGTATGTATATCTGTCTGTATGCATGTATGTGTATGTATGTATGTATGTCTGTCTGTATGCATGTCTGTATGTGTATGTCTATGTTTGTCTGTCTGACTGTATGCATGCATGTGTGTATGGATGTCTGTATGCATGTAGGTCTGTCAGTATGTCTGTATATATGCATGTATGTCAGTCTGAATGTATGTATGTATGTCTGTCTGTATGCCCTTATGAATGTATGTCTGTTAATGTCTGTATGCCATTATGAATGTATGTGTGTATGGATGACAGTGTCTGTATGTCTGTCAGTATGTCTGTGTGTGTGTGTGTATGTATGCATGTCGGTGTCTGTATGTATGTATGTATGTGTCTTTATGTCCTCATGCATGTGTGTCTGTATGTATGTTAGTATGTGTCTGTCTGTCACTATGTATGCCTGTGTGTATGTCTCAGTATGTATGCCTGTATGCGTGTATGTCTGTTTCAGTATGTGTGTCTGTTAGTATGTATCTCTGTCTTTTTGTATCAGTGTGTGTGTTTGTGTCTGTGTGTGTATTCCTGTGGGCGGTATTTGGAGGCGGACCCAGTGGGCGGTATTTGGAGGCGGGCCCCACGGGGCCCAGACCCTGAGCTGAGTTAGGGGCCCCAAAATCTCTGGTGGCGGCCCTGCTATGCATTGAGGCCTTTGAATTGAGGTTGATAACACAGATTTTCCTGGGAAAGCATTGTATGTGCACTAGCAGATGGAAGGGTTTGTAGGAGTTCTCTTTGCACTAATTTAAATAGAGGGGAGTGCTTTGGATGACTGGTAGGATTCTGTTCCTAAGAAACAGGAACTTTTAATTCCTTTTTTTTTTTTTTTTTATGGGACAGGGAGGATAAGAAAACAAAATATAATGCTAGATCTGTTTCTTTAGCTTTCATTTACATGGTGGAGCACTTATATAAAATTCATGCTATGTGAAAGAGCACCTGTAAAATGGGGCGGGCAGAGGAGGAAGGGCGCCGATACAGCTTCTCGCCAATGGCTCAAGAGACCCTTGGTACGCCTCTGGTCATATGGTCTCAAAGGCAACATAGGCCCAGCAAACCAATCTGACAAACTGAAATGGGAAGCCCAATATTTGACCCTGTAAGTTTCTATTACCCCATAAAACCTGTACATGGGGGCATTGTTGTACTTGAGAGACATCGCTGAACACAAATATGAGTGTTTTAGAGCAGTACAATGCATAGTGATGATGATATCCTCAGTGAAAGTGCAGTTGTTGTGTGAAAAATGCAAAAAACAAATATGAACACTAACTTTGACCAGGGTTTGTGACTAAGTAGTTACTAAAAAAGACTGGATAGACCCCTTTTTGAATACCTTGGGTTGTCTACTTTTGCAAATGGCATGCCAAGCTGGAGGTAATTCTCATTCCAGGCCTGCCATGTGGTCTCAAAGGCAACTTAGTCCCAGCAAACAAATCTGCCAAAGTGTAAAAACTGAAATGGGCAAGTTCTTTATTTGACACTGCAAATATTCAAAACTTTATTTGACCCTGTAAATTTTTATTTTCAAATTAAAACCTGGACATAGGGGGCATCGTTGTACTTGTAGGAAATCACAGCATACAAATATGTGTATTTTTTTTGGGCCGTAAAAGCTAACAGTATTATGAAATTTACAGTTAAAATGCCACACAGAACTTGGAAAATAACATTTCTTAATTTCTCACACTTTATTTTACATTGTATTCATATTAAATCATGTTTCATAAATAAATGTTTGATGTGAAATGAAAGCCTTGTTTCTCCAGAATAAAATGATATATAATAACTGTGGGTGCACTTAACCCCTTAAGGACCAAACTTCTGAAATAAAAGGGAATCATGACATGTCACACGTCATGTGTCCTTAAGGGGTTAAAGGACCACTATAATGCCAGGAAAATATACTCGTTTTCCTGGCACTATAGTGCCCTCAGGGTCCCCCTCCCGCCGGGCTGGATGGAGAGGAAGGGGTTAAACTTACCTCTTTCTCCAGCGCCGGGAGGGGAGCTCTCCTCCTCCTCTCCAGCTGAATGCGCATGCGCGGCAGGAGCCGCGCGCGCATTCAGCCAGTCCATAGGAAAGCATTCACAATGCTTTCCTATGGACGCTGGCGTCTTCTCACTGTGAAAATCACAGTGAGAAGCGCGGAAGCCCTCTACCGGCTGTCAATGAGACAGCCACTAGAGGCTGGATTAACCCATTTATAAACATGGCAGTTTCTCTGAAACTGCTATGTTTATAGAAAAAAGGGTTAAACCTAGCTGGACCTGGCAGCCAGACCACTTCTTTAAGCTGAAGTGGTCTGGGTGCCTATAGTGGTCCTTTAATATGAGGTGAGTTATGGTTGATTAGACATATAGCTCAAATTCTAGGTTTTGTTTTAATCAGAACTTATACAATTTCCTCCGTCCTTTGGGGGTTAACCAGAAGGTGCATGTGGACGGTGAAAGATTTAATAAAGTGAGCACTTTAGACATAACTATCCATCTCCTCCATTTGTGTGATGTGTAAGGGGGCTGAAAAATAATAAAAGGGTCAAGCCAAATTTGGAGTTACAATCCCCAACACAGATTTGTGAGCTATGATTTACAACATATTTCTAAATAAAGCTTATTTCCTATGAGGAGCCTGAAAAGGTGGCACATATGTCCAATCATTATAATTTAAATACAATAATATAATAATTATAATTTCATTCTGTAGGTTGAATATGCTTAGTATGCTTCACACAGGCACGTGTGATAAAGCTGTAACTCATTTATCATATGTGAACAACCAATTGAGCTTTAACACCAAAGCCTGTATGAAGTAATGCAATAAAGCAGCAGCTCCTAGCCCTGTTCCCTTCGAATATTTACATCCTTCAGCCTAGTGCCCTCATCACCTGTGAAATACAGGGTCAGCAGCAATTTGTCCTCTCAGTGCTCTGACCACAAAGTCCTTGTAATTTGTCAGAATTGCTGGGTAATAAATGGTTGCCCCATAAGACCTTTATCCTCTCAAATGCAAATAAATCACAGTCACGACGGCTAGGCAGCTCAATTACTAGTTCTGGTTGATCGCGCGAACTGTCAGACCTCCAAAGTAGACCTGTGAACCCCAAGGATGAGGTCAGTGCGTGTGCAGCGCGCCGCCCCAAAGCTGTCGTCATAGCACTCTGCGTGGAATTCCAACGGTGACGTCACAGATACAAGTTCAAGAATCTATAGAACGGTGCTTATCACTTTATGAGGTTTTTGCTCTTCGTCTAGTGACGTTATTGAAATGCGGTCATGGTATATAAGCACAAAACGCGAGGGGCCCCGTTATAATTTAAAGTATATCATAATATTAAATACATATAGGCTTGAGAGGGTGCAACATCGAATCAGTATCTGCTAGCTGGTTTAATACTGTTGGAATATACTTTATTCATACCTCTTAAACTGTAAGCTTCTTTTTAGCTCTCGTTACCCCTTGCCTCTGTCGTTTCTACTTTGTATGTCAATACTTGTTTTAATGTAATATTATAAAGCATTGTGGAATATGTTGGCGCTAGATAAATTGTAAATAATGAATTAATAAATAATGAAATAAATTATAACACGTTTGCAAATTTACCAAATGCGCATGTATAGATAATAAACACTTTTAAAGCATGTTCGATTTCAGGTAAAATAACTGAATCGTACAACTCGATCACTGTTGAGAATGGTTGACAATAAGAGAAAAGGCTTAAAAATCTGGCATGTCCCCTTATACTGTTATTATAACTTCTGTATCTTAATCCCCTATTCACTGTTGATGCAACCTACACCCACTCTGTGATTCTGTAACAGGAGGTATGGACAACTTTCTGGAGTGTGCTTTGGCTAAATACATCGATACCCCAAACTTTCAGCTCAAAACTGTCCCCTTTGGGATCCACTGTAAAGACTTGTAAAATACCTCCTGGCGCCAGAGACGATCCTGGTGTAATAGACACCCATTTAGTGAATCGATATTTTGCTGCCACCCCCAGCATTACCATCCTTCCTCTTACCAAAGCCAAAACATCTAGGATCATCGGAGGCCTAAATGGCAGACGCAGGAGACGTGAGAGAGATGGAACGGCCTTGATGACTGCTATTATACACATTATGCTGCCTCTTATTGTCACAGTGTCTCTTCATAACTATTCTGCAGAGAGCAGCAGTCATTACCAGGACATTATATCACACACAATCACATGACGGACATGACACGTCACTTATAATATAGTCTATGTAGTCTATTACTTCTATAGTGTAGTAACTATCCCCTACGCCCTACCATACATGCAAAAGCAAGTGGGTGCATGATAGAAAGAAAAAATAAATAGACTGCATTAATTTACAAAACAACTTTAATAATCTTTATAAACATGATATTAATTCTAAACACAACTAACTTAAAAATGCATCTTAATCAAATGACTAGTCATTTAATGGAACGTATATTTATTTATCTGAAAAACAATGTAGTTTAAGTTGAGTCCATTGTATTATAATCTGCATTAGCACAGACATTTTAACTCATGAGAATAAAATGAATTATTACACAATACAATAAAATGGTCTAATTTAATTGCCATTATATCTGTGCTGTGGCACCAGAAGTGTTGACAAAATGTCACATTTCAGATCTGAAACCCAATAGGTGTCCTACATGTGCCAGTGATCTGTAACAATCTCCTCCCGCCTGCTGTGCTCTGCAGCCACGAACAGATAAGCCTGATTTACTAGCAGACAAGATCTAATTACAGATGTGCTCACGGAAGTGACCTGTGCTGCAATCCAGACACAATAAACCAAGTAAGAATTACAAGCTTGGAAAGACAAACACTGACATTCCAGATTATGTGATCACAACTCCCATCATTCTGGTTTAAGTAGATGATGTATGCATACATGCCAGACGTTGATGCACATATTCTATTGGTAGGTGACATAGGTACCAGACATAGGGGTATGGGTGGAGGGACAGTATCCCCCAGATAATTTTGTAGGGTATTGAGAGTGGATTGATTCCACCAGTCATGATGGTCCCTAGTATATTAGGTATGCAAGGCTTTTGTTCTCACCAGTCACTGAGAGTAAATTGGAGATTTAAGTTATTTTGCTAACATGTCAATGTTATAACACCCTGAGTATAAAAATTGTGTTTCCTGTCACCTACAGCTGCTATCAGTGCTGGGTTAGCTTTGTTTGCATAATACACATGAATAATTATTATTATTTTTTTTTTTAAATCACCTTAAGTCACATGATCTTACTGTTTAATGAATAAACCCCTTTGTAGAGCATTGATGTGCATATATTTATATTGCTTTTACTGTAAATAAAGCCTAAAATTAATGAGGATAAGGAGATCAAAATGAGGGCCTGGATAGTTTTGAGGCAACTCAACAAGGTTTCAGATGGCAGGTTAAGTGGTGCAACAATTTTTTTTCCCCATTCAATAATGTTTATTAGTTTTCAAACGATTTTGCGGGATACAGAAAAGAAAAGGGGGAAGGGGGACAAGATATTACAAATCAACAACCAGTACAGTTATGCTTTCACAATTACAACTTCAATGATTGGGTCAGCTTGTGTAGTCATTACTGTAACCATTGTGTGCTCAGCGCAGGCCCTAGTGGTCGTGCGCACTCTGTGTGTGACCCATTATCAAAGGGGTTGGTGACTGTATGAGGTGCCTGAGTGGCAGGAACTATGTACAGTGAGGGTATCTCTCTCACCCTTGCTACCATCATCGTGGGAACGATAACTTGTGTGTGTATCTTGAGCATGACAACCATCAATCGAGCCCTCATGAGATATTAGTGTTTGGTCTTCCTGTTAGTCGCGTACTTCCCCATGCTCCTCCCGCATCCCCATACTAATGTATGTTTTCCACCATGTACCGCCTATACTGGATTTTGCTTATTAACTCCAAATGTGACGCACATCTGGATCTGCCCTTGTGCCCAACGAATGCTTTTTGCCATTGTTCTCTCGGAAAATTTTTGCCTATGTCCGTTTGCCACTCCTCTCTAAACTGATCTAACACATTGTTAATTGAATTGTTTAGTATCGCATTTATACATGATAGTGTTTTTTTGGGTACGATCATAGATTTGCATATGTGTTTTACATTTTCAGTCGTCTTGGGGGTGACCTGTTCTGTCTCATTCTCTAGGAATGACTTGAGCTGCAAGTAGGAGAATATAGTGTGGTGTGGTAAGTTGTAGTTGCTGTTGGAGATCTGGGAATTGCATTAGTTTGTTGTGTTGGTAGAGATATCTAACTAGAGTGCATTGGCTCTGTACCCATGACTGGTAGTCCAAAGTAGGGTTGACAATGTGAAGACTGTACAAGGGAGGCGCTAACGCCCATTTTTTGTGTAACCCATGTGTGGTTTGGCTGCATCCCATTTTTTTAATAGTAATGACGAAGTATTGGGCATATCTGGTGTTTTGGGGCGCATTTTATGGGGTATCCAATATAGGTACTTAAGACCCTTAGGGCACGACCACGCCGATTCTATTTCTACCCATTGTGGCCTATCGTCCGCTTGTTCCTGTGCAAATACTTTGTTCTATATTTTCTGTATATCCAAAATTGTATTAAAGGACCACTCTAGGCACCCAGACCACTTCAGCTTAATGAAGTGGTCTGGGTGCCAGGTCCAGCTAGGGTTAACCCATTTTTTCATAAACATAGCAGTTTCAGAGAAACTGCTATGTTTATGAATGGGTTAATTCTATTTCCTCTAGTGGCTGTCTCATTGACAGCCACTAGAGGCGCTTGCGTGCTTCTCACTGTGATTTTCACAGTGAGAGCACGCCAGCGTCCATAGGAAAGCATTATGAATGCTTTCCTATGTGACCGGCTGAATGCTCGCGCAGCTCTTGCCGCGCGTGCGCATTCAGCCGACGGGGAGGAGAAGAGGAGGATCAGAGGAGGAGAGCTCTCCGCCCAGCGCTGGAAAAAGGTATGTTTTTACCCCTTTCCCCCTTCCAGAGCTGGGCGGAAGGGGGACCCTGAGGGTGGGGGCACCCTCAGGGCACTATAGTGCCAGGAAAACGAGTATGTTTTCCTGGCACTATAGTGGTCCTTTAATAAATATACTCCATGTATTACACAGTTACATGCACAGTTGCTTGTGCATTGTTTAGCCCGAAGTGCATAACTTTGCATTTTTCTACATTAATTTAATCTGCCATTTGAGTGCCCAGTCCCCCAGTTTATCTAAATCCCTATGCAGCAAAGTAATATCTTGCTCACATTGTATTAATTTACAGAGTTTTATGTCATCTACAAACACTGAAACATAACTTTCAATGCTTTTTTCAAGATCATTTATAAACATATAAACAGCTTGAAAATTTACCATTAATGACAACTCTCCGTGCTCTATTTTTAAGCCAATGTTCTACCCAAGAACAAGAATTTTCAGTAGAGCAACAATTTTAATCTAGACCAATTTCTTTGAGTTTGAACACTAATCTATTGTGTGGAACTGTATCAAACGCCTTGGCAAAATCCAAATAGATCACATCCACTGCAACACCATGATCTATACTTCTACTTACTTCTTCGTAGAATGCAATTAAGATAGTTTGACATGACCTATGCTTCATAAAACCATGCTGATTTTTGCTGATAACCACGTTCTTCTCAAATATCTGAATTTTATCCCTTAATAACCTTTCAAATACCTTCAAAGCCACAGAAGTTAAGCTCACAGGTCTATAATTTCCAGGCAAGGATTTTGAACCCTTTTAGAATATAAGAAGCACATCTGCCTTCCTCCAATCCTCCGGTACAGTTCCTGAAAAGAATCTTGAAAGATTAAAAACAAAGGTTCACTGATTTCCACACTTAGTTCCTTAAGCACTCGTGGATGAATACCGTCAGGCAGTGTAGCTTTATTAATATTAACTTTCTTCAGTTGCTGCAGCACCTTGTCTAGAGTCATCCATTCACAATTTTTCTGCAATTTTTTTTGCAGCAATCATTAGCATATCTATAGCCATAGCATAGGTTCTTCCTTAATGTATATGGAGGATAAATAGTTATTTAAAATTTCTGCCTTTTCCTGGTCTCCATTAACTAATACCCACATCCCATTTTTTAGTGTACCTACGCTTTCATATTCAGTTTTTTTTTTATAATGTATGTACTTAAAAATGATTTGGAGTTGTATTTGCTCTTTGGCTATCACTTTCACATTTTGTAGTTTAGCAAATCTAATCGCCTTTTTGCTTGCATTATTGGCTTTATTTTTTTATTTTATTTGATGGCTCTGATTTGTCCAATTTAAAGGCTTTAAATGCCCTTTTCTTATTTTTAATTTCTTTATTCACTTTCCCAGTAAGCCACATTGTTTTCAATTAGTTTATGTTATATTTATTATGTAATGGTAAATACTTAGAATACTTATAATTATTAGAAGTGTATCTTTCTAATACTTGTTTGAAGATATTCCATTTATCCTCAGTGTTCTTTTCATTAAAGTTTATGCCAGTCAATATATTGCAAAGCTACCCCTAACTTATGTATTAATCAGTATGCTCTATATGTGGTGTTAAGGCAATAAGAATCATCCAATAAGCTGCTAAAAAGAAATGTATTGAATACAATAATATTTTATAAACATTTTTAGGATCCAACAATAAAGCCAGATTTTCAGTGCTACTTTACTTCTTTTATCTTGTTAGATTATTTTGTCAGAAAAATAAAAAAGAGCTTTGCATCAATTTAGTAAGAGCTTCTACTTATAAGGTTCAGGTGGACTTGCCTCCCTTACTGAATTTAATCAATGGCTTAGTCAACAATTTACAGTATTGTAAGAATTAAAAGTGAACTTACTGAGAATTTCTTTTTCATGTTGATCTTAAATTGGCAATTCATTTTGAATTCACTGTGAATTTTCACCTTGGTAAATACAGCCTATTTTCCCCTTCTATAACCACTATCCACGCCACAATAGTCTCTAACCTCCCACTACAGTCCCAATTCTCCTTCTATGGCCCCTATTCCTCTGCTAAAGCCCCTGTGCCCTACTATAGCCACTATCATCCTTACTACTATCCTCCTCACTATAGCCACTCTCTGACCACCATAGCCACTATCCCCTCACCATAGCCCATATGTCCCCACTACCATCCTATTATAGTCCTAATCCTCACTATAACCATCATTTCCCCACTACATCTGCTATAACCTTACTATCACTACCCCCCACTAAAGATCCTATTCTTTCACTAACACCACAAATACAACACAAAAAGCAGCTACCCCAGACATGCAACCGTACAAGGAGCATTCCCACAAACATCCAACACCACACGCAATACATAGACGCAATACATACATGCAATACATACACACACCTCTCTCTCAGCTCAGGAGGCAAGCTTATGTTGTAGCATAATGCAAAACATTTATTTTTTTTGTGCAACAGCGACAAAGATTTGAAAATGCAAAGAACTGCATAATAATGAGGCCAAAAACCATTAAATGTATTAACGTTGCCCAAAGTGTTCCTTTAAGATGAAGTGGGTTTGGTTACTAGGGTGTCCCTTTAATACATTTGCTTGTTGCTATTTACAATTCATTTTCTCTATTAGTTTCCATCTTAGAATACTGTTATTTATAGAATATTTAATGTATATATAGGTATTTATACTATGTAGATATTTATATTATGACTTAACATTTTTACTGTAAGTTGTGGCTAATGTTATGGAAAAAGGTCTATACCTTATCTTACATGAGCAAAAGATTAGCATTAAGTGAAATGAGTATAAACTGCTTTTAGTGTGTTTATAACAGATTACAGCATATAATTCAGCAGTTTTATGCTGATAAAACGGTTTCACTGTTTAACTCTCTATCCCTGTAATGTTTAAGTCCTGATTACATTAATGTAAGAATGTATCTGTCATGGTAAACATTATTTTAAGGGGAATTGTCGCTTCCTAGGATATTTAATTTACGGTTTATTGATTCCTATATTTAATAAATATGTATTTGTGACATGTAAAAATAAAAATAATTGTAGAAATAAACACTCTTTTCCCTGATACTGGGCTCCTCCATCTTGGCTCCCTGTCTATCATTGTCATTAACTTTGTCCTTTGCATCTGGCAGTCAGCCTAAACAAAACATATAGAGAAAAGGAGAAATGAAACAATGTGTCTATTTTCCCCCATTATTTGCAATGTTTGCCCAGGTTTTGTCTTCTCAGAACTGGATTATGCTGTAATTTGATAAATTGTTAAAATAAATTTAAAATAAATTGGAGCATCTCATGTAAAAATAAGATTAACACAAATTATAGGTAATTTTCCTAGTTTTATTAAGTGATGAAAATTCCAGAGAAGTAACAATTCTTCTGTGCTGACTAGAGATCTATGCCCTGATTTGAATGACAGGGGAGAGCAGGAGAATCTTCTTACAGGCAGTCGCACTGCAACCTCTTATGTTTGCTGGAGGAGTATAGGAATAGAGTAACAGATAATGTACCTTTTTGACACAAGCGGACTGACAGTGAAGTGTGCTGACGTCATTAGGAAGGATTCTCTCAAGTCTTTGGTTTCCATGCAGGGTCAGTCCTAATAGAGAATTGTATAAGCAAGACCGAATAGGAGCAACACCTGTGGACCTCCAAGCATGGTGGCCGTAGAGGAGACCATAAGATCTCCTAAGAAATTAACTATATAAGTTATAGAAAACAGACAACAGTAAAATCTCTACAAAGACGAGGCATGCCCGGGCCCATGGTCACAAATTCATAGCTCTGAGGCCTTTATCATTGCATAGTTGGGCCAACTGTTAGGGAGTACCGCTGTTGGTTACCAACAAACCTTCTTGACATCCCATATTTGGTCTAGTGAATATAACTTGCAGAGGAAACATTGTTTACAAGGGTATTTACCTAAGTCAAAATAAAAAGTACATATATATGAAAAGAAGTATTTAAAAAAAAATGCAATGGTCCTCACAACAGTAGAATAATCCCAATCTCTGTCAGGTTGGATGGGGACATTGGTGAAAAGCAATTTTAATCTTTCACAAAATCGGAGTGGGGTTAAAGTCTATGCTTTTACTCTGTAACATTCAGGTTATTGGTGTCAAACCACTGGGTATAGCTCCAGCTGGATGGTTATTGTAATTTTTCTGCTTGAAGATGAAACTTCACCGTAGTCTTACAGACTAAAATACGTTTTCCTCAACCTTTTTTCCTATATAAGGCTACATCTATCTTGTAATCAATTTTCAGTTCTGAATTGTGTTCTTGGGAAGTTACATATGTTGACTAGTGTTGGCTTTGTGTTATAATAGTGTGTTGTGTAAAGGCCAAAATGTTTGGCCTTATCTTAATATTTACCACTCATGTTCTGCATGTTTGTTGTGTTTCACAAATGCTTTCTGATATTATGTTTTTTTCAGCAATGTTTTCTTCATGTGGTGTATTAATACACCCAGCTTCTCCAGAACCCTATTCTGGTCTACTTTTGATGACTCTTTGGCTTTCATGCTGCAGGGCTCTCAACAATCCTGATTTTGGCCTAAGTTTTCTGTATCTCTCCTGCAGAGAGAGTTCTCATATTCTCTGGTTTTGCTTTGATGCATTTGCTTATGGTCTTAAATGATAATTTGATTTACATTTCATTTTAGAGGTATTAGCTGCAGCTCGCCGATGAAGCAAAGGAAGGCCAAAACGATTGTTTGGGGCTGCTATATCTCTCGTGTAGTGGGAGCTTGCTGGCATTTTGGATCTGGACTGCTCATATGCATTGGCGTACATACCGCGGTCGCAGGGGTCGTGGCTGCGACTGGGCCCGGCCCACGAGGGGGCCCGGCCGCCCTGCGACCCGGAATGTACGCCAGTGTGGCCAGCCTCTTTTCCCGGTGGGCCCTGGAGTTGGCCATTCTTCTCTGAGCGCTCTCTGCCCAGCTCCCTCGCGCACTCGCGCACCGCAGTGATGCCGGAGCCAGAATATGACGTCATTCCAGCTCCGGCATCAGTACACGGCGCGTGAGGGAGCTGGGCAGAGAGCGCTCAGGGGAGAATGCTCCCTCGCACGCCCGCCCAGTGACCGGCCTCTCAGCAGCACCACTGGACCCCAGGGAATCCCCTTAGCTCTCCCAAAGGTAAGGAGGCTGGGGGATCAAATGTTAAAGAAACATGTGTGTGTGTGTTAGTGTTAGTGTGTGTGTGTTAAACTGTGTGTGTTAGTGTTAGAGTGTGTGTGTGTTAGTGTTAGTTTTTGTGTGTCAGTGTGTGTGTTACTGTGAGTGTCAGTCAGTGTGTTAGTTTTTGTGTGTGTGTTACTGTGTGTGTTAGTTTGTGTGTGTCTGTTATTGAGTGTGTGTCTACTATTGAGTGTGTCTGCTAGTGAGTGTCAGTGTGTGTGTGTTAGTTTGTGTGTCAGTGAGTGTGTGTGTGTGTTACTGAGTGTTAGTTTGTGTGTCTGTTAGTGAGTCTGTTAGTGAGTGTCTGTTTGTCAGTGAGAGTGTATGTTTTGTGAGTGTGTATGTGTGTCTCTCTGCCAGTGAGAGTGTATGTATGTCTGTAACTGAGTATGTCTCTGTCAGTAAATGTGTGTGTCTGTTAGCTAGTGTGTATGCGTCTGTTCGTGCGAGTGTGTGTGCGCGTGTGTTTAAACCCCCTTCAGCACTTACCTTTGTCCAGCGCCGGACTCCCTTGGCGCTGGGGATCCTTCCGCCCCGATCCGCCTCTCAGCTCCGTATGCGCGGCAAGAGCTGCGCACGCATTCAAACTGCCCATAGGAAAGCATTACTCAATGCTTTCCTATGGATGTCCAGCATCTTCTCACTGTGATTTTCACAGTGAGAATCACGGAAGCACCTCTAGCGGCTGTCAGTGAGACAGCCACTAGAGGCTAGATTAACCCTCAGTAAAACTTAGCAGTTTCATCAGGCTGATGTGCAAATTGTATAGGTTCTCTAACCAAAAGGCAAGCAATTGCGGTTTTCTGAGCTTATGTCCGTTTTTATATTTCTCATATTCAATATTTTTGCTATGACAGAACATTCCCTATTTTAGAGTCATGCCCCTCAGTTCTGACTTTGTTCTCTGATGTCCCACTTCTAGGGTCACCAGAGAACTACTCCTAGAAAGCATAATGCTCGGGCATCATTAGACACATTCACACTATGCTGATACAGCACTGCATAGTTTCACCGCATAGTCTGCCCTTAGTGGGCCAGCCTATGCAGACTGACCATCCAATCTCTTGGACATGTACACCTCTTACCCCAATTTGCATCACTGGCCTTCCCCCTGTTTCCTTGCCCACTGTCGTCACATGAGGTGGTATGGGGTGTTGATGTTTATTTGGACTTACTTTCCAGTGAATCCTGCATTCTTTCAGAAATATGTTTTATTTATTTTGAGATCATGTGACACTCTAATTGCACAAAGATGGACTCCAATCAACCAATTATTTATCACCATAGTTAGCTTTTGTATCACAATTAAATAAAATTGTTAAACGTGTTGTGTAAAATAAATGGTAAATATATAAATAAAACAATTTGTAATTTTTGTTTATACTATAAAAATGCATATGGGGTGGTTGAAGATTTATGAAAGAAACTGTTGTAAAAACTACTAATCAGTGCTCTGAGCATTAATGTATAAGGGCTTCTTTCCAAAGTTGTAAATAGCTGCCATAATCTGTTGTTATTAACAATAATCTGGGGGTATTGGCAGCCCCAAATATGCACTCGTTTTTAACCTTCTCTTGTACATTTTGTGCAGCCTTCCACTACTTATGTCTATTTTTACATATGCTCACCATTTGCATGTTTGAAAATTGTGTGCAAATTATTGAAATGTATGCTTTCTAAGTTGTCACCATATCACCCACAACTGGATGGTAAACAAGGCTGATCTTGTGCAATTGGCAGGATAGACTTGTGGAGTTAGTGGCATCCAGTAACATTTAGCGACAAGCTTGCAAACCAGTCACTAACTAGTGGCGTTAAATGGAAACTGCACACACATAAAGCATTCTAGCTAGTTGGAGTGCTTTATGTGGAAGGATATATTTGGTTTTATTACAGTTTAAAAAAGTGATGATTTCTATTTGAAACCAGCACTCTTATAATTAATTGCAGAAACACCTTCTTTGCTGTCAATCAGACAGTTAGGAACAGGAAGGTTATCTTACTTAGTTACATACTTACACAGGCTGAAAAAAACCCATCAGGTTCAGTCTTTCTCACATCTGTTTCTGCTGTTGATCAAAAAGAAAGCAAAAAAAATTGGAAGATAAATATTAACCAGTGTATAATCCTGCTCATTTAATTGTCCCACTAGGATGGCAAACCTCCCTTCTTTATCCAATTCTCGATACTGACAAGAAAATGTGAAAAACCTCCCACCCCTGAGCGGCAGGAGGGGACCCTAAATGAAAATGTTAACCCCCACAAGTGACTAGGGGTCCCCAAGCCCCTAGTCACCCCCCACCCCCAAATTTTTTTATAAACCCCTACCTTCCCCTCTCACCCTAAAAAAGTAAGGGGGGAACAAGAGAACTAAATACCGGGTAAAAACTAAATAAAACTTACCATTTGATGTCTCTTTTTTTTCTAAAATCTTCTTTTGTCAGCCCCAAAAAAGGCCAAATAAAAGGCCATATTACCCGTCTCACTTTGAAAATTAAATAAAAAACCAGAGTGCAAAAAAATAAAAAATAAGATGAAAAAACAACAACCTGACGCTAAAAATAATAATCCATCTTCACTCATGGAGGGCACGGTGCAGAATGAGCTCCGCAGGGCGGGGAAAGGCTTAGAAAGCCTTCCCATGCCCTGCAATTAGGCTCAGAGCGCTCTGATTTGTTGGTATAAGCCAACCAATCAGAGTGCTCGTACAGGTAAATGAAGAGACTGACAGGTAAGTCTCTAAATTTACATGTCGTAGCACTCTGCTTGAAATCCAACCAATCAGAGTGCTCTCTGTCATTTTACACAGCGTGGGAAAGTTCTTTGGAATTTTCCCACGCTGTGTAATTTGAATCATAACAACACTCTGATTGGTTGCTATCAAACAACTAATAACAGAGTTATGAGTCAAATTACACAGCATGGGAAAGTTATTGTTATTTAGGACCCCCACCCTCCGCTCAGGGGTGGGGGTTGGGGGGGAGCAATAGGTCAGTTTAATAGCCCCCACTTGCACGGCATGGGTGAGGGCTTGGGAGGGGAGACACTAGGGTTTTTTTAAATTAATTTTTTTAACAGTGAGCAGCCATTGGCTTCTTACTGTTTAGTAGACATGCCCCATACTAGCGGCATAGCGAGTAGGGGCAGAATTTACTAATACTAAGTAATTTTTACTTAGTATTAGTAAATTTGACTAAAGGACCAATTTAGGTCTTTCAGCATTTTGGTAGATAGCGACCTATTACCGTGGGAATTAGGGAGTTATCTACTAAGCGGCTGCAAGATGCAGTTGTTTTGCAGTTGTTTTGGATGGAACATTCACTACTAGACCCAGGTCTCTCATTATCACTTTGTGTTCTTAATAATCAGAACAGTTCAGCTTTTTTAGCAGTAGCCGGAAAGGGAATATGCATGTGTTTGAGTTTTGCTGTTATTTTGGCTATGGTCCATGATCTGTAACTGGACACTGGGCTGACAACTTCTGCGTGTCTCACAGGGGAATTAGATCTGGCCGGGGTGCTGGGAAGCGATAGTTCAACTCTGTTGAAGCGAAGCGTTAGACATACTATGGATGTAAAGGATATGAATTGATTATCCATAGGATTGTAGTAAGTATGAAGTGAACCTGCTATCTGTTACTAATGCCAAGTGGCAAAATTATATTATAATAACTAGATTGGTGACAGGCTAGGTCCTGCTATTTTCCAAGCAGCTAGAGAGACTTTACCTATGATTTGACCAGAGGGGACTTTATTGATGCCACTGATGTAAGTGGCAGGTAGTTGGCCTCTCGGTAACAGTTACCAAATTCAAGATAGATTGGGAGTGACAGGTGAGGCCCTAACTCTAATTGAATGCAATGCTAATACTATGGGTTGGCTTATTGGGCTTTGTATGATGATATGGTCAAAGTTAGACATTTTTTTGGGGGGGCAATTCGGACATTTGGGTACTTCCGAATATCCGAATAGATGAATAGCCGAATTGCCGAATGGTTGAAGTCCTGAATTTCCGAAATTACCGAATTTCCGAAGTGTCGAATTGCCGAAGTGCTGAAGTTCCGAAGTTGCCGAAGTTCCGAAGTGTCGAAGTGCCGAAGTTACGAAGCACAGTATTGCCTAAGAACTAATATACTTACCCAGTGGAAGAATGAAGAATGTTACACTGTATACAATTTAAAATAAAAAGTATACAAACATAGCCAGGATTCAGCTGTAAGCATTTGCAACACTTTCAACAATCAAGTAACACACATTCATATAAAATGTAAGTTACTTAGCCAGTCAGTGTATAACAGGAATGAATACGTAGATAACTCCCTAATTCCCACGGTATTATGGAGCTATCTACTAAAAGGCTGAAAGATTACTTAGTATTATACCGCGAGTAGGGGCATGCATATTAAACAGTGAGCCTATGGCTGCTCACTTTAAAAAAAAGTCCTCCCCCTGGCCCCCACCCCTGAGCGGTGGGTGGGGGCCCTACAGTAAAATAAGGGGGGACTAAAGTCCTCCCCCCCTGGCTGTCCCCCTGAGCGGCGGGTGGAGGCTCTAAATTGGAATAAGGGGGGGCACCTAATCTCCTCCCCCCTGGCCCACTCCCCTGAGCGGCGGGTGGGGGCCCTAAATAAAAAAATGTTACCGCCCCAGGTGACTAGGGGTCCTCAAACTCCTAGTCATCCCCTCCCCCCAAAAATAAATAAACCCCTACCTACCCCCCTCATCCTAAAAATAATGAGGGGGGACCTTTAACTAAGTATCTGTAAAAAAAACAAAAACTTACCATTTGATGTCTTCTTTCTTCTAAAATCTTATTTTTTGAACCCCAAAAAAGGCCAAATAAAAAATCCATAATAACCGACGCACTTAAAAAAAAAAAAATACATCTTCACCTATGGAGGGCTCCGCGCAGACTGAGCTCTGCAGGGCGGGGGAAGGCTTATAAAGCCTTGCCTCGCCCTGCAATTAGGCTCAGAGCACTCTGATTGTTGGGTTTAAGCCATCCAATCAGAGTGCTCTGACAGGTAAATGAAGAGACTGACAGGTAAGTCTCTACATTTACCTGTCACAGCACTCTGATTGGTTGACTTGAAATCCACCAATCAGAGTGCTCTGTGTCATTTTACACAGCTTGGGAAAGTTCTTTGGAATTTTCTCACGCTGTGTAATTTGACTCATTACTCTCTGGTGGATTAAGTAACCAATTTAGATCCCCCCCCTTATTCCAATTCCACTCAGGGGTGGGGGCTGTGGAGGAGGACAATAGGTCCCTGCCCATCAGTTGACTTTAGGGCCCCCATCTGCCGCTCAGGGGTGGGGGCATGGGGGGGGAATAGGTTCCCCCTTTAGTTTAAGAGCCCCCACTCGTGCGTTGCAGGTGGGGGCTCGGGAAGGAGGACCCTATTTTTCTTTTTTAACAGTGAGTAGCTGCTCACTGTTTAATAGATATGCCCCTACTAGCGGTATAGCGAGTAGGGACAAAATTTACTGATGCTAAGTAATTTTTACCAATTTAGGTCTTTCAGCCTTTTGGTAGATAACTCCCTAATACCGTGGGAATTAGGGAATTATCTACTAAGTGGCTGCAAGTGAAGTCCGGAAGTGCTAAAGTCCCGAAATGCCGCAGTTCCGAAGTTTCGAAGTGCTGAAGTTCCGAAGTGCTGAAGTGCCGCAGTTCTGAAGTTGCCGAAGTTCCGAAGTGCCTAAGTTCCGAAGCACAGTATTGCCTAAGAACTAATATACTTACCCAGTGGGCAAGATTTATTTTTTATACTGGACAATGTAAGATAATAAAACTTACCTAGTGTATTAATATATATTTTTTAATACTTAAATATTCATGAACTATATTCACTGCGTCATTAATACAAACCTAGAATACCAGTAAAACAGGACAATTTAAACAAACTATTTCATGTAATATTCAAAAATAAGAGAAAAAGACAATAAAAATTGTTAACTAGAAATTAATAATGAGTTAGAATGCAGATAAAATATGCAATCCTACCTCTAGTAGGAGAGTTGATACCTAAAACGAAACCATTTTTTGGAGGGAAAAATAAACATCTTAAAACATAAAATGTAAATGAATAAGGTACCTAATTATATGAACAAATATGAATCTGGCCTAAAGGGGGCCTGCATGAATTTAATTTAATACACAAATGAATAATCTGAGATATGTGTATTTAAAACAAGGAACAAAAAATGCACAAATGAGTTTAATGAAGCAGTTAAACTCACGAACGAAGCATTACGCATAGAGCCATGAATCACACAAATGAATTTCATAGGAAGTTAAAACTCACGAATGAAGCATATAACAATTGGAATCAACAAACAGACAAAGGAGGTTTAGCAGTAAATTAAATGCACAAATTGAGCAATTATATATATTCAAGTTCACAAATAAGTGCTAAATACAGAATCAAGAAACACGTGAATTAAGCTAACAAAGAAATTTTAAACACACGAATGAGCCTATATATTTTTAATCAAGTAACACAGTATGGTGGCGTAACAGTAAAGTTAATCGCACAAATAGACCTATATGTACAGATTAAGAAACACTCAAATGAGGTACAAGTAGAAATGTTAAATGCACAAATAAATTACATACCTATACAGAAATAAACCTAAACTCGCAAATGAGGTGTAAAATTCATATGCTCAAAGGTATTTTAAGATAAGGTAGATGAAATACACGAATACATGAATGATAGATTTAAACCAAAATGTAGTATTCAAATGAAAAAGAAGCCCATGCAGCTAAATTGTAAAAAGTGGAACGGGCGTTCGTGTACAGGAACTACTTACTGTTCTGGATGATAAGTTATTCATGGGATTATGTTCATTTGTTTACGGACCGATAATACTTACAGTAAAAGCAGTGGATACAAACAAAAGAGATCACTGTGAATTGCCAGCCAGGTAATTCTGTAGGGGCTGGGGAGTACTATGCTGCCCTAATGGCGTTTAAGCCCAAGTGCTGCAGGGCAGCGTAGTGTGCCCTAATGGTGTTAATGGGTTAATGTCTCCCATTATGCTCTGTAGGAAATATTAAAAGTAACTTCAGCTGGTATTTCCCAGTCTCTAATTGTGAGATTTTTCAGGAACAGCTGCTGCTTGCTAAGCTTAGTGACTGCTAGACTTGTGCACAAATCCTTCTCACTTATGACGAACAAATAAAATTCCTGTCCATCTACTGCCAAACAAATCGATCCTTCGTGTAAATCTCAGACTGAGTAATTTGTACAGGTGTAGATTAACAGGAATTTAATTCGTTCACAAGTGTCCCTTACCTGAATGTTCGAATGTTTGACAAAAGATCAACTTTAAACAATGATGTACAAGCGCTATTATTAGTTTTTTTTTTTTTTATCAGTCTATTTAGACAATGAGTGAAACTAGCTGCTATAACACCGTGGTTTATCTTTTAACATAAATAGTTAAGAAAGTGGGGTGTCTTGGTGAAGCGCTATATGAGTGATAATAGATAGAAAACAGTCCCTGGTGGTATTACAATAAGCCCAGTATAAAGGGATATACCTTTAAAATAGTTTTCTCTTTTTAGAGGTACCAATAATTCTGTATTGTCCCTTTAAATACAAAACATAAAAATACAGATCATAATGCAAACTGTACAATGTAATTTTAATGTGAAATAAAGTGCCAAGTAACAACTCCCAATTTTCTGAGCTAAAAAACGTAGCTCAAGTTCTTGCGCCTTAGGGTCCGTTAAGGCGACCCTATCCCTCCTTTGCATCCAAATTTTCTTAGGGTTATGTCCTAGATGATTGGCATAGAGGAAACTTATATGGTGTATGTTGTAGACAAAAATATTAACCCAATTCATGTTAGTAAAATGCCTATTTACTCAGCATAACTACAATCAGCATTATTCAATTTTCTATGTGATTTACCTAAAAGGGCCGCTAGGGAGTTTCCTTCTTAACATTGACTAACACCCTCATTAACAAGATGGTGCTGGAATCTGGGGGAGACCTCCAAGATACCAGTGACATCACACCCGGTAGGCAGAGCACTAAATGAACCACTTAACACCTAACCAATTATTGATGTATTATTCCATGTTATCTCTGACAATGCTTATGATGTAATTTATAAGGGACACGTCATCCCCCCTGAATAAAGATTCCTCAAGTTTTTCATTAACCCGAAACTTGTGTCTGGTGTGAATTACTTTAGGAGCGTGCACGCATTACTTCTTTAATTTGGCAGGGGGCAGATACGTAAGATAATCAATTTATTGATTGATTTCCACATCAGTGTAATATTGTTGGTATATGTATTAGTAATATTAAAGTACAATTAGATACTCACAAACCCAGAGCCTTCCAATAGGCTCAATTCAAGTCGCATATGTGGTTAAGGACCACATTCCTTCTTTATGAAAGCAGTAAAAGGTAGTGCTAAGTGTATAAAAAGTATATACTTTATTACTTTAAAAAACATATAATTTAAAAACACAATGAATATAAAATACACTTATTCGGCTATAGTCCAAAAAAAATAGAGTCTTAGTGCTCACTGTTCTCCCAGGACGCGTTTCGCCATTAGGCTTCCTCAGCTGGAAAAATTCTGTGTAGGTTCTTTGGACTCCTTCCTGCTTTAAAGGACCACTATAGGCACCCAGACCACTTCAGCTTAACGAAGTGGTCTGGGTGCCAGGTCCAGCTAGGGTTAACCATTTTTTCTATAAACATAGCAGTTTCAGAGAAACTGCTATGTTTATATTAGGGTTAATCCAGCCTCTAGTGGCTGTCTCATTGACAGCCGCTAGAGGCGCTTGCGTGCTTCTCACTGGGAAAATCACAGTGAGAAGACGCCAGCGTCCATAGGAAAGCATTGATAATGCTTTCCTATGAGACTGGCTGAATGCGTGCGCAGCTCTTGCCGCGCATGCGCTTTCAGCCGAGGAGGAGAGCTCCCCACCCGGCGCTGGAGAAAGAGGTAAGTTTAACCCCTTCCTCACCCTAGAGCCCGGCGGGAGGGGGACCCTGAGGGTGAGGGTACCCTCAGGGCACTATAGTGCCAGGAAAAAGAGTATGTTTTCCTGGCACTATAGTGGTCCTTTAAATACCCTTCTAATCAGGGAATAATAATTTGCTGGCTTTGGTTTCCGCGAGCAATCTCCATGGAAACAGAGAAGCCCTGCGTGTCAAGCCTCATGTTGATTCTGTTCCTTCCGTGTTGTATGCTGTTAGGTCACTTCCGGTTTCGGCATATCCGCTGTTTGCGTTTCATTTTGCATTCCAGCGGCCATTTGCCTGTTCTTTTCCCGGGCGGCAGATTTTTCATAATGTTTAGCAGAAGGATTACATAATATCAACATTTTTATACTGAATATATGTCGTTCACATAGTCTTTACATATTACAATAATGTATATTTAAGCAGAAAAAACTTCTTATTAAACTAATAATAGCAATTATGGTTCTATTTATATTTTTTATAAAACCTAACTATTTGTAACAATATTAAATTATAGGGAAAACATATTCTCTACACAGATACTAATAATTATTTTCAACCATATAAATTAATTAAATGCATAAAATGAAGCTGATAATTTACAAAACAGGAGAGTTATCTCTTCAAAATGTATTTACTTGATATTAAATGTTTTTATCTTGCTGTATTTAGAGGGGAGGATTGATAGGTTTATATAATTCTTAAATGCATAAGTATCCCTTTGGATATAGATCTAAGAAAAAGTGTATAAAAAAAGGAGTTGATTTCTTCTCTGCAAATGTTGTTTTTACTAGGTAATAAGTGCTTAGTCTCGCTGCAATTAAAGGGAAAGATTAGAGAATATTTTAAAATTATATATAAAACGTATAATACCTAATATAACAATGATCTAAGAGGCTGAGTTAAGGGAATAATTTAGAAAACTTCATTTTATAAATAAAAAAGGAAGGAATTAATTAAAATGAATGTAAAAATAAAATAACTTAAAAGAGATTTTATATTAGAAAATGGCACATCTCAAAATCTGAGTTTAGTCCATTAGGGATAAGTGTGTTCAATCTGAAGATCCACTCCATTTCTGTTCTGCTCAGTTTTAAGTTGAAATTACCTCCTCTCCAGTCTTTAGTTATTCTATTTATTCCTAGAAACATAGTCCCCTTTAATTCACTTTTATGGTGTTGTTTATAGTGTAAAGAGACACTATGTTTTCTAATCATTGTGTCTTTATATGTTTTTTAAAGTAACAAAGTATATACTTTTTATACACTTACGGCACTACCTTTCCCTGCTTTCATAAAGATGGAATGTGGTCCTTAACCACATACACGACTTGAATTGAGCCTATTGGAATGCTCTGGGTTTGTGAGTACCTAATTGTACTTTAATATTACTAATACATATACCAACAATATTACACCATATATGTTTCCTCTATGCCAATCATCTAGGACAGAACCCTAAGAAAATTTGGAAGCAAAGGAGGGATAGGGTCGCCTTAACGGACCCTAAGGCGCAAGAATTTGAGCTAAGTTTTAGTTCAGAAAATTGTTACTTGGCACTTGATCTCACATTAAAATTACATTGTACAGTTTGCACTATGATCAGGGCCGGATTAAGAGCACACTGGTCCTGGTGCTGACAAATATGATGGGCCTAATTACAGAATCTTATTGACTAAAAACACTAAAATAGTCATACCTCCCAAGCGTCATGTATCTGATGGAGATGGTGCTGGAGGGAAACTCATAAGATGCTATGAACTATAGAAAAACACATACTCTATGCTAATCTCTCTCTAATTTATGCTTTTATCTTTCAAGTAAATCCATAACCTCTAACAGCAGTGTCCAGTGAAGCAGGAAGTCAATGGGTGGGGTAAAAGGGTGGGCCACTGGTGTGAATCACGTGACCAGACCTGCCAAAAGGGGAGAACATGCCCAAAAAGGGGGCATGTCTGTCCAAAGAATTTGAAGGACAGCCTGGCATGAATGCATGTCAGGCTGCCCGCCAATCCTGCAGGCTGTCCAACTAAGGGCATACTATGCAGGCAGCACCATGAGCTTGACATAAATGCATCTAATGATGCGCTGACTCCATGCTTTCTAAGGACTGTCCCCTAGCACTCGCTGGTCCACTTGTCTCCTTGCCTTCTTACTAGCAGGCAGAAGATCCTGGTATATAGTCTGAGACAGAGAAAAGGTGTATGTAGTGAGTGTAGAAGAAAGGGGACATGCCACAGTGTTAGAGAGACCAGCGTCTGCATTACCTAAACTAATTGTATTGTCAGCTAGTCCACACAAGTTTTGTTCCCATACATCCCTCTTAAGTTTCCAAACTTAAAGGGACACTATAGTCCCCAGAACAACTACAGCTTATTGTATTTGTTCTGGTAAGTAGAATCATTCCATTCAGGCCTTTTGCAGTAAACACTGTCTTTTCAGAGAAAATAACTCCACTGGCCACTCCTTAGATGGTGCTTCCTGGGGCAGTACTGCCTAGTGTGCAGCACTGCCATTCAGTGTCTCCACCCTCTGCATGCAGACACTGAACTTTCCTCATAGAGATACACTGATTCAATTTATCTTTATGAGGAGATGCTGATTGGCCAGGGCTATGTTGGACTTGTGCTGGCTCTGCCCATGATCTGCCTAGTTGACAGTCTCAGCCAATCCTATGGGGAAGTATTGTAATTTGCTCAGACCACCACTTCTGATGATGTCAGCAGACAGTCAATTCAGACGCAGAGCCAGCAGCTGCAGACTTGAATACAAGTTATATTTTACTATACTCAGGGAGGCAAGAAGGGGCCATGGTGTGGGTTTTAACATAATAGGGTCAGAAATACATGATTGTGTTCCTGACCCTATAGTGCTCCTTTAAGCAAGAGTATGTGAAGAGTAGTTAGGGTTGCCACCTTTCTTGGAAAAAAATACCAGCCTTAATCATTTGTATAATCACAAGGAGTGACATCAGAGAAAATTCTGTAAAATCACCAACAAACTACTCACAGTTTGATTCTGCTGTATAGATGGATTGCTCCCAGTGTCTCAGTCTCGCAAGTCACCCAGTGTCTCAGTGTCCCTATGTATCACAGTGTCAGTGTCCCCATGTCGCCCAGTCCCCTAGTCTCCCAGTGTCCCAATGTCTCAGTGTGTCCCCATGTCACTAGGATACGGGGGACACACAGACATGACACAGACATGGGGGGGGACACAGAGACATGGGACACTGAGACATTTATGGAAACTGGGAGAAATGGGGACACAGACACTAGGGACACAGACACTGGGAGACATAGGGACACTGAAACATTTGGGGACACTAAGACACTAGGGACACAGACATGGGGACACTGGGAGACTTGGGGACAGTTGTGGACATAGACATGGGGACACAGACACTAGCAACACTGGATGGGGGACATGGGGACACTGGGAGAAATGGGGACAGTGTCTCCGTGTCCCAGCATCCCCAAGTGTCCCAGCGTCCCCAAGTGTCTCAGTGTTTCCAGGTCTCCCAGTGTCTGTGTCCACATGTGTCCCCAAGTATCCAAGTGTCCCCAAGTGTCCCAGCATCCCTCAGTGTCCACATGAGTCTCAGTGTCCACATGTGTCCCCTACCCTCACTTACCTGAGCTGTAGAGCTGCTGTCTGGACTCTGTGCTGTGTTGCTGCTCCCCCACAGATCAGTAAGTAGTAGAGAGAGGCAGGGATATGCTGTAACTTCCTATCCCTGCCACTCTCCACACACAGTGACCCCTACTGGCTGGTGCTGGTATTGTAGAGTAATCTCCATTTATTCTGAGAAAAATACCTGCATTTGTATTGCCGGTATTACTGCAATACCGGCACGGCCAGGCAGCCTCAAATACCGGCTATGCCATTCTACTGCAATACCAGTCAGGCGGCAAACCTAAGAGTTGTGTGTAAAAAAAAATTTAAAAAAATTATTATTATTATTATTTTTTTTAAATGGGCCTATTCCATGGGCCTGGGCATGGGGCTGCAGCTCCATCAGCCCCTATGTTAATCCGACCCTGACTCGATCTGTATTTTTATGTTTTGTATTTAAAGGGACAATACAGAATTATTGTAACCTCTAAAAAGAGAAAACTATTTTAAAGGTATGTCCCTGTTTTCTATCTATTATCACTCATATAGCGCTTCACCAAGACACCCCGCTTTCTAAAAGATTAACTTTGTTCCAAACAAGCATCCTTTCTAGTTGGTGTTCGTTCTTTCCATACTGCAGTTTTACATATATATTAACCTACACACATAAAAAATAAATAATAAAAATAAATAAATATATATATATGTCTTTTTTTTTTTTACTATGTAACAATGTGTTGTTGCTATCATTTTTTTTATTGTCTGGATAAACAGCTGAGTGTCAAACCTTTTTTTTTCTCTGTTTATACTTTTATACAGCACTGGTTGGAGCAATATATCTTATGTAGTTTATTTATGACTATATACTCACTAGTCACGATATATTTTTTAAATGGTGTAACATGTAAGTGATGTGTTTAACAGCTGATACATATCATTTGGACTTCGCTCTGGAGAGACTATTTCTTGGTTGGTTTTCAAATAAGTTTCTAGTTTATCATATTAGTAATTGCACACAGCACAGTCTATATGTGTGCTCTTGTGTAATGGGAATGACTAAAACGATTCTACTTTGGAACACTCTGTAGCAGCCGCAGACATTGCATGCAGACAGTGTATGCATTTTTCTTCATTGCTTCATTAGTAAGGGTTTGCTATGCTAGTTGACTTGTATTTGCCGCCAATTGTATATATGTTATATTTTTGTTCAGTAATAAACAGAAATTTTAGTGCACATCCTGCTTTGGCATTTGCTATGTAGATCTGTTTAATTACACTTAGGAAATATGAATAATGTTGAGAAGTTGCCCTAAGTGACTACACACATGTGCTATGCATTCTTCGGGGCAGATTAATGTTTTCCTGCTTAGCATAGCTGGATGATTTCTCGCTCCCTTTTTATTCTGGAGTCTCTGAGTTATATTTTAGAACATTTAGGACATCTGTAAAGATGAATTAAAACAAAGTATTTGGACACCAGAAGCAAAAGTCTGTGATACAATCCAGTCAATTAAAGAAACAAAAAAACATTTTGTATCCGTTGAATAAAAGTTCCACATTATGTATGGTCTTTAAAGGGGAACTGCCACTGCCTAGGAATTTTATTTTTTAATATTAATATTATCTCTTATATTTAACAAATATTTGTTTGTAATGTGTGAGAAATAAAGTCGGATGTAGAAATTAACACATCTTTTTACTGCAATGGGCTTCTCCATCTTTGTTCTCTGTCTGTCATTGATATAAGCGCTGTCATTTGCATCTGGCAGTCAGCATACTGGAAAGTATACAGAAAAGAAGAGAACTTATAGGTACATTACAAATACCTAAAGTACTTTAGCTTGCTGAAAAGCTTTATGTGTGAAGATTGTGTCCTCTTTTCATTTTACAAAATTTTAAAAGGGTCCTTTTTTAATTTAACCTTGTTACACCCCCTTTGGCTATCAATAAGACAACAGGTCCTGTTATTTCCTGGTTTAGTTAGCACAGTGGAGCTAAACTCAAGAGGTAGCAATTGCCTAGAGCACCTGTTGTACAAGGACTTCTCATTGAACTGCATTGTGAAGTCTGTGAATGGACAGTCACAAAAAGGCGAGGATAGAAGCTTTTGCGAGCTGTTTTTAGATAAGCGCCCAATGAAAAAATGCATGATTAAATGCATGTGTAATTTCATTGGGGGTATATCTACTAAATAGTGATGTTTTTATATTTGAGCAGTAGAGTGTCTCTTTACCTATTTGTCCTCCTTATTTGCAATGTGTGCCCTGACTGTACCTTTTACAAATTGGATTTTGGTGTAATTTGCTCAATCATGAATAAAAATGTAAAAAAATAAAATGAAGCATTAAACGAAAAACATTTAGCATAAGTTATAGGCGATGTTCATTGCTTTATGGTGTAATTTTTAGTGAAAGTGATGGTACTCCTTTAAAATGTAATTTCACAAGAATTATGACTTGTGTGGTCAGTTTTGCCCAATCAAACAATATCAGGCTCTTGTCCATCTCGGTTCAACAGAAACAGTGTCCTCTGTCTAGTTAGGGCAGGATAAGATAATGTGACAGTAAAGTAAAGCAACTGAAAACAGAGCAACATTTTAAAATGAGTTTTTGCAGTTTTAAAAACAAAATAAAATTTTGGTTAAAATAAAAGCTCTGAAATTTATTTTCTTTGAGAACTTTTTCATTTGGACATTTTGACATTTCAATTACATTGCAAATTCAAATGTCATTATACAAGTTAAAATAATGTGTCCTGGTCACTTACAGTTTGGAATTAACTGGAAAAATATTTCACATGCAATTACACATGTGGAAATTTGCCTTCATAGTAAAAAACATCTTCAGTCAGAATTTCACGTTGAGTACCCTTATCTTAAAACATCCTACTTATTAATGACAGTCCTCTATATATATTCACAGGCTGGTCCTCAAGAGACATCTTTGAAGAAGAACCATCTAGAAGGTGTGAAAAAAACATTTTGATATATTTTATCTATATCCTTACTAATACCCAAGTATGTTACATCCAGGCTCCTGTGTTCTGTCAAAGACCTGTGTTTTTCCTCTGTATATATTTGCACCCTTCTTGTCTTATCTTCAAGACTTCTCTTGGGCTGCACTATTTCATTAGACTCTCACCCAGTCTTCATTCCTTCAAAAATCACTGAAAACTCACTTCTTCAAAAGGCATATCAATTAAACTGCTAGTAGGTTTCCCTCACCACACCTTACTAACCCACCTTTTCTTCTGCAACTGCGTCATATAAAAAAACTAAGCCTTTATTATAAACTCTTCTAGCAACCTACTTTTCTCATACATGAAGTGCATCTTGCCCTTACCTCTTGTGTCATTTTACCACACTCCCCTTAGAATGCAAGCCTTTTTGAGTAGGGCCCTCAGCAACTTCTGTTCCTGTATGCCCAATTTGGCTTGTGGCAACTACATGTTTGTTAGTTCATCTATTGTACAGCACTGCAGAATTAGTTGGAGCTTTATTAATAACAATATGGCTGTCTAGAAGATTGATGATGTAGTCAAATCCACTAAGATTGATAGAAAATTTGTCATTGTGTTTTGTGCTGCAAAAAACATTCAGAAAAAAATCCGATTGGATGACTCAAGACAAGGTGCTACAGCAACCAAGGAACGTTAATGTAAATAAAGCCCTAGGTGTTCACCTACAAATACTTCATGAGTTAAGTGTGGAAATAAGTGAACCTCTGTTTTTAATCTTTCAGGATTCTTTTCTTTAAGAATTTGTACCAGAGGATAGGAGAATGGCAGATGTGGTTCCTATAGTCATAAAGGGTTCAAAATATTTGCCTGGAAATTATAGACCTGTGAGCTTAACTTCTGTGGGTGGGAAATAATTTGAAAGGCTATTAAAGTATAATATTCAGGAATTCATTGGGAAGAACATTGTTATTAGCAGAAAACACCATGGTTTTATGAAACATAGGTCATTGCATTCTACAAAGAAGTAAGTAGATGTATAGATCAGGGTGTCAGAGTGGATGGAATCTACTAGAATTTTACATTTGATAATGTTCCACACAATAGGTTCATGTTCAAACTAAAATATATTCGTCTAGATAAAAATCCTTGTTCTGGGGTAGAACATTGGCTTAAAGATAGAGTTCAGAGAGTTGTCATTAGTGGTAAAATTTTAAGCTGGACAAAAGTGGTAAGGGCCCTGTTCTGGGACTACTTCTATTCAGCATATTTATAAATGATCTTGAAATAGACATTGCAAGTCATGTTTCAGAGCTTGCAGAAGACAAAAAACTAGGTAAGATAATACAATGTTAGTAGGATATTACTTTGCTGCAGAGGGATTTAGAAAGATTTGGGGTAAATAATGCACAAACAACTTACACCCTAGATGGTAGTAAATTATGCATAACACCACATGAGACAGATTTGAAGATAGTAACAAACTAGGCAACAATGTGCAATGTCAATCAGCAGTTGCTAAGGCCAGTAAGTTTATGACAAGTATAAAAAGAGGCATTCATTCTCGGGATGAAAATATAAATTTGCCTTTTTCTAAATCAATGGTAAGACCACATCAGGTGAATGCTGTGCAATGTTGGGCACCTATTTTAAAGAAGAATAATATAGCACCAGAAAAAGTGCAGAGGTGGGCTACAAATGTAATAAAAGGAATGGAAGATTTTATAGTTGCGATGAAAGGTTAAGAAATTTACATAGGTTTGTTTTAGAAAAACAGCACCTTTGAGGGGATATGGTAGCATTATACAAATATATTCAGTGCCAATACAAACCACTGTCTGGAAACCTATTCATACAGAGAATGATGATGAGAATAATAATGTCACTCATTTAGATTGGAAGAAAGGAAATTTAGCATATGGCAAAAGATAGGGTTCTTTACCTTTAGAATAAAAAGAAAAGCGGAATGCTCTAAGAGGTGGTTTTAGCAGAGTCTGTACAGATGTTTAAACAGCAACTGGATGCATACTTGCCTTATTTTATATTTTGCCTTTTTTTGGAAAAAGTGACATGAGAAAGGCTGAGGACGCAAATCTTTTTTCACCTAATTAAGCACAACTAGTGTGTAAATAGTTAGCACTACACCATTTGATTGTATAAGGCTTTGTATGTTTTTAAGAGATGTTACTGGCTGCTATGCACTATTTTGTACTCTTTTTTTTAATCTATTCATTTGGTGTATATTGAATAAGAGCAAGGCAGAACTAGTGCAAAATATTTCAGCAGTTTTTTTTTTCTTTCTTGTCCATTATGAAGAACAAATAAATAGAATGTTGTGTGTTGTTTTTATGTTTGCAAAAGGCGAATTGAAAATATGGAGATACCGGGTTTTATTACTGTGTGACATTTGGTTTTATAGAGTTTAATGTACCATGGTCTTGATCATATTTTGGAAATTACAGTAATTCTATGTTAATATTTCTATTTATCTATATGTCCGACCAATAAACCCATCTGCTTTATCTGCCTGACCAATAAAAAACCCTGTTTCAACACAGTTACTCACATACATATATATTTTTCTGCATATATTCAACCAACAATAGCATCACCTGAGTTGATCTGAACAATAGCATCACCTAAGTTGATCTGAACTTAAGGAAATGCCTGTTACTAAAACATTACTGTATCTGGGACTTGGGTACATCAGAAAAGCATTGCATTTATATGTATAGTCAAAGGAGTTCTCTTTGGCATACATGTCTGGCCACTTGCCACATTGTTTAGAGATGTGACTGTCTTTTGACTGTGTAGCATTGGATAGAATCTGTGAAGCTTCAGCCCATCTTGCTTATAGAGCTGACAGATCTATCAAGACTAAACAGTGAGAATTTCATAATTTCCTCTTTGTTTATCAGAAAACTAGATGTATTATTCCTGGACTGAGTCCCTAGCAGGAAACATTGTGCCTCCTCACATTCCTTCTCCAGTAGTGTCAACTGTGCTCAAGATCATTAATCATGCCAAAGTTTTAGGATTCCTCTTATTAACATGCAATTATCATTTTATGCATGTACAACTAGTGGTAACTAGCATGTATTTCTCCCATCTGTAAAACAAACATATATCTGTCTAATTACTGAACAGCATTAGCTTAGCTCTGTGAGCCTTCCGTCTACTAACTGATTGAGATGACAACTATATCAAGTCCAAGCAATTATATAATTATATATAATTATGTCTTATCAGCAAAGCAAATATAATTTTCCTGGATAGTGTTAGTTTGAAGAAACACATTGCTTCCTTAAATTCCTTTTCTAAAGTTGTCAATCTCTGCTCAGTGTTTTTAATCCTAGCAGATTTTTAGGATTCCATTATTGTAATGTAATTACATTTAGCTCATTGGGAAAGCTGTGAAGATGCATATTGGGATGCATGCAGAATGTATGAACCTGCCATCACTTACATAATACACAGCCACAGTGCACAGGTGCAATAAATTGTAAATGTTATGTGTCACTGAACTCAATGTATGTTATTCTATTTACCGTATACACATGGACAGATGATTTTGTTGACACTGCTGTCAATATATCATTGCATGTAATTAACATTCTAAGTCACTGAGCAGAAACTGCAGTTTGTTAAAACTAATTTTGGTGTGTAATTATGGACTTACAGTCATTGCTGCAGTCATCCCTACAGCCAAACCACTCCCACACAAACAGTTACCATTATATACACACACAGTCATCTAAATACAATCACACATAGCACACAGCGTTGCCGTAAACACAAAACACATTCAAACCACAATCAGCCAGTCGATTCACGCAACACTCTGCAAGCAGCAAAACCATACACTTACACACACATACCTCCAAACATTTCAAATGCACAAACAGGCACACTTTAATTTTATGGGTGTGAGTGGGGGTGTGTCCAGGTGCAGGGCTGTCCAGAAAAATGTTGTTAATTGACGGACTAACAACAATTTAAACAACTAAAATTTTATTTAACACAAGAACAACGTGTCTTATTTACACAGATTTCTATACACTTTTTTTGTAGTATAAAGTTACACTACTGTAAAAATCTATGCTGTGGAGTTCTGTTATAGACACCAATTATATGAATCTCTGAGAAAAGAGGGACAGATAGATTTTGGCCCAGAATAGAGACTCATGGGAGCTATGCATACACTTACTATGATTTAACTAGAAATTTAGAAGAAAAAAATATAACAATTTAAATGTTGTAACCCCACTTTAGTGTCTCTTGCACCCTCTTGTGTCTGTGTCAGTTGCGTTTGCAACTCTCTTTGGGTCTCTCACACTGCACTGCCTCTTGCACCTCCTTGTGTCTCTTGCTCCCCTTCATTGCCCTCACCTGTCCTCATGGATGGGATTTTGTTTCCATTAAATAATGAGCTATTTATATATACTGAAATTAAATGCTTTCCAGGACACACAAAATACTCTGGTTGTGTTTTTTTCCCTACACGCAGCTTGGTAGTGAAGGGGTTAAAATCCAATTGTGCCTTAAGATCCAGTTGTGCCTCCAAACACAAACTGTAGGTAAAATACCATAATTTTCTTCATTTTGGACATTGTAAGTGGGGGTTATGTTTTGATGATACTGATTATCATAATATTGGAGTCTATTTTCCCAAATGCTTTTAGAAACAATGATAGAACTATGTAGCATATTTGCCTTTATAAGTACATCTAGCTGATTTTTGTATATAACTACATCATGGCAGAATTTGCATTTTATTTGTTTCCAGCCACAAAATTGTTCCTTCTATCCACATCATAAAAAAATCATATAATTTGTAACCAAATTTTAACAGGCATATGTGCATTGAACATACAGGCATGTACAAAATACTATTCAATTTCTTAATAAATGGCACATGGAACAGAGCTCCTGCACTCCAACTGAGTACTTCCTCCAGCTCAGCTTCCTCCAGGGACTCTGGAGCACTGCACACTATGTCGCTGAGCTTGACTGTGGTCTCTGAGGACCTCTTCCACTGAACGAGAATGCAGTGAATATAGCTCTGGAGACCCTGTCTCCTATGAAGTAGGGATTATAGCCTTACTATAGTCTTTCCCCCAAGCATTAGATGAGTCTGAATGTAGAGGGTAGAATAATATTCACTGTACAGAACAAAGCTATGTATACAGAGCAGTCTTAACTCTCCCTGCAAGTCAACACTGAAAGGGGTCCCCCCATACAATACAATGTTTAGTACAATTGCCCCTCCCTGGCACCACTCTGTTTGGGGACTTGATTAACTGGTCTCCAGCTAACACAATCGGCTCCCTGCTGTCACCTCACAGTCCTAGAGGCACAACACACCAGAACCCTCTCCTTTCCCTGGACCATACCCCCACAAAATATATATCCCTGGAAAGCTGGTCAGCGAGTGCCCTCACTGTTCAAATAGCACCCTAATCAGAGTAATTGCCCTGAGTTACAATTTGTTGAAGTTTTACCATTACAGCTGTTCTCCAATCCGGTGAGACGTTTCAGGCGTGTGGTGGCTTTGTCCTGGTCTTCAAAAAGGGGTTTCTGTACTTTTGGGGGGGTAAGTGCTCTCAAACCCCAGGTATCCTCTGATGCCTCCTTGCCTCCCCTCCAAATAGCACTATACTTAGAGGACAAGGAACAGAATAATACCCACTTAAAAATTGACCGGACCTCGGCATAGTAGAGATCCAAGGATAAGTTACAGAATGTCTTAGGTTATCGCCCGGTCCAGTGCACGATGTGTAAAATGAGTCCAGGCGATCCTCAAAGGTCCTAAAGGCTAGCCTGGAAGTACAGTAGGCATCTGGGATCCCTATTTAGCTCAGCACAATGGCAATAGCCCCTTTCAGTGGTTCTTTAGGCTAGACCCACAGTCCACGGAGGCTGGCCTTCAAACCTCTCTAAAAGTCCATGGCATGGAAGCTTCTATCAGAGCACATATAGGCATATATAAAACAGTACCAAATGTCCACCCTGTTTATTTTGTTTATGTCTGTGTTTATGTCTGTGTCCCAATAAAAATATTTTGTTTCTTGAAAGTACTAGTTATAGTGTTAAATTAAATGGTAAAAATAAAAATAATAATATAAATTCATATTTTAAGATTGGAAATGTATATGGGAATGAAAGCTTATGTAAAGCAGTGTCATCTTTTTTTCTCATATACTCCAGTACTTTAATTAGAATTGGGTAATATTAATATAAATAAAAACCTTAGTGGACAATTGCCTAAATTACTGTGTAGTAGTAGAAAATTGTGCAATATTCTAGTAAACGTTTTTGAAGTAGACAGTCCCTTTTCAACTAAAAATGGGGTTACAATTATCTTTCCCTGTGCTTTGCTTTGTCAGGTTTGGCAGTAGAAGCTTCACCTGGCACTGGATTTCAGGTAAGTTCAACTATTTTTTTCAGGTGGGGAATTTCAATTAGTAATGACTAATAGGGCATTTTAAGTTAAAGGACATACTCGTTTTCCTGGCACTATAGTGCCCTGAGGGTGCCCCCACCCTCAGGGTCCCCCTCCCGCCCGGCTCTGGAAGGGGGAAAGGGGTAAAAACTTACCTTTTTCCAGCGCTGGGTGGAGTGCTCTCCTCCTCCTCTCCGCCTCCGTTACGCCCCGCCGGCTGAATGCGCACGTGCTGCAAGAGCTGCGCGCGCATTCAGCCGGTCTCATAGGAAAGCATTTACAATGCTTTCCTATGGACGCTTGCGTGCTCTCACTGTGATTTTCACAGTGAGAAGCACGCAAGCGCCTCTAGTGGCTGTCAATGAGACAGCCACTAGAGGATTAGGGGGAAGGCTTAACCCATTCATAATTATAGCAGTTTCTCTGAAACTGCTATAATTATGAAAAAATGGGTTAACCCTAGAAGGACCTGGCACCCAGACCACTTCATTAAGCTGAAGTGGTCTGGGTGCCTAGAGTGGTCCTTTAAAAAAAATAGAGCGTTTTAGAATGAGGTAGAGTTACCCTTTAAGTAGAAAAAAAGTACCAGCTTATAATGGGAATTTTTTCTCCAAATTCTTATAACTTGCTACTAATAACAGTAATCTGTTTTATGTAGATTTATGTTAACAAAGTTTAATATACTCAAACCGCTACTTATAATAATGTTTGTGCTGAAAAAGCATGTGTTTGGTAAAAGCCTGATTTAGTTTGATCACTAATACTTAATTTATTATTCTCATAATGTAGAAACACCAACACTGAATTCTATCTACCTTATACACTTTAAAGTATCCTGTTCTTTCATCTAACCCATTTGCGGTAAATCCGTTTACAAATGAATTGATAATGTAGCCCGCACCAGTTTCAAAGAAATGCTATCAACACCTTTCAAACACTTTATGTCTATTTAAACAAAGGCCGAATATAGAGTGTTTCCCACAAGAAGTGGTTTCTGGGTTTGTTTTTAAAGGCAACATCAATTCAAGATTGAACTCTTTGCTCAGACATGTAACCGTGTAGCGGAGCCCCATGTAAATAAATAAAAAGGGGTGAAGAGTGGTATTATTATAACTCAGGAGGAATATGACAGTCACAAATCTCTGGTCAGGAGATTTATCAAATTTATTCAGCATATATGAAGCTCTGCAAAAGATTAGTAGATTGATCAAAGATAATGCTTCATTATAAATAGGGTAGGGAATAGTGTAACAGAACTGCCGTAATTCTTTCAGTTAGAAACCCCAAGACAAATTCTTGTAAATTATTTCATTTAAAAAAAAAAAGATTTAAGGGCAATTGGATAGTATACTTTTTAAAGTAAATATAGTTTTATAGAACTTTTGGCTAAAGCATGCTATGGTAGTCGAAGGTTGATGTTCATGAATTTAATATGCTCATTAATCATTTGTTATACTACTTTACTACGGTTTTAATTGCATAATCTCTGTACATAAGTGTTAAAGTATTTTATTCAATTTTTTTTTTAGGCATCTTGACATAATTATGGTTGGGACTCAAAGAGTGTAGTACACTTTAACCATTAAAATTTTAGTATCTTAGTTCTTTGACTTCCAAACTGTAAAAGAGACACTGTAGTTGTTATGGTGCCAGGAGTAACCTGCCCCACTATTATATGTAGTCAAACTGTTTTTGAACTGTGATCCTCTGAAAATGGCTGCCGCCATTCGATTTTTGAATGGCGGCCACTTCGACTACTTCGGCTGCATCCGAAGTGCCAGGCCAAAACTGCAGGTCTTTTCCCAAAGTACTTAAAGGGCCAGAAACAGTTCAGTAAAATACAATATGCCAAAATACTGTCTTTAAAGGACAATACCCCCAGGGCCATAGTCACATGGCAGGAGGCGGGCAAGCAGGCCCCTCCAAAAGCTCATGGCAAACTCTTTTAAAGGGGTGAGTTTGTTACAGTGTATTTTATTAATCTTTTGACAAGAGCATTGTGAATATATATAATACGAAATAATGTGATTAAAAAATATACACAATTTTTTTTTTTCAATGGTTCCCTTTTCATCCTTTACTTTCTCTGTATATTTATTATTTCATGACTGATGCACTTTTGGTACTATACTAGAAGGTTTGCTTTGTTATGAACTGCAATTTGTCCAAATTTGGGCTTAGCAGGTGATCGGTTAAATCCGCAAACTCCAGTGGCCATGGATTTTGTGATTCTGCATTATGCCTGTGCTGCAAAAAAAAAGAGATTATTGATGGGGGAAAAAAAAATGATGGCTAGAGGTCACTAAATATTGATGCTATTCACAGATTAAGTGAGAAGTGACCAATAGAGGGAAGAAAGAAGCAATAGAAAAATCCATATTGATATATTATATATTTTATAAATGTATAATATATAAATGTATATTTTTTACCCTTTTTTTTGTTTGTCCTTCTATCAGTTAATTGTTTTCACTTGAACTCTGAACTCCTAAGATGGTACAGGAAAATATATGCTTAATGCTTAGAATACTTTGCATGGAGGCATACCGGCTCCCGGGTCTTCTCAAATAAACCTTTATTTCATCTTTGTCATAAATATGTCAGTGTTTCAGTTCTGGAACTAAACTTTCATCAGGAAAGTTAAAAGTTTAACATTAATGCAATACACTTATTTATAGACAAACTAAGATACCTACCATGTGAACTGCTGTGGTCGCCTATTGGCCTACCTGTGCACTTAAAAAGCACTTACAACATTATATACATTACAAAAGCCGAATAGATGAGTTGGCGGTTAGGCCTGAAAATAAAGAGGGCCCACCGGGTTAATAATGTAATAAAGGGAGTTGAGGGTGGGCCAAGCTATCAGCCTTACAAATATGTATACATAATATACCCCTCAAATACTGTGAAACAGTTCCTTCATATATATGATGTGATTGTTCACCTGGAAGCAGTTTGGGGGGGGAGGAGAGGTTTTACGTTAGTGATTTTTTTGTTTTATATTGGCTGTGATGTAACAGCATGGCTAGCGACTGAAAGGTGGTTGATTTCAAATAATATGAGAAACGATCTGGTGAATCATTTTTCAATAACTGATGGACAGTGCAACTATATGGCTGGTGATACTGCCAATATAAATCAAGCACTTTCGGGATGTAGTTGTGAATGTTTCCACTAGCTGGAGGATTTTTATTGAGATGCTGCCATGCCTTCTTTATGCAGCTTTAATGAACTTCCCTGCTGTATTTCTTAGCAGCCACCTAATATGGCTTCTACAAGGGCCGGACTGGGAACTAAAGGCAGCATTGGAAAAAATTCTATACCAGCCCAATAATGCGTCGCGCCAGCATAGTGTGCTGATATAGAGGGGGAAAAGATAACTATTAAACTATTACTCAAACGAAAAAAAGCACACATAGGGCTTCACAATAATAGAAAAAAAAAAAGAGCGGCTTTATTTTCAGCAGACGTGCATTTGCATATAATCAATGTTTCAACTACCTTGACATATTAGGAAAGTGTGGTAATGGGATGGAAATGGTGAATGTATGCTGTTACACAATTTATTTTGAAGTCATCTGAGTGTGCTCTTCACTTTGAATATGTTATTGTGCTGAATTATGAACCTAGCGGGCTCATTGCATATATGTTACATATTAATTACAATTCTGTGTGCATTATGCATATATAAATGTATATTAATATATACTCGAGTATAAGCCGACCCGAATATAAACCGAGGTCCCTAATTTTACCACAAAAAACTGGGAAAACTTATTGACTTGAGTATAAGCCCAGGGTGGAAAATGCAGCAGCTACTGGTAAATTTCTAAATTAAATTAGATCCCAATAAAATTACATTAATTGAATATTTATTTACAGTGTGTGTATAGAATGAATGCAGAGTGTGTGTTTGTGTGTGTATATAATGAATGCAGAGTGTGTGTATATATAATGAATGCAGTGTGTATATAATGCAGTGTGTGTGTTTGTGCAGTGTGTGTAAACTGGATGAGGGGAGGGCATTTTTATTTGAATTTTTTTATTTTATTATATTATTTTAATATTATTATTATATTATTATTATTTTAATATTATATTATTTTAATAATATTATTATTATTTTAATATTTGCATTATTTTTTTTAAATAGTTTTTTTGTCCCCCCTCCCTGCTTGTTGCCTGGTCAGGGAGGAGGGACAAAAAACATTTAAAAAAATAATGCAAATATTAAAATAATAATATAATAATAAAATAATATTAAAATAATAATATTATTTTATTATTATTATTTTAATATTTGCATTATTTTTTTTTAAATGTTTTTTGTCCCCCCCTCCCTGGCCAGGCAACAAGCAGGGAGGGGGGACAAAAAACCATTTAAAAAAAATTATGTAAATATTAAAATAATAATACTATAATAATAAAATAATATTAAAATAATATAATATTAAAATAATAATATTATTTTATTATTATTATATTATTATTATTTTAATATTTGCATTATTTTTTTTAAAATGTTTTTTGTCCCCCCTCCCTGGCCAGGCAACAAGCAGGGAGGGGGGACAAAAAAACATTTAAAAACAAATAATGCAAATATTAAAATAATAATAATATAATAATATTATTTTAATATTATTATTTTATTATTATTAAAATAAAATAATATTAAATCCCTGGTGGTCCAGTGGCATTGGCAGTTCAGTGGGGGGTGCTGGCAGGAAGCTGTTACTTACCTTCCTGCAGCTCCTGTCAGCTCCCTCCTCCTCCGTGCAGCTCCCTGGTCAGCTCCGTTCTGTTTACAGTGTAAGTCTCGCGAGACCCGCGGCTCGGTGCCAGCCCCCAACAGGACGGTCCTAGTCTGTATTGTGGCAATGTAAGTTACTCGAGTATATACGGTATGTCTAAATATTATAGGCATAATTATATATATTACTAATACACACATTAATAATCATGCATATATATCTATTATTTATATATATGTGTGTGTGTGTGTGTGTCTATTATGTCTATCTGTATATTGAGTTAGTAAGATTGCTAGCAAAATATATATTGGAAGGAAAATCTATTTAATAAGAGGTCTTTCTCTCACCAATCAATTAGCTCTTTGGCATAAACCTGTGTAAATGTGTCTATTTCTCCCCCTGTTTCTATTTCTCCCTCCTCCCCCTGTGACTTTTTCTTCCCACTCTGTCTCTTTCTCTCCCCTCTCCCTATGTCTCTTTCTTCTTCATGTCTCTTTCTCCCCCATTCTCCTGTGTCTCTCTCTTCCCTCTGTCTCTTTCTCCCCCATCCTCTGTGTCTCTCTCTTCCCCCTCTGTCTCTTTCTCACCCTCCTCCTGTGTCTGTTTCTACCCTTCACCACCCCCTGAGACTGACCTTGTCTGATAATCTTTCAGAAAGCACAGGAGGACTGAGGGAGCAGACCTGACTATCATGCTCCCTCGCGGTTCCCACAACTCCCAGCATGGACACATATTGGAATAATCAATACTCTATGATGTGTCCATGCTACTGAGTAGAGAGATCAAGATTAAATAGGAAGTGTTCACTCTTCAAAAATACCTTAAGGATAAAATAACGCCTAGAGGTTTGAGGTTTACTAAATTTCCTTCTTTTGATTTAGAAAATGACAAATTCATGAATATTTGGACATCTGCCCTGGAATCGTTTTCAATAACTATGATTAATATTATCATAACACAGAGAAATGAAGACCTAAAAGAACTTGATACGAATATTAATAAAAATAAAAATAAATTACGTACACAACTAGAACCCTTTGTGGGCACTAAAGATTTTGAAATGTTGTCAGAAAGGGTAAAAACCAATTTAGATAAATTAGAAAATTCTATAATTCTTAATAAAAAAAAGAAATTTAAAAGAGACACAGATGGCTATGCAAACAACAGAGTGAGGAAAATACCTAAAAAGGAGATATGAAGGAAGGAACCATAGAACCTCAAATTACGAGAACAAATATTATAGACCACACAACCAGCACTATCAACCTAAGTCTATAAACTCAGCCCAGGCTGAGAATAGAACTTATTCTAGCGTAGTACAAAAAGGATCAAAAAGCCCCAGATAATTAGATCAACTAGACCTAAAATATTCCAAAAAACCTCACCTAAACCTGACCCAAAACCACGGAGGGAATCTCAACATAGTAGAGACCACAGAACCGAAGTAAGATCCTTCCATATTCCTACTAGAAACAGATTTGAAAAATTGAGAGATGAAAATGAGGAAGGTCTTTTTTTAGACCAGAGATGGAGGAAAGAAGACTTTTTAAAACCCCCAAAAAGACAAAGAATACTAGAAGAGGAAACAAAGGAGGGAGAGATAAGTCAGGAAAAGAAAAAGATAGTAGTGAGATAAAAGTTTTTTATTTTTTCTAATACAATACTATCCCCAACCCAAACAAGAGTTCTAACGAAGGGATTCAAATACGCACCAAGCTGTCCAATAAATACATTTGAAGCTTTTATAGATATCAATAAGTTCACTAGAAAGTTGTGCCTTAAAAAATTCTTTAATGGGAAGAAGGAGGAAATCAATATAGATATGGTTAATGATGAAAATACAATTAAACATACAGACTTTAAGAAAAAATCTAAGTTTTATCCTCAATTTTTAAAAACTCAAAGTATGAGAGTATTTGAAAAAGCATGTCTTGACGACCTATATAAAATCAAACCTCTCACTAAATATGAACAGAATATAACTTTTAAAGAAAGGCAGGCTATTAAAGAACTGAAACAAAATAGTTCAATCATAATAAAACCTGCGGATAAGGGTGGAGGGGTAGTCATCATGGATAAAGAAACATATCTAAATGAAATTAAAAGGCAACTTGCTGACGTAGAGACATATAGAAAATTAAGTAAAAATCATACTTTGGAGATAATAACTAAACTTGACAACCTTCTAAAAGAAGGTGCGGATAATAATGTTTTGAATAAGAACAAACAGTCTTTTCTCAAAGTACAAAATCCGAAAATACCTGTAATCTATGTTCTACCAGAAATTCACAAAAGTTTAGATAACCCACCTGGAAGACCAATTGTGTCAGCAATAGATTCAGTTCTAACACAGTTATCTCAATATATAGATTACTTTCTCCAACCACTGGTAAGATCCTGTCCAGCCTATCTAAAAGATTCTATGAGCCTTTTAAATATTTTAAAAGATTTTAAGTGGGAAGAAGAATATTTTTTAGTCACATGTGATGTGACGAGTCTGTATACTATTATCGAGCACCAAAGGGGACTCAAAGCTGTGGAATTTTACCTTAACCAATCAAAAGAATTTACAGAAATGCAAATTAAATTTTTAATTAAGGGGATCTTAATGATTTTAACTAACAATTATTTCTGGTTTCAAAATGATTTTTATCTACAGATCTGTGGTACAGCTATGGGGACCAAGTTTACCCCAAGATACGCCAATTTATTCATGTCCTTTTGGGAGAGGACTTTTGTGTACCAAGGACATGAGTATGGGGCAAACTATGATAGTTGTCTATGATAGTTGTCTATTTTACAGACTATCTCATCAGTTATCCATTGTGTGCGCAAAACCACCTCCTCCTGTATCCTTTTATCCAGTTCTAACTGCTTAGAAATGCCTAATTTGCACACTAAAATACATAAGGGATTGTGTTGCTAAATCTAGAGATGATCATGAAATACTAATCTCAGGGCTGAACTTTACCAAATAAATGCTGAATTCATATGTCCTAAAGAAATCATGATCTGCCACCCCTAATTTTAAATGTTGGAATCTTTCTCTCTGTCTTTTCTAAGCATCAGGATTTGTGTCATTTCCAAATTTTATATACTTGCACATTTTGATGTCGCTGCTATGACACGGACCAATAAGCTTTTATTCCTGCACGCAGAAACATACTTTTCAGACAACTGAGTGCCATGGATTTTTATACTTAAGAGTGCATTTATTGTTCTCGTGCTTTTTTTGGCAATTTCACCTTAATCATATTTGATTATATCGATCTTGGAAATTCTTGACATTTTATGGCTTACTCATTTGTTTTGTTTCCTTTTAATAACCCTCGACCTTGGCTTGCTCTCAATTGTTGTATACATGTTTCCACTTGCATTTCCCCTTGCTATAGGCACCACATTAAGCCAGACCACTCTAAGGTCTGGTAATATGTTCCTACTCTGTATTTCTCTTCCTATCTTTTAGAGAGGTTGGTTGAAAATCTCTGTGTTGTGAGAATCATACCTAGACAGAGTGTCTGCAAAATCAAATGAAACTACAAATGCTTATAACAAACAAAACAGTTGCCAACTTAAATGAAAAAGGAAAGAGATAGATCAAGCAAACAAAAGGTTTAGTACTGAGACCTTATCAATTTGCAGGGCAAATATTCTTTTACAGCAGTGTCCCACATTATTATATTTTATTCTCAAGCAGTTACATACTCTACCATTTTTCTTTTGAAAAGATAATTTGGTTGCTATGAACAAACACATTTCTGAAAGAAAAGGGAATTTTTTTTTAATTGCAATATTGCGTTTCAAATAGAGAAATTGTTGATTTTTGCAATTATAAGAAGGAAAGAGTGGCTCATAACAACCAACGACCATTTAATCCTTTTTGACACTGCCTGTTTTGCATAAACAATTGACAGGATATGCAGCTATATCCTGCAACTGCGTATACACAATTTTAACCATCATAAATACATTTATTTTAAACAAATTTAGTTTGCAGTGGCTGTCAGGACAGCAGAACCGGCCCTAACACTCTAGTGCTGACTCTGCTGAGCCCCCCACAGATCAAGAGAGCCCTGCATCCAGCACTGCTCTGCTCACTGTGAGATGCTCCCTCTTGGTCAGAGAGGCATCCACCTGGAGGTGCAGATCCAGCTGGCAGCCTATTGGACCAAAAGGGAAGCCTCTGGAATTACCCCATAATTATCCTTACAGAATGAAGATTAGAGTCCCACTTACTGCAGAAAAAGGTAAGCAGGAGAGAGACACAGCTTAAAGGAAGGGCTGCCATCATTCATTTTGGATCTCCTTATAAAGCTCAAGGTCTGGGGCCCTGGGTCCTGCCCCCAAAGTCCACCCATAATGTTTACCCTGACTCTGCCCACAAGGGTGCCTACGCCCACCCTGATTCCGCCCACAAGTGTGTGTAGTGGATTCAGGGTATGTGGATGGAGTGTGTGTGTAGTTAATGCAGTATGTATGTAGTGAATTTGTCAGGATTCCTCCATGTTATTCCGTAATACCTCCATGTTGTTTCCAGTCCATTCAGCATAACCCGTATGACTTCCGGGTTTTGCCAGTCCGTTCACGCCCATGCATCTGACACCACGCGCTTCCCTTTTAAAAAAAAGCCGCGATCACAACTTAATTGCTCAATCAATGTTGTTGTGTGTGGGTTTGTGTCTCAATCTCTTGTTTGGTTAGAGCCGCTCGCAATTCTAATACTTTGTTTCTACTTGATTCACGGAGCTCCGATACTGTATTTCTGTGTACCGAACCTCTGGCTTTGATCCTGACAACTCTCTTCTCTTCACTCCCTGTAAAGAACAGACTTGGGGGGGGGGGGGCATGTTATATGTATACACTTCCTTGATCTTTCACAGTCCCCGAGATGTTAAGGCGCCCCACCAAGATTAACTCATGTATACTAATACTTAATGTCATGTTCAATTTTTATTCTTATGCATTGGAAGACTGTATGTTAATGCCAAAACCAGTGGAAATTTTTCCACAACAAAAATAAAGAATATATATATATGTATAAAAAAAAAGAACAGACTTCACCTCGGATCCCTGCACTCTCCTCATATTACAAGGAACCAAAATCCACATTATCCAGGAAGGACTCTCAAGCTCATTATCTAGCAAGATAAGTTCTCCTGTACTGGGATGTGTAATCGGTTCATTATCTGCAATTAATTGGAAGTAAGGGATGCTAAAGTCTGCCTCTGGGATTTCATTTTCCTTTTATTAAGAACTTTCATTTATAATTGCTCATACAAGTTATTCCTTATATTGGAGTCTAAGTGATTATATCCGTTCCTATCATCAGGATCAACTTATTCCTTCATTTACTGCTGTAAGGATTGTGCTCCTTCCTATAACAGATTTCACCTGTCCCATATTCTCCTATTTGGAAAGTATTGTGGACTGTGTTGCTAATTTTATGGAAAGGCTTCATATTAGCTTTACTTTCTTTACTCAAACCTCCCAGCAGCAAAGAAATGGTTAACAAAATAGGTAAAAACTAACCAATCACAGTACAGATATCTATAACAAAGGGCAGTGAAGCTCCTCCCACTTCCTCTTTCTTTGCTGCTTGCCTCCCAGGTGAGTCAATTTTAATTATACTGCCTACTATTTGTATATTATACTTAATTTGCATATATTTTTCTTATATTATCTATACTTGCATAGGGGTTTTTCTCTTAATGCTACTTCTTGTCCTGCCTTTCATTTTATACTTGGTTTTATGCCTAGCTTGACAGACCCTTTTACTTCAAGGGTTCTTTCAGGGATTTTATTTCCCTTCTGCTCGTTTTTTCCCTCATCTTTGGGGAACGAGCAGCCCAGCTTGCCTGTCAGTGCTTGCTGGGCTTCTCAGCTGACGTACAGCACACAGTGTGACCTCGGACCCTGCAGAAGCTCAGAGTTCTTGGTGTGACAATCCTACTAATTACTCCTCTGTGAAAAGCACAGCCTTGGTACCCCAGCCTCTTGGAATTGTCAGTGGATTATCCACTGCTCCTGCCTCCGAAGCCCAACGGGCTAATTCCATCCATTGGTCATTCAAGATCATCTATAATTGGTAGCTTCCACCATTTCAGGGGATCTTGGAGTATGTCAGGACTTTTGACTACTGCTAAAGGATTATTATGGGACTCATGGGCTCCCGGAACTCACCGCTCCTACCTCTTCTCCTGGCAGATCTGGAATAGCTGGTGTGTGGAAAGGGATATTGATCCCTACAGTCCTACAGAACTATTAACCGCTTTAGCTCAGCTATTTCAGCGGCACACACTACTATTGATAACTCTGCCGTGGGCAGACACCCATTGGCTGCAGACCATTACATGGCATCAGACTGGCCAGACCTCCTGCACCTCGATATTCTCAATTCTGGGATGTCTTGCTTATTTTTAATTTTTTGGAAGCTTGGCCCTCTAATACCGACCTCTCTTTGAGACAAATTTCTGCTAAACTGGCCTTGCTCCTGTGTATAGTTTCCTTCCGTAGAGTTTCCGACGCCAGGTCCTTTGTCTTTCACGCTATTGTGTTTTCTCCTGAGGGTGTTCAGTTCTCTATTTCTCGTAGAACTAAAACACTGTCATCCTTGGTTTTTTACCCCTATTTCCCAGGTAGGCCCTCTTACTGCGTGGTGCATTGCCTACAGCCATATATCTCTCTTTCCACACCTCTACGGGATCCTACAGGTCCTCTCTTAGTTTCCTACATTCAGCCGCATCGATCGGTGTCCTGTCCTACAATCGCTCGTTGGATTAGATGGCTTCTCAACCTTGCTGGTATCGAAGCCTCTTTTGGAACTCATTCAGTTTGTGGTGCTGCTGCCTCCTCTGCTCTGCTGGCAGGAGGATCCCTCTCAGACATTTTAGCTGTGGCCGTTTTGTCCAGAGAATCTACATTTCGAACATTTTATTTTCGCCCAGCTTCTCATGCTTTTTTTCCTCTCCTTACTAGGCGTTAAAATAGCAAATATGAAGCCTCCTGTCTTTCCATAAAATTAGGGATTATTCTAGTGTTAATGACCGAATAATCTAAATTTTATTCTGTGGGGAAAAAAAACTTTTTATATAAATTTATTTTAATAAATTAAATTTATTCCCCCCTCTATGCCTCTTACCTATCACCAGGAGGGAGTACATTACACTTTCTAGTGGTCCAGTCACATTGTGCAGGTTTACAGGCGACTATATAGTGAAGAAGGGGTCCAGTATATTACTTTTTCAGCTTCCGGCAGCTCCTCTTTCCAGCTCCCGCGAGTCCAGGCCTAAGAGCATTGTTACAATGAAAAGCTCTGATGGCTGGGGACTTGCAAGAGTTGGGGAGAGGAGCTGCTAGAAGGTGAAAATAGGGTTTGCTAGACCACCTCTTCACTATACATGTAACCATTGGACCAGGCCTGTGACAACTGTGACAGTTGTCACACTCTGATAGCAGCCCTGACTACATGCACCCAGAGCACTTCCTCTCATTAAAGGAGCAGTGTCCCTGTCCCGTTAGCCCTGCAAAGTACATTGTTGCAGTTTTAAAGGAATGTTTACATTGCAGGGTTAAGTCTGCCTCTAGTGGCTGTCTCCCAGACTGAAAAATCCAAAACCTGCAACAAAATAAAATTAATCCATCTTTGCCCCATTAGTGCTTGCCGTAGTCTGAATTCTCATAGTGGGTAAATCCCTAATAAAGGCTCTCCCACACTATGTAAGGTAATGTATCACATGGAAAAATTTCATATTTCAATAAGTCAACCAATCAGAGCACTCTGCAAGCCAAATCTCTTGCTAGTTTTAGACTTTTGGTAGATATTCACCCACATGGCAGGTGGGGGCATAGGGAGATTTCCCTTATACTAAAATGGCGCTCTTTTTGACCTCCATGTGCTTTATTTATTCACTATTTAATATGGTGACTGGCTAGCAAGTGCTGGACTGCCAGTACATAACTTTGTGCACCACCAAGAGTTTTTAACTAGCACTAGTACCCAATGGGCAAATAGTTTGGATTTTTCTAAATCCATGCCAAGAATTGAAGCCTTGAGGTTTGGGCCTAGATTTCAGCCTTTCGATGGCATTAGATACACTTAAAATCCGGATTAAATTCAGGCCTGTTCAGGGCTTGAATTGCAAAATCCAGACATTGTTAAATAGTGTAAACATTGTCTAGATTTTGCAGCTGGATGGTTTTGCCCCATTCAATATGGGGCCATTTGAACTTTAGTGAAAGACGTTAGTTTTGGGTTAGGTGAATTGGATTTTTTTTTTGGTATTAACTTCTGTGAGGTGGGGTCAAATCTGTTTGGGCCGAATATACAAAGAGCCACTGTAGCTCAAAGTGCTGAAAAACTTAATGCTGGCCATGATAGAAATGTGTAAGAACACACAGTGCATTGCAGTTTGATGCGTATGGGGCTGCAAAGCTGCAGAACGCTCAGAGAGCTCATTATGAACCCTGTCCACCACCTAAAGCACCTCCAATAAGGACATGAGTGTCAGAACTGGACCATGGAGCAATGAAAGAAGGTTGCTAAAATCTCAATCCGATTCAGCATCTGTGGGATTTGCGGGAACAACAAATTCGATACATGGAGACCCCACTTCATTACTTGCAGGAATTAAAGGTTCTGATGCTAATATCTTGGTACCAGATACCACAGGACACGTTCAGAGGTCTTGTGGAGTCCATACCTTGACACATCAGAGTTTTTTGACAGCAGGATGAGGACCTAAACAATGTTAGGCAGGTGATTTTAATATCATGGCTTATCGGTGTATTTGATCTTTACTATTATTGTTAACTTTTTATTTTTTTTTTTTTAGCAAAAAACAAGTAATCCACCAGCAATTTTAAGTCTATTGAGAATGTTATAAAATATCTGTTTGTGACAGGTATTTATAGTATATCAGAGTCAATAAAATGGCATTGCTGTATCCGCCATAAAAAACATTACATAATTATATAGACTATTGCATCTTGGCATATCAAATAACTAGCTTTTTACTTGCTAGATATTCTACTTTAATTTGGAAAGGACAGTCATGCATTAACTGTAGTGTTTGCTGAGTTTAAAGGTTAAACAGATGTGATGACATAATGCATTTCTGTGGAAGGGCTTGTTTAAATTTAAAATACCATGACATCTTTTTCATTGCTGGCTTGGAATACTTTTTGGAAGAGCTTTTATGCAAGCCATTAATATAACAATCTAATTCAGCTGTGATCATTTTTCCCAATAGTAAAGTGTGAAAGCCATGTAGACAGACATGATGTGCAAAAATGATGACTGCTTAAACCAAGTTATTTAATGTTCTGATGGATGCACTGGATAGAATGTTCAGATCCTCGCCTGAACTGATAAAAACGGAAAGACAGAAAAGGAAATATAAACACATGTGGCTGCTGAATTTTCCATAAGGTATAGAGGAGTGATGGCGAACCTTTTGAGCTTGGTGTGTCAAAATTCGTAAAAAAAACCTAGCTTAATTTGGGTGCCGTGTCACATCTAGAAATATCCATAATTTTGTGATATTTGTAGCTCTAGTAAAAAAAAAAAAAAAGAGTTCTATTAGAGTAGTGAGTACATTATTTGGCAATGGTGTGAATAAGCATAAGTTCATCGATAAAAGACAATAGACAACGTTAATTTGTATAAAAATTCAAAGCATACTGCACTATTTTATGTTTAAAGTAGCGTAAAAACTTATATGCAGCGGTGTCCTAAGAGGGGGGCGGAGGGGGCGGTCCGCCCCGGGTGCCACCAGGGTGGGGGTGCCATGACCCTGGTCTGGGTGCTGGAGGGGACTGTGTGAGCTGTACGGCCGCACAGTACCCCCCCCCCCCCATGGTAGCTAGGGTGCCGTGCGGCCTGAACAGCTCACACAAGCAAAGAGCAGCTGAACTGGCCTCACAGAGGTAAAGTGGGGTCAGAGCTACGCAAAATCGGGGGCAGAGCCAAACCGGCAGTGGGGGACGGGGCTTAATATGGCCCTTACCCGCTGCTGTTAGGAGGTGCAGCAAGATGGAATGTCTGCTTCTCCACAGGCTTCAGAGAAGGACTTCAGGGAATCCAGTCCTCCTCCAGCCCACTGTCTGTAAGTAAGAGTGTGTGTCTGTGTGTGTGATTGTGTGTCTGTGTGACTGTGTGTGTGTAAAACTGTCTGCCTGTAACTGTGTGTGTGTGAGACTGTCTGTGTGTAACTGTCCTCCTGTAACTGTGTGTGTGTGTGAGACTGTCTGTGTGTAACTGTCTGCCTGTAACTTCGTGTGTGTATGTGTGTGTGTAACTGTCTTCCTGTAACTGTGTGTGTGTATGTGTGTGTGTGAGACTGTCTGTGTGTAACTGTTTACCTGTAACTGTGTGTGTGTGAGACTGTCTGTGTGTAACTGTCTGCCTGTAACTTTGTGTGTATATGTGTGTGTGTAACTGTCTGCCCGTAACTGTGTGTGTGAGTGTGTATGTGAGACTGTCTGTCTGTAACTGTCTGCCTGTAACTTTGTGTGTGTGTGTGTGAGACTGTCTGCCTGTAACTGTGTGTGTAACTGTCTGGCTATGACTGTGTGTGACTACCTGTAACTGACTGTGTGTGTAACTGTCTGCCTGACTGTCTGCCTGTGACTTTTTGATGTTGCCTGTAACCGTGTGTGAATATCTGTCTGTAACTGTGTGCATGTGACTGTCTGCTGCTGTTGTGTGTGTGTGTCAATGTATATGTGACTGTCTGCCTGTAACTGTGTGCATGACTGACTGTGACTGTATGTGTGACTGTCTGCATGTGACTGTGTGCCTGTAACTGTGTGTGTGTGTCTGCCTGTATGTGTGTGTGTAACTCTCTGCCTGTGACTGTGTGTGTGAGTGACTGTATATGTGACTGTCTGTCTGTGACTATGTGCGTGACTGTCTGGCTATGACTGTGTGTGACTACCTGTAACTGACTGTGTGTGTAACTGTCTGGCTATGACTGTGTGTGACTACCTGTAACTGACTGTTTGTGTAACTGTCTGCCTGTGACTTTTTGATGTTGCCTGTAACTGTGTGTGACTGTCTGTGACTGTGTGCATGTGACTGTCTGCTGCTGTCGTGTGTGTGTGTCAATGTATATGTGACTGTCTGCTGCTGTCGTGTGTGTCAATGTATATGTGACTGTCTGCTGCTGTCGTGTGTGTGTGTCAATGTATATGTGACTGTCTGCCTGTAACCGTGTGCAAGACTGTCTGTGACTGCATGTGTGACTGTGTGCATGTGACTGTCTGCCTGTAACTGTGTGTGACTGTATGCCAGTAACTGAGTGTGTGACTGTATGTCTGTAACTGAGTGTGTGATTGTCTGCCTGGAAATGTGTGTGTGGGCTGCAGGGATTTTGTAGAAGGGGGCAGGGGTTTTGTATTGGGACAGGAGTCTTTATAAGGGGGGATAAGCAGGGGATTTGTGGAAGGGGGTTGCAGAGGTTTTGTAGACGGGGCAGTACAGGGGTTTTGTAGGAGGGGGCGGGACAGGACAAAGTTTTGCAGGAGGGGCTGACAGTGGTTTTGCAAAGTTTACAAATTGTAAAAAAAAAGAAAACATTTAACATTTTTTACAGGTTTTTTTTATTTGGGGGTGGGGAGGGGGGGGCGAGGGGGTGCCAAGCACAGGATCCGCCCTGGGTGCCAAATGCTCTAGGTACGCCCCTGCTTATATGAACAGAGTAATTACATAGCTCAGCTTGCATGTCCTAACTTCACATGGTACTGACCATGGTAATATCTGAGCAGAAAGGGGGATAACGCATATCTCTGAGGAGCTGGCTGGGCTTATGAGGCAGTTAATGTTAGGCACATGTTTTGAACACAAAAGCAGAAAAGAAATATGAGATAACTGTAAATAAACATGCTGGGCAGTCCTGTCTAACATTAGGAACATGCGGCATAGGCAGGCTAGGCTTAACATAAAGCAGGCATGAGGTTCAGGGACACTAGTAGCTAGCTGATTTCAAAGATGTATGCTAGGACAAAAGCCCTGAACTTGCTGAGGTAATGAGCTGCTTATTAGGTAAGTTGGCATGGTGCTTCAAATATAGGAGTTATCAAACTTTAGTTCCACTGGGTACAAGCAAGAGAATGCTTGAAGAGTTCTATTGTTGATATATTTATTTATTAAAAAAGCAAAAACAAATAATTCTTTACATTAGTGACTTTTTTAAAATATTATTTAACGCTGAGAATCAGGTCTCACAAAAGTACGTAGAGGGAAACATTATCAGTAAAGCCATCACTAGACTTTTCAGGGTGCTAAAACTTAATTAGTTTCATTGTATGTTCCAGGTTTCTAAATTGATTAAAACTTTTGCAGAACTGGTCAAGTAACAAGTTTACAATATGCTGGTACTTTATATACATGGGCTCCATTTCATTTTGTACAGTTGCGCTGGCCTTCTCGAAATACTTTGTTACTCGAGGAAAATACTTTAGTTTTAGTCTCTACATCTCACTTAAAAATTGTAAGTTTACTTTCAAAAGCTTTTATGTTTTCAAACACAACGTCAATACTTTTGCCAAAACCTTATAACTTTTAACTTTTAAGTTCAGTTCATTCATATGAACAGAGAGATCTGTAAAAAAACATCAATGTGCTGACCCACTTATGATCATTGAGCTAAAGAAAGTTTGCCAGATTCTTATCCTCAAGAAATACCGTAATTTCTACAAAGCACTACCCAAATCGCTCAAGAACTTTTCCTCGGTTCAGCCATCTCACATTATTGAACATCAGCAGTCCACTGTAGGTTGAATTCAAGAGCTGGCAATGATTACTTTCAAAATGTCTATTTATATTCCACATTCTGCTTACTACCATTTCATTACACAGTTTGCACAATGACCTGCTGTTTCTGTCGATAATGCCATACATCTCAGTCCATATGTCTTAAAAGGGTCGGCTACTGCTACTACCACATTTATTATTTAATCTTGCTTTTTTTATTTTTTGGGTTCTCCATCACAGGTCTGCAACAATAAATAAATATATAACTAAAAAAATAAAAATCATGGCAGTTAAAAAAGGCATTTTCTATAAAAGGTTACTACGTTTCTTACCTCTGTAACAGTGTTGTAGCACTCCACTATGTACAAACAACAAATATATGTGGATTGTGGTGATATAAAACAAATGCCTGACTCACAGAATATTTCGTCGAGCACTGTCTCCTTCCCCATGGCAACCCTGATCGAGTCTGCCACGAACGCACCCGATCACACGCAAGTACGCAAGCAACAAGCGCGTGTTGACTGTTCTTGGGCAATTACCGTCCGCGAACAATGCGTGTCACCCACGCGTGTCATAGGTTCGCCATCACTGGTATGGAGTAAGACTTTGCCTCTATTTATTTAGTTATTTATTATGTATAAACATATCAAATCCTTTATGGCCATTGTATCCATGTGTGTAGGAACATTTGACAGATTAGTATCAAAGATTGATTATAATTTATCAGGGACTGGACTGCAAGAAAAATAGGCTTCTTCTTGTTGCTGGTAATGTTGTAGGCTGATTCACCACCATTCATTTGGCTATTTAATGCATTAAATTCTTGCCACTCAAATGACCCCAATACTTGAAGTAAAGCTTCTTCACCCTTAAACTGGAAAATCCTACATATGTCATAAAACTTTCCCTCAAATGTTTTTTTCTTGAAAAATGAAAAGGCGAAAAATAAAAGGTCATATTCACAGAAATGTGTATAAAATAGCCTACCCAGTCTTGCAGAGTGTCAGGATGCCTATACAGATACTAGTTTGAGTTTAAAAACTAGTTTGAGACCAAAGCATGGATTTACAGAAGGGCAAGCTAATTATTTTTTCTAAGCTTTTGTCTGTTCTCAGAGTTCTCATGTTCTCTGATTTTGCTTCAATATATTTGCCTAGGGTCTATGTAAGTTAATAAGGCAAGCCAGACATGTACCCCGTGCTTACTGTTACTAGAGGGATATCAGCTACATCTCGCTGATGAGGCTCAAAGAAGGCTGAAATGATTGTCCAGGGTTGCTGTATCTTTCATGCAAAGCAAACTTGCGGACATTTTGGATCTATACTGACCTTATGGGTGGAATCAGTGTGATATGCAAATGATATAGGTTCACTCTGAAATGTCACAAGTTTGAGTCCTGAGTGGGGAAGCTATTCAGTTTCTCTAAGCTTTTCGACATCTTGTAACATTCTGGGTTGTGGTTACGACATAAATACCCTGCACATAAAAACAGAGGTGTTTTCAAGTGTTCAGTGACCTCTTGTGGTTTCTCTTTGTACCCAATAGTACATTGTTCTGTATTTTGTATTCTGTATTTGCTATTTACCTATACCCGTTTACCAATTGACATTTCTGATTTCTTGTATACTTGTCTTGCTTCTGTATTTGCAAATATTTGATTTCTGATCACCTCAGAGGGTTTCAAATTCTTTGTGTAGGGGTATTAGATTGTGACACTGATTGTGATCCATGATCTCCCACTGGTGCTAATCTAAGGTTCTTGGTGAGAACTGCAACTTGACATCACTCAAATCCCGACATGGAGTTGCAAGATAACAAGCGATCTGTTAAAATCTCTGTTCAGTATGTGCACAGAGAAATACCAGCTCCCAATTGGTCACCAGGAAGAGAGTCCACATGCAAATTTAGAAGGTAGAAAAAAAGGAGACTAAGCAGACCTTTTTATAAAAAATAAAAAAATAATAAAAATCAAGTTTATAGTTGTGTGTGGGTGATAATGTGTATGTTTGTGTGTGTAAATATGTATATGAGTGTGCATGTATGTGAATAGATATATATGAATATGTGTGAATATGTGTATGCATGAATGAACTATTGCATGACATGCCATTTCAACTAAATGTGGAACACATACCATTTTATGTAGGGAGTAGAAGGGAAAACTTGAAAATGGTGTACCTACAGGTGCATGAGTTGCAAAGCCAGCTCATGGGTGAGATCCCCCCTATTCCACACAGAACAGCTTGGATCCTTTGTGGGGTAAATTCTACAAGATGTGGGAAACATTCCTTGGACATTCTGCTGCATGTTAACATGATACTGCAAGTTTGTAGTCTGCACATTCATGCTGTAAATCTTTCATTCACCCACATTCCAGAGGTGCTATTTTGGATTGAGCTCCAGTGACTGTAGGGCCATTAGAGTTCACTGAGCTCATTGTCAGCTTCATGAAATTAACTTGAGTGGATGTGTGCGTGGTGACATGGCAACATAGGTTATGGCATTTAAAATAATGCTCAGTTTGCATCAATGGATATGGGTGTATATTGTTAATGCCAAATTCTGACTCAATCAACTTAGTGTGGTAGCAGAAGTGCACAGATGTGAAATATTTTTTCAATTTTCTCCTGTCCTGTTTTGCTGCACCTGCGCATACAGTACAGAAACAAATCCATGCTGTCTAGCATAGGACACCTTATATCTAAATCTGATAGACATTGATGGGGCCATCTTCCATTCTCCTGTTTGCCGAACACACAATAATTCTTTGTGCATACTACATACACAATAAAGTTTGTGCTTGATATTAATGACAGGGGACACAATTGTCAGTCACACAGGGCAATGTAATATTTGTCATGTTAAATGCATTTGTACGAGGATGGAAAGAGGCCTAAGAACATGTTTTTAAAGTCTATTCTTTACTAGTTTCAAAGACTGGAATATTTTCTAGTTGTGAACACTGGTTAACCTGTTGAAATGTAGGGTACTCATAATTTTGTCTTAGGTCATATAACATATTCTCATTGTGCTGTTAAGTTTTTGAGGGATGTACACTTGAAACATACATTCTGTTATTATTTGGTATTAAAAATCACAAGCATTGTCTGCAGTGCCACACAATTAGGGGTAAATAAAGATTTACCACCCATCTGATTTAGGATCTGGATGGTCCTTATGATTCTTAAATTTAGCTTTGTATATACATTTGTTTTTTCTACTAACTGAAGAATTGTTTTAATTTTTTTCGTCTTTTAGTTATTATTTTCCTCTCACAGTTTTTGGGTACTAATGTGAGCTAAATTTTAAGAAACATGAAGTTTATTCTTTACACGTTCAACGTTTTTTACTTTTTTAGATTGAGTTTACCATGCCAGCTGTCTAAATTCTTTATATATGATTTTTTTTTGTTTAATTGGAAAATTATTTAAAAAAAAAAACAAATTGAATAATAAATAGTACATGACATACCCGTACAAAAGGAACTAAGCCTGTGAGTATAAAATCTAAAAAATTGATGAATTTTAGTCAAAGATGGCAATATGAATTTGAAGTTATTTTTGGCATTCTATGGCACATATACACTATCACTGTCACATATAAATATGAATATAAAATATCTTATTTGGAAAGACTAAAGATTGTCTTTAGAAACAGCGAAGAGGGATTTATAAATCAGTGCAGATAGCAATTACAGAAAGGTAATTAATCTAATTGTAGCTGAAGAGGTCAACCACAGAGCAAGGTGTCATCATACTGAATTTATCAACTGGACAGACATAAACTACATGGTGATTGCTGCTGCAATCCGGTTTGTTAAAATTAATGAGATGAATTGAGACCATGTATTCACAGCTAACCAGTAAACGAAAAGGCTCACGTTTATATAATCAGTATGAGCGCACCAGTATCTTTAAATAGCTAAATCTATCTCTCGCTGCATGTGTGTGCATATGTGTCTGTCTGCCTGTCTATCTGCCTGTGTACTCTTTTATTACGAGTTACTTTCTTTTTTATCATTTCATTTAGCAGCATATATGGAACTTTAAAATATGATGTTACTTGCGTACAAAGAATAAAAAACAAGCAATGCAAAGGTACAGATCTTCTCCACTATTTTAGATTTTTTATGATGAGATTTTTTATTAAATTCTGCAAATGTTTGTGGCAAAAGTAAACGAAGTAAACACAAAAAACACAGTACACACGTTACTTTATTGGTGCCAAAAACATGGGCAATGTTTTAATGCTAATTTTTCCCCCCATCAATTCTAACACATTAAGTAAGTATGATCTTATATAAGCAAATACAAATAGTAAATGTATTAAACTAAATACATTTTAATTGAAGCTTTGGTATATTCACCATAAAAACCAACAGGGTAGTGATTGCATTGTAGGTGTGTATGTGCAACAAATAAATATATCCCATGAATGTAAATGGCACATTGGGGCTTATGTATAAAAAGTGTTGTGTTCAGAAAAGTGGTCTAAATTTTACTAAAAATGTCAGTCACTATGGAAACCAGTGTAACCAGCACGCACACTACATTGGTGACTCTGCTCCTTCCTTTTTTGCGCCAAATTTCAGAACACTACACATTTTGCATTAAATAATAAAAAAATAATAATCTTATAGATCCTATCGCATGAAACTTTATACCTACTATTTTGAATGAATTGATTTTTCATTATTACCTGCCACTAGACATTCAGGTAGACTTTCTCATTAGTCTGTTTCCACCAGTGCATGTTCTAATTAGCCACAGTTCTAGCTTGATATTGATTGACCTAGGACACCATTAAGGTGATTCACTAGAGAGGGAATTGCGAAAACAAAGTGAAGTTTTATGTTTATGCAGAACTAAAAAACATTTTCATTATGGTTATTCACTAAAGTAAGGTGCAAAATTCACACATTCCAATAGCCATTGGTGAGCGGAAAGCTTGCCAATGGCTAAGTGTGCCAAGACCCTCCAGGTCTTTAGTGGCAAGTAGCTTTTAGGCCTTTTTAGTAATGTAGAGCTTGAAATTCTTACTCTTGCACTAAAGAATATGCTCAAAGTGAATTCTAAAGGAATTAAAGCTAAAATAGCTGAATTGGAAACATTGTCCAAGTCACCTTTGTTTTTAGTTTGTCTGATTTAATTTTAAATTAAGTTTTTTTTTCTATTAAATTTCCAACAATTCAGACTTCAGTGTGGGTAACCCTGCACTGTCATACATGTTTTCAGTTCAGCTATTCTAACCTAAAATGTAAAATTCTATTTGAATTCACATTTTAGTGAATAATGCTATATGTATTCAATCAATTGACATCAAAAGGATCGACCTCGAACCACCAGCTCCCTTTAAATATAGGCCTTCTTATGGTAGCAACCTGTATACCAGACAAATGCACTAACTTTATATGTACTTGTTTAAATTAGACTCAATATTCTATCGCATATGAAATAAAGCCATTTGTAAACAGAATTTAACAACCTTTAATGTAGCAATAAGGAAAGTGGAGAGAAAATAGCACTGTGGCTGCCAAAGGAGAGATCTCCTTCCACATTACAGGAGCAAAACCAACACTTACACCAACAGGAACTTTGTAAAAGAAAAGAAGGAACACTAGCAGAAAAAAAAGAAATAATAATAATAATATTATATATATATATATATATATATATATATATATATATATATATAATATGCATACCACCTATTTTTTCATACTACTGAAAAAGAAAAAAAAACTTTTAAACTATTTAATGATTAGATTTTTTTCTGTGATGTGTTCAGAGATGGAAATGTTTTATCTCTAAAAGGAAATGTCACACTCAATTGTAGCAAGTCACCGAAAGAGGATACTCACCCTTACAAAAAAGGGAGTTGTTAAGTGGTGATGTCAGGAATTTGCTGAGTCCTCTCTACAGAGCAAGGGGGAGCAGCACGGGACATTAATTTAAAGCAACAAAAAAAAAAGTGGAATCATTAGCAGAGATTAATTAAACGTGTAATTGGCTTCTAGCATTTGAACGTTTGGGATCGTGCAGCTTCCCTCCTTGGACACTAAAATCAGCTTTAAGTAGGATTTAGCAAACAGTAACAGCAAAGATAGGCAAAGTGTTGGGTACAACTGGATCTGGCGTTTGGCCAAGGTACATGTCAGATATTAGTGAAAACAGGCCCCAGCTGCTCTGGGATTAAGGTTTTATTTTACTAGCTCTGTAACAGTCTTTGAGTGAGACAGGGCATTTACTGCCTCAGTAATTCTCAAACATAAAATCAGCAATTAAGAGTCACATTACATACGAAGAGAATAATGAAGGAAAGATGATATTGGTTGTATCCACTATATCACCCACCTTGCCTATTCTCTATCAACGTATGATGCTAGAATCTCATGTCACAGCAGGTTGTGCAACAGATACAATATTACAGTTGATTTAATGCATGCAGCTATAAATATATATGTATATTATATTAGTGTATCACTTTTCATTTTATTGTACTTACACTCTCCCATAAACAATTCCAAGTCTTCCCAATTTCCCAGGTCACTATGTGAGTTTCTTTGGTTTAACGTTGTACACTATACAGTGCGTAGACAACTGGGGGGTAAATTAGAAATTCAACACCGATACTCAAATGATAATGTTTTCACATGTTCAGTAGAACTCACAAAACAGTTTTCAGAGTGGTCACCATCCAAAACTGATGTACCATTTTACTGCTGGTTATACCTCCAAAGTCAGAAAATGTATTTTATTGAAAACTGGGCCTACATCATGATCTATTTGTAAATCTAATGATTCCATTCTTATTATTGTTATTGGCTTTTATATAGAGCCAACCTATTGCGCTTCTCTATACAATATTATTAAGGGAATAATTTAACAATAAATAAGACAATTACAAAATGTTACAGGAACAATAGGTTGAAGTGGGGTAAAATAGGAAGTGGGATACAAAATCACAATAGGAAGGACAGCATGGGAGTAGGAACCAAGTGACAGGGTGGGAGAGGAGCAGAATTGCAAGTTGAGAGTGGAGTGACCCTTTGGGCTCATCAAACTGATATTGTAGGATAATAACAAAAATACTTGGTGCATTCTCTGGTGTTTCCATAGTATCACAGTTTGAACATGACTGATTACTGATGTTAATAGGTGATAGGCAGGCCCGGACTGGCCATCGGGCATACCGGGCAAATGCCCGGTGGGCCGCGATGGCCGTGGGGCCGAGGCCGGCAGGGGATCTCCCCGGCCGGCCCCTGCAGGGCCAGCGCTACCCGAGCGCTGGCCCTGCATAGTGCCTCCATGGGCCGGTGGGGAGATCAAACATCTCCCTCACCGGCCCACAGGCACGGAGATGCGGCCGCCGGCTGGGTGAAGGAGGGAGGCAGGAGAGAGGACCCGGCGAAGCTCTAACCAGCAGCTCCGCCGGGTCCTCTCGCGGGATTCTGAGCGTTGCCGTGGTTACCACGGCAACGCTCAGATCTCGCGAGAGTGAACTCTAGCCCGCAGGTTAGAGTTCACTCTCACCACTGGACCACCAGGGAAGGCAGCACGGATCTCCCCCCCATCCCCCAGGCAGAACGAATCTCCTCCACCCCTTCCCACCCAGGATAAAGGTAAGAAGGGAGGGGGGGGTATAATTTTTTTATTTTATTAATAAAATTTTTTTTTTTAAATTTAAATAAAAAATACATTCACTCATTCACACAGCCCCCCCCCATACACAGCACCCCCCCCCACACACACACACACAGCACCCCCCAGACACACACACCGCACCCCCAGACTCACACACCGCACCCCCAGACACACACATCACCCAGACACACAGCACCCAGACACACACAGCACCCTCACTCACACACAGCACACTCCCACACATATATAGCACACACACATATATATATAAAATAACCCTCAGTGAGTTAACAGACAGAAAATTAGAAACCTAGAATGTGACAGCAGATAAAAACACCCTCACACACAGCACCCCTCTTACATACACACACTGCGCCCCTCACACATACAATAAGTCCAAATATATATATATATATACACACACACACACACACACTACAGCACCCCTCACACTGCACCGCTACACACATTACGCTCCAGATACACACTAGATCCCTTACCCTATATGCACTCTTAATCCTCTAAACACACACACACACACTGGGTCCTTTACACAGTAGATCTCCTACACACACACACTACATGCCTTGTCAGCATACAACAATCTCTAAACACACCCTCTCTGCAACCCCTACACACACTATGTCACCTATACACACACACTTCAGCCCGTATGCACACACTCGCTGCATCCCCTATAAAACTATGCCCCCTATACACACACTCTCTACAACCCCTAGCCACACATATTACACCACAAACACAAATTAAATTGACCTATTTACACATTACCACACCACACTCTATACACACGCAATCCCACAAGCAGGCTCCAAACATATGCACCATGCACTTTCCTGGCCCTTTTGTCCTCTGGTATCCCACTTGTGGAGACACCAGAGACACTTTAAAAGCAAACACAGCGCAAGCATGTTATTAAATTTGCTTGCGCTGCGCAGAACAAATTCAGGGCCTTTTTCTAATGCCAGAGCTCTTCAGCAGGGCTCTGGGCATTGAACCAACATGCTCACTTTGAGAGGGGGTGTGCTTGTTGTTAGTGATGACAAAACACACACTCTCTGGCTCCGCCCCCTTAGGGGGCCGCTCTGATTGAAAATGCCCGGGCCTAATTTTTTTCCCAGTCCGGCCCTGGTGATAGGTGTAATTTGCCCTATTATGTTACATACACTGCAATTTTTGTTTTTTATTCATTCGTTCATCCTTTATAAAAAATATTGGGAAGCTTTAGGTATACAGTGTCCTTTATTTTGCAAAACTTCACAAACTGAAGGGCTACATGTTCATCTGGATGGGATTGAGTCGCCTTTGCCTAATGGGGAGCCAGGAGAAGTTAGTGAGTTCTCTGACAGAGGGGATAAATAACATTTCCAATACAATGGGTGTGAGAATGAGATGCTATTGGCAATGCACACTGCCTTTTCATACATCACTATAATTATTTTTCTATCATAAGCCTACTCTTTCCACATCATCCTTGTTTCATTCACCTTACTTTGAAACATACTTCCTCATGTACCTCTTGACTCTTCATCTTTTCCTTTCACATTCTTATCTATTTTTTCACCGCCACTTCCTATCTCCTTAAATTTAAATATGGTGGTCGTAATGCTAGAAACTAGGATGTTTTTAATGTCTTGATGTTTTTTACATAACTGTTATTATGACAGCAATGGCTGAATTGTAATATTTGCTAAAAGGTGCTAAATGCTACCTTGCCATTTTGATGTGTATGTTGAGATTATTGTGTCCAGCTAAAGAAGACAAGCCTTTATTGTAGGATCTCAAAAAGGATAAATAGATGGACCAGATCAGTTGGATGTGGGATAATGTGTGGTAAGGGAGAAACATCCACTGTACTTTGGCCTTCACATTGAAAATAATCTCTTCAAAACTTTACCCAAAACTAGGAACCCTGTACAGAAACAAATCCTGCCTAAGCCCTACAGTAAAGAAACAGATAGTGCAACAAATGCTAATGCCGGTCATTGATTATGGGGATGAAGTGTATGCACCTGCACCATAAACCCCCCTTAATAAATTTAGTATGTTATATCATTTGCCACTTTGTACTAGAATGCAATTACTTGACCCACCATTGTGACATGTTAAAAGAGCTAAACTGGATATCTCTGGAATCACGACGCACTCTTCATCTTTCCAGCCTTGTGCATAAGAGCATTTCTGGGAAGCTCCCACCCTACCTGAATAGAATGCTCTCCCCAGCTGTTCCCACCTCCTATAACCTCCGATCCAGTACTAGCATGATATTTAGCATACCGCAATTCAAAAAGAAAGTGGCTAGATCCTCCTTTTCCTACAGAGCACCGCAATTATGGAATAACCTCAGGGACACAGTCAAACTTCATTCAATATAAAATCTTTTAAGAGATCTATGGCAACATACCTCAGCACAGAATGCACCTGTCATGGTTGAATATATTTATTACCTGTTATGTTATAAATTTATATATGTGTGTACGTATATATATATATATATAAAAGAAAGGTAACCTTGGCACTCACACTATATAAGAAACAACTAATTTTTTTTGGTGCTTGGGTGCAAACCTTAGCGTTGATATATAAAGCAAAAATTGGAAAAATGTGCACTCACAGGTCTTGATTCAAATCTTCATTGGTTTATTCGTGCAAATTACATGTGCAAAAAAAGAACTCCCTGATCGACGTTTCGACCCCTAAAGAGTCTTTTTCAAGATCAACAAGACAGTGTGGGTGATAGGTATATATACAAAAATAATAATGATAACTTATCAAATCAGTGCTTAGGAGATCTGCTCGCCGCCCGAAATCTGGAAGTGCATCAAAGAAAACGTGAATCTGGAACGGCGTTGCTATGCAACGTGTATACATACAACGAGCGTTTTGATCAGTGTAGCTGGGCTGTGCAAAAAGGAACTGAAATAGATGTGGATTAAGAATAAACATCATGTGAAGTGGTGTGCTATGTAGTGAAATAGATTAAGAGATACTACATATGGAGGATAATGTTCATAAAATATACAGATTACACCGGACATCGAATAGGAGTGTGTGAAATATGAATGCACAGTGAACATAGTGAAGTGAATAAACATGCTATCTAGTGGATATATAAAATGAATGGTGAAAAGTGATGGCATCAGACAGTGAACTCCTACAGATGATATATTGTGTGCAATCTATAAGAACACAAATATGTTAAGATAAACATCAATGTGTATATACAACAGGATCAATAATCCTACAAAATATAAACAAAATGCATAGCATGAAACATTGAGGGCTATGATACACAGTATGTCATATTAACAGCATATGATACTAATGGAATGAGGCAAAAATGTGATTCTTTGTTAAACTAATTTGCATATGCCCACCCAAAATCCTTTGCGGTAGTAACATCACTGCAGATTTGTGATTTATGTGGGAAAAGCAAGTCTTATGGCTTGACTGGTGTGTAGATTTCTGTTTAACATTGTATTAACTATCCACAGACTTCAGGTATGTAATATTGTATCTTGTAACAATAATATAGCAATGTTTTGTGGACCCAGGACATACTTTAAGATGAGAGAAATCTCAATGTATCCATCCTGGTAAAATATTTTATAAATAAATAAATAATATGGTTTATGTGCATTAGTATGGAAGTGAATGATGGTGCAACTGTTAACCTCTTCATCGCTGCTTTGAGCTGTCATCCACTGTGCTCATGATAGAATGGAATGTAGGGAATGCAGCTGAGAATGGAATGTAGCATAGAGGGTATAGACATAGACAATAGACAAGTATAAAAAAACACAAAGATGCTACATACATGATGTGAATGTTACACAGGCGACTTGATATCTTGATTCCTGAAGATCGGCAATAGTTATACCTTCAAGGCCTAAACATAGAGACTTGGATATTATACTATAAAAAAATAAACATTATTCTAAAAAAATAATGCTGAATGTTATAAATAATGCTTTTCCAGTGAAGTTAAAGGACAACTGTCACTTCAAAACTATTTTTAATATAATAATCATTTCATCAAGTTTCAAAAGGAAACCCCCCGTGGATGCAGACAGCTTCTTCTGGCTGGTGCCGGAAAATTTATTAGAATGTTTGCATGCGGGGGGCGTGGCTTGGTCACCGGAGTGAATGGCCGCATGAGAGCTGAGCTCCGTCCAGAACAGGCCTTATAAGCAGCATCCCCGGCAGCTAAGACGACATGGCATCGAAAAAACCTCGAGCACAGGCAAACACTACCCCAGCGGTACCACTTACCACGTCCAAAACTTCCCTCCGACGGTATTTCGGAGAAAAACCGGAGCCGGAGAGCAAATCCAAGATGGCGGCGGTAGAGAAATCTCCCGCGCACAGCGCACCTTCTAGCCCTGCACCCTCAGAAAGCTCATTAGAGGGTAACGACCTAAAAACCCTACTCTCACAACTACCATCTAAACTAGATCTGGAACTGATGTTTTCCAAGATGGAGAGGAGCTTTGGGGACAAACTACAATCGCTCCACGAAGAGGTAAGCCAAATAGGCCACAGGGTACAGACACTAGAAGAAGAAGGGGAGGCAAGTGCCCTGCATCTCACAAACATACAATCCCTCCAGCAAACCCACAATGAAGCCATCCTATTCTTACAAAGAAAAATAGAGGATTTGGACAATAGAGGCAGGAGAAACAACCTCAGGATAAGGGGTTTCCCTGAAACACAGCAGGGGGAGACAGAAGATATCATACTCCTACTCACTGGCCTCTTTAACAAGATACTGGGCAGGCCTCTTGACACAGTCATTAAATTTGACCGCGCACATAGGGCGCTTAGACCTCGGGCACTGCCCCAGGACAAACCAAGGGATATTATCTGTAAAATCCACCACTTCCCACTTAAAGAAGCAATCCTGCAAAAAGCTAAGCACCTCAGAGAAATCAAACATGACGACCATAAAGTGCTGATTTTCCAAGACTTGGCACAATCGACCCTCATAGCGAGGAGAGCACTCAGACCCATAACAACAGCCCTTTCGGACATGAACATTAGATACAGATGGGCATATCCCTTTGCTCTTGTGGTCACGCAGCAAGGGACAACGTACTCTATCTCGACACCTGCGGAGGTCCAAGCCTTCCAGCAAGCCCTAAAACTACCAAAGGCCGCAGTGGAGGACTGGACTGGGCTAACACTGGGACAGACATCACACGCCTCTCAGAAAAATAAATGGCAAAGAACCCCGAAGAAGCGCAGAAGGCGTATCCCATCGGGCAATGAACAGACCACATCACCCAGAGGCACCACAAGCAGACCCACCTGAGGGATCCAATATATCCTTTATTATGTTAAGCAGACCTCTGAAGCACCTGGACGCTCTTTCTTATATGTTTGAAAGTTGTATGCCGTTTGTCGTGACTTGAATATTGATTATCATATTGTAGACTTAAACTGCCTTTCGTGCGGCCACCGCCTACACCCTCCTGGGGTTCGGGCCCTGGCTGCGCGAAATTAGGGGATAAAAACCCACATTTCAACTTTATAACGAGTTAGCATAAGAAAACACAGGCCACACTATAGGAAACGCTTTTAGAATGTTAAATTTACCAATCAGATTACAGGCCAAGTTCTGGACAACCAAGACCCCGTAACCCCCTAGAGGTGTCGCAGAGAGCACGTAGGACTCACACAGAGCCTAGCGCGCTAGACACCATCTGGTAGATGCATGTTACCCACATGCTCATTGTACATAGCATTCCAAGTTTACATCCCCCCATACACCCCTCTGACCCCCGAAGGTACAAGTGTAAGCATTACTACCCAGAGGAGACACGCCATCACCACCACCTGACCCCCAATGGCTGATCTCAAAATAATGTCCCTAAATGTCAGGGGACTTAATACTCCAGAGAAACGTACAGTACTAACCCAAGAAATAGACAGACAACGGGCTGATGTCGTTTTTTTACAGGAAACGCATTTAAAGGGGGATCAAACCCCTAAACTAAGGGCAAAAACAATAGGACAAGCATTCTTCAGCAACTATCACGGGGGCAAAGCGAGAGGAGTAGCCATCCTACTATCACCACGCATAGTCTTCACCCCGAGTGAAATCAAAACAGACCACTTGGGAAGATACCTATTTATCAAGGGCTCACTGAATAACACACTGGTGACACTAGCAACTATATATGCCCCAAATACCAAACAAGTATCATTTGCCAACTCATGTCTTAGGAAACTACACAAATTTGCTAATGGGATAATAGTTTTAGGGGGAGACTGGAACATGGTCCTAGACCACTCTATGGACAGCTCCACAACCAGTAAAGACACACAGAAACACCAAAGGGCTTTATTTCAAAGATCCCTCCATGCCCACCAGCTGGTGGACTGCTGGAGAATATCCCACCCACAGGAGAGGGACTATAGCTACTATTCACAGGTGGCCCATAGTTATTCCAGATTGGATATGTTCCTCTTAGAACATAGGCATTTACACTTGTTAAAGGAAGCATCAATTGGCCACATCACATGGTCAGACCATGCCCCGGTGTTCCTCACACTATCCCTTGCAGGAACATGCACACCCACCAACAAGTGGCGGTTAAACGAATCGCTCTTGGACGACCCAAGAGTGACTGATGACCTCAATAATTCCCTCCCTAAATACTTTCTTGAAAACAAAAACAAAGACACCGCAGACACCTGGGTATGGGAGGCACACAAAGGTATCACCCGAGGCATACTGATTAAGTGGGGTGCACGTATAAAAAAAGAACGCCAAGCAAAGATCAAATCACTCACAGAAGCAATAGCTAGAGCAGAAATGGAACATAAAACCGACTCCTCAGTGGAGGCGTATAACAAGCTAACGGCATTGAGAATGGATCTACGCAATATCCTTACGATGCAGGCACACAGAGCAGTACTCCTAACCAGGGGAACATATTACGCACACGGTAATAGGAGTGGGAAGTTCCTGGCCAGAGCCCTAAAAGAAAAGCACCAAAAAACATACATATCCCACATAAAGGCGCAAGACGGTACACGCAAAGATAAAACCGAGGACATAGCCAAAATTTTCCGGGAATACTATAGTAATCTATATAATCTAGAGCACCATAGAGGTCCTTCCCATGACATTAAAACATATATCTCCTCCCATATCCAAAAAACAATAGACTCACACCAGTCAACCATATTAGACTCCCACATCCAGCTGGAAGAATTGCAGCGAGCAATTAAAACACTTCCTAAGGGTAAAAGCCCGGGACCAGATGGCCTAACGGCCAGATATTACCAATCTTTTCAACACATCCTATCTCCCCACTATCTAGAAGTGCTTAACAATCTACTAACCACTACCGAATTACCACCCCCGATGCTGAAAGCATCAATAACAATCCTGCCAAAACCCGGCAAGGACCAGAGCCTGTGTGGTAGTTATAGACCCATCTCCCTAATTAACCTCGATGTAAAATTACTTGCAAAAATCCTTGCCAATCGACTCAAGACACTACTGCCAGACTTGGTCCATACAGACCAAGCGGGTTTCATCCCTGGAAGGGAGGCGAGAGACAATACCACAAGACTACTCAACCTCATATATGGTGCCTCTACCACCAGGGTACCGACAATACTCCTCTCGGTGGACGCTGAAAAGGCGTTCGACCGAGTAGACTGGACCTTCCTATTCACCACCCTTGAAACCCTAGGAATCGGCCCCAATTACATACGATGGGTGAGAACACTATATAAAGGACCATCAGCCACGATTGGAGTCAATGGGCAAGACTCTCCCCCCTTTGCCATAGGTAATGGCACAAGACAAGGGTGCCCTCTGTCGCCGCTACTATTCGTTCTGGTGATGGAACCATTTCTGAACGCCATCAGGGCAAATGCCAACATTAAAGGCATCAGGGCAGGAGACCAGGAAGTAAAAGTATCTGCTTTCGCAGATGACGTACTCCTAACACTCACACACCCTGAGTGCTCCCTCCCGCATCTTCAGAGCGAAATAGAACACTTCAGTACATACTCAAATTTCAAAATAAACGCTGATAAATGCGAACTAATGGGCATCAACCTAAAACCGACCCAACACAAACACATAAGCCACAACTACCCTTATCGATGGGCAAACACAGGCCTAACATATCTAGGCATCAAACTCGCACCCACAACGACAAGCCTCTATAGAATGAACTACATTCCCCTATTGGATAACATTAAATCACAACTCAAACACTGGGACAAACCCCACTTTTCCCTTTTTGGAAGAGTCAACATCATTAAGATGATGATACTACCAAAAATTTTATATACATTTCAAACACTCCCCATCGAACTCGGACGCCAGTTCTTCCACATACTGAAAAACATCTTCCTTACGTTTGTTTGGGGAAATAAAAAATCCCGACTGGCATATGACATACTCACGCGGGATAAAAAGAAAGGAGGTGTCGGGCTACCCCATATGTACAACTACTACATAGCAGTCCTTTTCACTAGACTCAGGGAATGGATAGATATAAAACACAAAAAATCGTGGTACGACATAGAACAAATACATGCACAGGCTCCTTTACCATCCCTCCCTTGGCAGACATGCCAACTTCAGCGGCTGACCACCATGACACACCCCCTTATTCCCCACATCTTAAAGAAGTGGAGATTGCACAAAAATACCTGGAAACTGTCACCGGGCATATCTCCATTATACCCGTTAAACCATAACCCGGATATATTAGGAGGCAGAGGGGCAGATACTATACTAAAACTATGGGGAATACAAAACCCACAAATAGGAGACTTGCTGACAGGAGATACACCCCCTAAAATCAAGCAACCCCAAATTCCGAGAGGCCACCATTCACTCATGGAAGCAATGAGATGCGCACAACTAAGACACACTATCACTCAAGCGGTAATACCATATTGGACCCCAAGAGGTTCAACCCCCTTTGAGCAATTATGCACGACCGCACAACCAACAAAACGCACCTTATCACAAATTTATAAACTCATCCAAACTAATGATAGGGCTCAAGAGACCCTAGCATACCAACGTAAATGGATGAAGGAACTTCACATACATATGTCACACCAGGACTGGGCATATGTCTTCACAAAACCCATGCACACCTCCAGTAGCCTATCAAGACAAGAGTCATTCTATAAACGTATCACTAGGTGGTATAGAACCCCGGAGGTACTTCATCTATATTGGCAAACAGTTAGCGAACAATGCTGGAGGTGCGGGGGAGAGGTGGGCAGTATGGAACACCTGTGGTGGTTTTGCCCACTCATGAGACCATACTGGGCAGAAGTGACCTCCAAGATCGATGAGATCTTAAAACTACCACACTCCCTAACCCCCTCCCAAATTCTACTAGGATGGCCACACTCCTTTCAATGTATGAAGAGTCAGCGCCTACTATGGCTCCTTCTGGGAGAAGCAAACAACCTTATACCGGTCCATTGGAAACAAAATGTACCACCCACAGCCAAACAATGGATAGAAAGGGTAGAGCACATGAGAGAAATGGAAATGCTACATTGGTCCACAATAGGCAAATACACTACATACCTAAACATATGGGAACCATGGCTAAAACACTGGGCACTAGTACAGAATAATCCACAATAGACGGAACAGTAGTAACAATAAAAGATACCTTGTACCTCCCCCCCCTCCACCCACTTCCCATGTATATAGTACTTCCCCGCTCTCCCCACCATTCCCTACCCCCAACCTTTCTGGGGACACTAGTCACCAACCCTGCACCAAGGTTTCGTGTAATACAGAATGATGAGACAATATCAGCAGTACCAATATGCAAAGAACAATGGGGATTGATGTATATTTGTCTATATTTGTCTATATCGACATTGCTGTATAAAATGTACGAATCACAACCGCATACCTTACCCTCCCTTCTTGCCTTCTGTATCCCCGTTATACGTTGTGAAATAACAATAAAACTCGAATTAAACAAAAAAAAAAAAAGAATGTTTGCATGCTAACGTGCAGTAAAACTCCAATATGTTAAAGGAGAGGTAGAGCCTATCGCACTATATTCAAGTGCCGGTCCTGCAGTGGCTGGCCAGGGGAAACCTCTCCGTTGGCCTAAGCCACACAGAAGGAGAATGGGCAGTCCGGTGAAGGAGACCTTTGATCTCCCCATTGGCCATGCCACCTCTCTCATGCCCGCCGCCTAGAGGCCATGACTTCTGTGATCTTGTGGCAAATCTGGCCATTATGATACTTCTAGCTCCAAAACTGCAACAGCCTGAGGACAGGCAAAGTGTAACCAGAAAGAAGCTGAGGTCAAGGGAGAAACAATGATAAACATAAACAAAGAATATCAAAATTCCAAAAGGTCAATAAATCAGAATGTATACCACATGTGAAACAATGACAGTCCACTGAGGAACTTAGGAAGTGGGTTTATTTAGGAAGCTGTAGAGTGCATTTATAGAGATATGCAATTCATGGACCTGTGTCATTCCTGCAACCATAGAGTATTATAGAATTCTCAAGCATGGAACATAGAGTACAGCATTTTGCACCAGTCATGGCACCAGAATGTTTGCACTGCATCATGGCATATAATGTGGTGTCACTGAACATTATACTTTATGATGCGTCACCTAACTAACATTTTTAGTTACTTCTTAAAGTTCTCAATCAGTGCACTATTCATTTAACTGTTCACAACCTAAACCTTAAAATTATTCAACCAACTTCATTTTTCTTTGTGACCTAGTTACTTTGTCTACTTCAGCCTAAATAAACCCAATGACCATTTGCTATGCAATTTTTTTTAAAGTTAACCTGCTATGAAAGACATAGGTTTGCAGTTCCCTAACCATCTAGTTAGACCCATGTTATGCAATTAAGTGTTTCTTACCTTAACCCCTTGACCAGACCGTTTTTCAATTTTCTTACCATTAAAGACCAGGGCTGTTTTTACATTTCTGCGGTGTTTGTGTTTTGCTGTAATTTTCCTTTTACTCATTTACTGTACCCACACATATTATATACAGTTATTCTCGCCATTAAATGGTCTTTATAAAGATACCATTATTTCATCATACCATATAATTTACTATAAAAAAATTATAAAATATTATGAATTTTTTAAAAAAACACACTTTTTCAAACTTTCACCCCCAAAATCTGTTACGCATCTACAAACGCCAAAAAACACCCATGCTAAATAGTTTCAAAATTTTGTCCTGAGTTTAGACATACCCAATGGTAACATGTTCTTAGCTTTTTTTGTTGCAAGTTATAGGCCTATAAGTACAAGTAGGACATTGATGTTTCAAAATATATATATTTTTTAAATTTATCAATAGTGACATTGTAACACTATTATCTGTCATAAATCTCTGAATCACACCTCACATGTACATATTTTTTAATGTACATATTTTTATATATATAATTAAAAAAGTTTTTATTATTTTTACATTTTTAAAATTTATTTTGAATTAATTATTATTTATTTTTTATAATAATATGTATTATATAGATATAATATTTGTATGTATATATATATATACATATATATACACACATATATAATTATATTTTTATTTATTAACATATATATATTTTTTTATTTTACACATGCAAGGAGACTGCCTGTCAGGTTAGGCAGTCCCCTTGCAGGCAGCACTATGGACGCCTATTGACCGCTGGCCCGCGAGGGCGTAATTTGCTGAGGGGGGACTGTCTGGGTTGTCAGAAAGTCCCCCCAGAACGAGAGGAACACGATTGCCAGTGGGGAAACAGCAGCGATCGGGTAAGTAAGTAGGACTTTGCGGACGTACTAGGTACGTCCACGGTCATTAAGGACTATTTTTTATTAGACGTACCTAGCACGTCCTCGGTCGGGAAGGGGTTAATATTGTTAAAAGATCACATTTGCTGAAAGGCCAGGATCTTCTATCCCTTCTCTCTGCCCCTTAAGCCCTCACAGTTTTTTTCCTATTAAGTGACCCCTAGTTACAGTGAGGGAAAAAAGTATTTGATCCCCTGCTGATGTTGAAGGTTTGCCCACTGTCAATGAAACGATCAGTCTATAATTTTATTGGTAGGTGTATTTAACAATGAGAGACAGAATAACAAAAAAAAATAATGAAAAACGCATGTCAAAAAAGTTATAAATTGATTTGCATGTCAATGAGTGAAATAAGTATTTAATCCCCTATCAATCAGCAAAATTTCTGGCTCCCAGGTTTCTTTTATACAGGTAACAAGCTGAGATTAGGAGCACTCTCTTAAACGGAGTGCTCCTACTCTCAGCTTGTTACCTATATATTACATTACCTGTATAAAAGATACCTGTCCACAGAAGCAATCAATCAATCAGATTCCAAACTCTCCACCATGGCCAAGACCAAAGAGCTGTCCAAGGATGTCAGGGGCAAGATTGTAGACCTACACAAGGCTGGAATGAGCTACAAGACCATTGCCAAGCAGATTGGTGAGAAGGTGACAACAGTTGGTACGATTATTCGCAAATGGAAGAAACACTGTCAGTCTCCCTCGGTCTGGTGCTCCATGCAAGATCTCACCTAGTGGAGTTTCAATGATCATGAGAACAGTGAGGAATCAGCCCAGAACTACACATGAGGATCTTGTTAATGATCTCAAGGCAGCTGGGACCATAGTCACCAGGAAAATAATTGATAACGCACTACGCCGTGAAGTACTGAAATCCTGCAGCGCCCGCAAGGTTCCCCTGCTCAAGAAAGCACATGTACAGGCCTCTTTGAAGTTTGCTAATGAACATCTGAATGATTCAGAGGAGAACTTAGTGAAAGTGTTGTGGTCAGATGAGACCAAAATCAAACTCTTTGGCATCACCTTAACTTGCCGTGTTTGGATGAGGAGGAATGCTGCCTATGACCCCAAGAACACCAACCCCACCGTCAAACATGGAGGTGGAAACATTATGCTTTGGGGGTGTTTTTCTGCTAAGGGGACAGGACAAATGCACCCCATCAAATGGACGATGGACGGGGCCATGTACCATCAAATCTTGGGTGAGAACCTCCTTCCCTCAGCCAGAGCATTGAAAATGGGTTGTGGATAAGTATTCCAGCATGACAATGACCCAAAACGCACAGCCAAGGCAACAAAGGAGTGGCTCAAGAAGGAGCACATTAAGGTCCTGTAGTGGCCTAGCCAGCCTCCAGACTTTAATAACATAGAAAATCTGTGGTTCGAGTTGCCAAACGTCAGTCTCGAAACCTTAATGACTTGGAGAGGATCTGCAAAGAGGAGTGGGACAAAGTCCCTCCTGAGATGTGTGCAAACCTGGTGGCCAACTACAAGAAATGTCTGTCCTCTGTGATTGCCAACAAGGGTTTTGTCACCAAGTACTAAGTTGAAGGGGTCAAATACTTATTTCACTCATTGACATGTAAATCAATTGATAACTTTTTTTGACATGGTTTTTCAGGACTTCCTTTTAGTTATTCTGTCTCTCACTGTATAAATACACCTACCATTAAAATTATAGACTGATCATTTATTTGTCAGTGGGCAAACGTTCAAAATCAGCATGGCATCACATACTTTTTCCCTCACTGTATATTATATTACTTTACTTCATCAGACAGACTGTTATAGCCCAAAACCTGCAGGTGGATGGGAATCTACATCAACAAAACTAGGATTAGTGATAGAATCACAGAAGCGATTATACCATTATATATTGATGTCAATACTGAATACTGAATATTGAACGTACATACCTCTTGTTGACCATGCAATAAAAATGGTCAAATTGAAGAAAAAAAAAACAAAAAGCAATCAGTCCTTGAGATCTGTGGGTTTCCCCAGTTACGTGGCGCGGCCGGAAAAGCTCACTAAATCACTCCCCTGTCTGCTTACGAAGTGACAGCTCTTTAGCTTCTGCGCATGCGCCCGGGCGTCCGGTGCACGCCATGCATTCAGATGAAAGGCGACCAGCTGATTTGTCCTATTTAAAATCCATTTACTGTAATATATGTTTGATATGTCCTGATGAAAGCTCCGTTTAGGGGCTGAAACGTCGACCACTTGGATCTACTTGAATAAAGAAGATTTATCTACTAAATCCTGGAGTGCCGGTATTTTTGTGCAATGTTATTTATATATATATATATATATATATATATTTATAACAAGAGTAGGCTTGGCACTCACTCCTTTGTGGTTTTAATCCAAATAGCTTGCCTTGGTACAGACCTGCATTTGTTATATATTCCAAATGAAAGAGAGGTGCACTCAAAGGTCTTTCCAATGTGCTTTTTTGTTCACAAAAAATACTGTCTGTCCCGATCGATGTTTCGACCCTGGGTCTTTTTCAAGATCAATTTTAACAGTGAACTAAATGCAATTAAATAGATAAGTGAAAAGATTACCTTATCAATCCAGAGTGTGTGCAACCCGATCCCCGTCCGAAACCGAAAGTGCATGAAAGTGGGACATACGTGATTTGCCAGATTATGTCAGTCTAGTGTGGTTGCTAGGTGATAGAGTGTACAGTACACCATAGTGATAACTTCTAGTGCTGTGAACATCTAAGGATAATTCAAATAATAATATTGAGGACGTTTTACAGACAGGGCCGGCCTTAGGGGTGTGCGAGCTGTGCGGTCGCACAGGGCGCCATGGAGCAGGGGGCGCCATGAGGCCGACACAGCTCGCACATTGCCGGGTGAGTGCAGGGGGAGCTGAAGCAAGTCCCCGGTTGGAGAGTTCATTATTTCCCACCGGGGACTATGAAAGTATAGGGGTGGGGCTTACCGAACGGCAGGGGCGGAGCTTACCACATTGAGGAGGCGGGGCTAAAAGGGAGCTGGGATGAAGCTTGCAGCTCACTGAAGCTCCAGGTTCTTGCTGCAGAGAAAAGAATCCCTGCTTCCACTCCTCCCTTCCAGGTAAATGTGTGTATGACTGTAGTGTGTGTATGTGAAGCTGTACTCTGTGTGTGACTGTAACAGTGTCTGTCTGTGTGTGTGTTTGTGTGAGAGACTGTACTCTGTGTGTGACCGTCTGCCTGTGTGTGTGTGTGTGTGTGTGTGTGTGTGGGTGTGTGTGAGAGAGAGAGAGACTGTACTCTGTGTGTGACTGTCTGTGTGTGTGTAAGACTGTACTCTGTGTGTGAGTGTCTGCAACAGTGTCTGTCTGCCTGTGTGTGTGTTACATACTAGAAAAAATTTTGAGGAATTTTTTAAAGAAACATAGAATAAATTACTAATTTAGTCCTTTGGGTGCGACTGTGTCTAAATAATGAATCCAGTATGCTTCCCTTTGGAGCTTAATATACCCCAATACTTCTCAATTCAATCTTTGGATCTGTGTGGTTGCCGTGTGAAATGTGAGTGGTAAATACATCCTCTCCTTTTTTGTGATCTTAGATCCAACATTTTTATTTTGTCGGGTCCAGTTGTCAATTGCTTTTTGTTAGGCTTTCTCCAGTGTTTGTGATATCCTCTAGCTAAAAATCTTTTGGTCATTTCATTCAATTGTCGTGTTCTGTTGTGTGGGCCACTGTTATATTGCAACACCCTCATTTATTGCTAGAGTCCTTTAGTCTTTGTGGATTATAGCTAGACGCCATCAACAACATATTCCTGTCAGTCTTTTTTCGATGTAATGTATATCCCAGTTTTCTTTGGTCTTTATATACAGTTACAAAAATTGTATTTCAGTGTTATTGCTTGTAAGGGTAAATTTGACCGTGAAGTGGAGTAATTAATCTCTGTTATGATATTTTCTAGTTCAGTAGAAGAGCCATGCCAAACTAGAAACACGTCATCCACAAACTGATGGTATGCAAGAATTTTCTCAGCGTGTTGTCTGAATATATGTTGCTTCTCAAAACAGAACATGTATGCATTAGCATATGAGGGCATATGAGGGCGCCATCTCCGCCCCCACCGCTGTACCAGCTGTTTGCAAGTAAAAGTGTTCCTCAAATTTGAAATAATTGCATGTCAATGCAATATATAGGAACTCCAAAAGATACTTAATGGGAGGACCACCATATTCAGTACATACACATAAGATGTCTCTGAGTGCCTGTATACCCTGATCATGGGGTATGATGGTCTATAGGCTTTGAACATCTAATGTGGCCAGAAGGATGTCTTCATCTTTGAACGATAACTTAGAAATCTTATCTAGAAAATCACTAGGGTCTCGCAAACATGTCGGAAGTTTCATTACTGATATTTTTATGTGAAAATGACATCAATGGTTTGATACTTTGAGTGCATCTCTCTTTTCATGTGTTCAAGTAGAGTATATATATATATATATATATATATATATATATAGTGTTCAAGTAGAGATTGTAGCCGTATTAGTCCAGTGATGTAGATGTAGAAAACAGATAAAATTTGTATCTTGTAATACCTTTTTTATTGGACTAATAGAATTTTTTAATGACAAGTTTGTCATAAAAAAAATTCTGTTAGTGCAATAAAAAAGGTATTACAAGATACGAATTTCATCTGTTTTTTTTACACACACACACACACACACACACACACATAAAGCAAAAAATAGATGAAAGGTGCACTCACAGGTCTTGATTCAAAGGTTCATTTATTTACTGGGGCAAATTACATGTGCAGAAAAAAAATCCTTGATCGACGTTTTGATCCAATAGGGGTCGAAACGTTGATCAAGGATTTGTTTCTGCACATGTAATTTGTTTCTGTAAGTGCACCTTTCATCTATTTTTTGCTTTATATACTAACGCTGAGATTTGCACCTAAGCAAGAAAAAACTTTTTTGTTACTAAAATAGGGTGAGTGCCAAGATTACTCTCTCTCTCTCTCTCTCTCTCTCTCTCTCTCTATATATATATATATATATATATATCTCTATACTGATGCATGTTTGAGATCAACAACTCATGGGACACTCTTTCATTTAACCCGGTCATTGCAGTGGGCCTGGTTTCTAATGACTTACGCCATTTCGAGGAGACTAACTGGAGGTTCTTTAAAAAACGGTGCACTATTACCTCCCTAAAGCCATTACTGGATCTCTTCCATGGCAATAACCCGACTGGCCAGGACAGGCTACAGTACTTTCAGGACTGGTCTTTTTACTTGGCAATCAGAGGGAAGCACCTGATACACAAGGACTTGACACCCTTTTAAGCCATGTGCACTACCAGCAAACATCAGAGTAGATGGATATCCACCCTTTACTTTTTACTGCTTTTAGCAACACCAAAGTAGTCAACTAAAATATGTTGTGGGATGGGAGAGAGGCACGGGGGTGAACCTGTCAGAGCAACAGTGGGAGAAAATACACAAAACGGTCATGAGCTCCAAATTGCAAGAATTGAACTATAAGCTCCTTAGAAGATGGTACAGTACCGCAGAGCAATTGCACCAAATGTGCGAAGATGTCTTAGAGCTGTGTTGGCGATGCGGCAAAGAGGTCTGCACTGCTATATATGTGTGGTTATGCTGCGCACATCATACATCTTTTGTACACAAATACATGCAGAGATACATACGGTACTGGATTCTGAATAACCCCTACAGGCCCTGCCCATGCTACTGCATCATAGTGAAATGCTTCTCTCCCTCTACAAAAAAATCTCTGACTAAACACCTGCTTTATACCGCCAAGGCTTTGATTCCTGCTAGATGGCGCTCCACAGAGATACCTACCATCCAACAGTGGATGACTAAGGTTGATGAGATGGAGTCCCTTCTTCTGTTTTTCCTCTTTCCTCTTCTCTACCTCCCCCTTATAACCTGTCTTCTTGATGCTAATCTATTTGAGACCATTTGTACGAGGTGTGGGACTGCCTGGCAACAATATATGTATTGCCTAAAGATGACCCCACCAAAGACGCTGCTAGACAGAGTTGACTGAGCTTGACTTAACTCTGCTGATGAGGATTTATCATACCATTTGCCTACACATAAGTGACAAGATATTTTAGTTGAGGATTAAATACCTCGGTTAGTTAGTCTCGCATCTTCCTTTGTTGAATCTGTGATCTATACACCCAAGTTGAACTTTATATATATTTTCTGTTATAATTGCACTGTCTTGCAATTAATTGCATATTAAAACTAAATAAAGATTTTCAATTTTTTTTTTTTAATTCTTTATTTTTCAGTGCAAAGCATGGTCATTACATCATTCGTTAAAAGGAGCTTATACAATTTGTGTGTTAGCAGGGTCATAGCACATTCTTGCACAATTTTATTTTTTGTAACATGTTTGTGTGGGCCTTGATCGCTATTGTATCGTCCCTCTGTTCTGAGGTGGTTGAGTGTGGTGTTCTAGGTGATCTATGGGTGAGAGTCAGTGTGCTGTGGTTGCTCGTAGAGGATCCTATGGTTTGTTCGTTCAGCCTATGAGCTTGTGATGTAGCGTGTTAAGTAGCCTCTTCGGTACAAGGCGTATGGGCTATGTTGTGTGAGTCCCGGGGAGGTGTTGGGTATATGAAGTACGCCTTATTTCGTTTGTAGTGGCTCCTGACCATGGGAGCTGCGGGGGGGGGAGTGGGGTGGTGGGTGTGTGAGAAGTTTGGCGTTTGCCTTATGTGTAAAAGTGGTGGGATGCTGTTGTTCCCCGTTATAGGGGGTATAGCACTGGTTGTGTCCCCAGCCTTAGGTGTGATTGCCTGCATGTCTGCGGTGCCCTGTTATGTGAGTGGTTAAACAGTTGCACAGTCCTTGGAATAGGGTATGGAGGGGGGAGGAGTAACTGGGAGAACATTGGGGTATACGTAATGTCCTGAGCAGACAGTCCCAATGTGAGCTTAGAGACCGGCTGGTGTGGCTGGCTGGTCTTTGGCCAGGCTGTTGTCTTAGGTTGGGTCCTCGCTGGTGCTTGTTCCTGGTTCTGCCATCCTCTCATTCCCCATTCTCGGGATGAAGGGTGTTGTATGCGCCGGGTCCCAGGTTGACGTTGAGGTGAAGGCTCTCCGTCTCATGGTATCCGGTAGCTGTGCCAGTCCCAGGGCCGTCAGGAATGGTACAATGTCTTCCATAGAGGTGAGCGTGTGTACGCCATCGTTCCTGGATACTGTCTGGGATCCGTTTGCTCCCCATATATAGCTTATTTTAGCTGATTGAAGCTGGCTGGTCACCGGTTGGAACGCCACAGGAGAGTAGTTTTACTGAGATCTTGGTAAAAATTCAGGGAGGCTTCCTCGAACTGCAGGGGAGTTTTGCCCTTAAGTGCTGACATTATGAGTATTTTATCGTGTGTAGTGGCGCACCTTAGTATCACATCTCTTGGTGCCGTTGTCGATGTCCCCTTGGGCCCTGGTAGGTGGTAGATTTCTTCCAGATTCATTTTTTTGGCTATCGCAAGGGACAGGAGGGAAGTCAGCAACCGTCTGGCATAGTGAGGGAGCTCGTCCGCTGTATTTGCAGATGGGACACCCCTTATCCTTACATTGGTGCAGCGGTGGCGGTCTTCCATTGCTGTGATGTGTGAGGTGAGAGCTCTTAGGTGAGACCATATTTGTTGGACCGAGGTCTGGAGTTCGTGTACCTGTGTCTGGATGTCTGCTATGTCCCTTTCCGAGGCCTGTACCCGGTCCATGATGGCCTTCATGTTATTTTTAATTGGAGCTAGTTCGGCAGCAAGTATTTTGTGAAAGTCCATCAATAGTACCTTTAGGTCTTGTCTGGTCGTTGGTGTGGTGTCAGTGGGAGCTTCTGATGGCTGTAGGTGAGTGTCCGCCAGCCCCTCTGCCCCTGCTTGCGCGTTTGGGTTAGTGTGAGCTTCAGGCCTTGTACTAGTGGCCTGCCGCGCGGACTCCGCGGGTGTGGATTGGGGCTGCATGGGCCTCTGGAACATTGTTCCAATATCTCTATGCTCCACTGCTGCCGTCTTTTGCAGGCGGCGACCCATTGCTGGCGTGTGGGGTGAGGCCTCGGATGGTGCCTGGGGAGAATAGTCGTTCGCCCGTTGCCGGAGGAATGCTTCCAGGCTTGGCAGGAACAACGTGGGGTAGGCCCCGGTTTTCCGTTTTCGTCCGGGCTGGGCCTTTGGTTGAAAAAAAGGCATCTATCGCCTCGGGGGGTATTGGGGGACGTGACTGGTGGGTTTTGGGGTCTGTCTGTGTTTTTTTTTTTTTTTTTTTAGGGGTTTTGCGCTGTCGTTTGGAGGAGCTTGCATGCGTGGCGTCCGTTCAGGCTGGTGGTTGAGCTCCGCCCCCCTCAATTTTTATTTATAAATACAACAAACTACTGATGAACATACAATATAACAGCCCACATATGCACAAATACAACCCTGCAAACCAATTGAGCCCCCCTAAAAAACACAAGCAGAATACAGCAGAATGCGCACGTCAGAGCCACACCCTACCCTCAGAAAACTCTGTCTCTACACCATATCTATACACCAAGGTTATTTTTATGTGAGACATTCCACCATTCCGATTGGAATTTTATACTTTCTTTTTTTCTGGACTTATGTACTGTCTAATTAGACACCTGTGTGGCGCAGCCCTCCCTCTTTTTATATCTGTTATTTTAAGGCGTTTTGAGGGAATCCCCTTTTTAAAGGATTGCGGCCGTCTTTTTAAGTACTTGTGTTTATTAGCGCTTACTTATTTGTGTGTGTTTTTACTTCTAGAAGGTTGCCTACCCCTGGGGTAGGGAATCAATTTTAAAAGCCATTTGAGGGCATTTTTCCTATTAAAGCAATTTGATTGGTTACATTTCCTGCTAATTAAAGTGTTGCACTGAGTCCACGTTAACTTTACTGTAAATGAAAATGTATTGGACCCTCAACTCAGCAAATCTAAATATTTGGTACATTGTAAAACACTAAAGCTATTCCAATGCAAGAAGGGGCAAAAAAAGTTTTTTAAAATAGTGTATTTAATTATAACAGTTTTATCTAAGGCCAGAATAAGTCAACAAAAGTTTGTATTTGTAACACACGAAATGGGTATTTGTGTGTCACACATAATTATTTTATTTTACATTAGCCAACTCTCATAAAACAAAGTGCATATTTTTTTTAAATTAAATGTATCATTCATGGAACATCAGTCACATGTCATGTATGAAAGTCATGAAAAAAAGCAGCTCCCACTCTATATGATAATTAAGATGTGCATGCATATACTCCCTTGAGGAAGTCTGCTTGATTAGCTATCGCAAGCTCACTGGCTTGATAAGTGCGGTATAAAGAAAACATTGTTGAGAAATAATCTGACAAAACACGCATTAGTAATAGGGTTTTGCAGACTGCTTTTTGTTAAACATCCCCATCTGTCAACTAACAGAGAAGGAAACATCCTTCGTAAAATATGATTTTTACACTGGCATGGCTATTGTGTTTTTATTTTACATGTAAACATCACAGGGAAATATTGCAAAAATGTTACACTTATTAAGTATAATTTGTCATAGATTTTTACCAGTAGATGCAAGGGTATACAAACTTACATTTATTGGATTGTTGCCTATTAGAAAAGGCCAGAGTTTGGTATAAAATCTGTTCTTGAATGTAATGATACAAATTCACAATCATATTTGATACACTTACATAAGTAAGTCAGAATTTTTGAGAATGTAACGTGAATTGAAAGTGAATGTCAAATTTAAGATGAAACTTGCCTAGCCGGAAGCATATCTCACTGGAAGAATTTTCCAGTTGAGTTACTTTGTCCTTAAATTTAAAATTCACTTGGAATTAACTTTGAACACCCAATGGTTTTAACTTTAGAAAATAATTTGAGAACCTATTGAAGCAGTTTTAGCAGTAAGTATTGCAGTTAGAATGCTTATCTCCTATGTTAAAATGAGTGTAGGACCCAGTGTAGAATGGTGGGTTTATACATAGTATGGTCATATGTTGTTAACAAATCTACATGTTTATTTGCTAAGATATGTGATTTCAAGTAGCCGTCTAATATTTAAAACTCTACTTTTATAACCCTAGTTTGAATCCTAGCTACTTCTCCCAAACACAACAATACCCCATTTAGACAGTTGATAAATTTTAAAATGAAATATAGGATCAAATTTCAGATGTGCTAATTTCAGTTTTCAAATGTCCAAAGTTCACCAGTCCGCTACTTCAAAAAACAGATATTTGCATTCTGCTACGCTACATCTCCAGAGTGAAACTCTGCATATGTTTGTAAAGTTTCTGTGGAACTTATCAGATTTAATTACAGGCGTTGCCTAATTTTGATGTGCCTCTTTGCCTGCTTCTTAGAGCAAGCAAGTCATTATTTGGTGAAGTAACATTACTTGTCTCACCATGTTGGCCAGCATCAAACTTAAATGTTAGTTTAAAACCCTAGCATACTCTCGCCTTAGCTAACTTTTCTCCTTTCTAAACCTAACTTGCGTAATCCCTGTGTTAGCACTAGCCCTTTCTGACTCTAGATAACACTTGCTAATCTGAATTCCAACTAACCATAACTAACTCTAACAATAACTAAACCTAACTAAACTTAAGCTAGCCTTTATGATAACTAACCATAGCTAACCCTAATTCTTGCTAAGTATAATCCTAGGTAACCCTATCGCTTCCTAGCTCTAGCTAACCCTAACCTTACGAAACCCTAACCTAGTTAACCATTACCATAGCTATCCTTAACTATCTCTAATCTGTATGTTGGCTTCCACTAACCCTAACAGTTTCCGGTTTCGTAAATTGGAAAAGGCTGACTGATCACTAGCTAATATAACCACAAACAAATGTAGAGGATACAACTGATGATCTATAGAATAAATACAAAATACAATACTGTGGTACAGTTAGGACATATATAATTTATGCACTAGCAAGGTTGTACTCATAAGATGATGACTGTTGTATGTCGCTTAAAGGCACCTCCCCATTGAATGCTGGGAGGGCTAAACAAGAACCTCTTCTATTAGATACCGGCCTCCAAACCAGTACAAAAGATGGGACTCCAGATTTCAAAAATGGAAAATGCTTTATTGCATACAGTCAATGTAAAACAAATAAAATCGGTTCTAGGTCCTACGCATTTCATCCTATATCTAGGACTTCCTCAGGGACATAGTTAAAACAATAATAAAATAAAATATTAAGGCAAAAATGAGAAGCAATATACAAAGTCCCTTTACCAGGAAATAGCAGCATAAAGCCCCCCCCCCCCCACTAGGTCTTTCTATTTATATGGCCAGTTTCTCCTCCCATTACTGGCTTCATAGGTGTTCCTCATCTTCTGCAACTGAAAGTGATCTCCTACAGCTTATTTTTTCTGGGTTCGGGGGGTTAGGGGAAGGGAGGTAGAGCAATGGTGTAGCATGCACGCTATGCTCATGGAGTTCGGAGCCAGGGAAGGGACGATGGAAGGAGAACACCGCGGTTTCTGATTAAGCTACCAGAGCGTCTCGTGTAGCACAATAAAAGGTCCATCTACATCGATAAGGAACTGGGTGAGATTGCCTGCCTTTTACCTGCCCATTGCAGCATAATAACAGGAGAGGGGGTCCCCAAGAGAAAACAGAGAAAACCTGCTGTGACGTGTGTATAATGGCAGACCAACTCGATCGGAGCAACACATGTTTGCAGACACCGACAGGTCACAGAGGAGGTCTGCGTGTTTCCACTGCTTCTAGCGGCATAAGACCACAAACGTGTGGAGGACGATTCCAATGGATGGAACTAAGAAAATTTGTCCAGCAACCAGATCTGAGCCTGAAAAGGGGGTTCTCCTGCCTATTTCCTTTCCCATGGATAAGTGATTATAATTGGGAAAAAGAGAAGAAAGAGGAAAGATTTATTTAGTGTGCATAAAGCCATAAAGGTTCAAAACCGGAATACTTACTGGAGGAAAAACAGAACCGCAAATATAAATTGTACATATTTTGGTCTTGGTCTTTTTTTTTGCTACAACATGGTGGCTAGAAAAACCCAAGAACACCAAAAAGAAAATGGAGAATAAAAATGAGCCATTAGAGAAATGCTTATCCTTTTTTTCACCTCAATCCATGAAAGTGGAGAACAAAACAACCCTCTAGATGAACCAACGAGGATTGTAGACCGAGAGAGAACAGAAAAAGCTGTCATTACAACTGAATTCCAACAGGTGATGGTAGACCTATTAAACATTGCTCTAGAAACACAATCCATAAAGATTAAAAATGAAATTAACTTTTCTCAGAAGAGTTTAAAACTGATTTAATTAACGCCAATGCAAAAGTAAAAGAAAATACTGAAAAAAAAAATCAAACAAATAGAACAAGGTTCATTATAGATGCAAAATGGTATTGAAATACTAAAAACTAGGATTGTACAAATGGAACAGAAACATGCGGCCTTAGAAGATAGGTCACGTCGCGACAATCTAAAAGTTAGGAATATAGAGATTACCTTTAAAAATTAGAAGAATTTTTAAACAATTTCTCCGCCAGTTTGCATGTAAAAAGTGACACAAATGGCCCTTTAATGGAACGATGGCATAGGATACCCAGACCTAAGCATTTGTCCACAAATATCCAGAGAGATGTTATGATCTGCTGTTCATCCTTTTGAATAAAATCAGCTATAACAAACTCAATCAGAGAAGGTAAAATACAAGCTGTATATCCAGATTTATCGATCTACACAAGAATGAAAAGAAGATCTTTCGCAAATTATACAGAAATCTTGAGAGTCAACAAAATTTAATATAGATAGAGATTCCCTGTAAGAGTCTTGCTTCATAAAGATTCAAGGATTTTTACAATGGACTCTCCAGAAAAACTAAAAGTTTGGCTACAAGAGAGACACTTGATCACAGAAACCGACGGGAATAATTAAGAAATGGGAAGGGAAAAAAAAAAGAACCAGAAGGGAATTATGAATAATAATATATACATGCAGATATGAATAATAAGACAAAAGTAAAAAGAGAACATGAATGAGAAAAGAAGCCTGAAGAAATTAACTTTTTTTTTTTCTAAAAAATAAAAAATGAATATTTAAAAAAAAATTTAAAAGCACTATTATTATTTTATTATTTATATAGCGCCAGCAAATTCCATAGCGCTGTACTAACAGACATGTAATTGTAACCAGACAAATGGACGCACAGGAACAGAGGGGTTGAGGGCCCTGCTCAATGAGCTTACATGCTAGAGGGAGTGGGGTATAGTGACACAAAAGGTATAAGTAGGGGTAATGAAATAGGTTGCTAGTATAGTATTCACTGAGAACTTTGCTTATTTTTGACAGTTGCAGGAGAGGAGTCATGGGGGGGGGGATGAAAACCTGCTAACAGTTTAAATTATATGCTTTCCTGAAGATGTGTATTTTCAAAGATTTTTTAAAGGAGTGGAGACTGGGTAAAAGTCTAACAGAGAAGGAAAGGGAGTTCCACAGAAAAGGTGCAGCCCTGGAGAAGTCTTGGAAGAGAGCATCAGATGTTGGAGTACGGACAGAAGATAGACGTAGGTCTTCGGCAGAGCGTAGGGGCCTCAAAAGGACATACTTATTAGGGAGGATAGGTAGGTTGGAGCAGCATTATGTAGGGACTTGTAAGCAAGCACCCTATATCTAACTGAAAGCCAATGCAGGGACCGATAGAGGTGGGAGGTGTGGGCGGACAGGAAAATGAGCCTCGCTGCCGCTTTCATTATAGATTGCAGCGGTGCAAGCTGGGGACACGTAAGACCACTGAGGATTGTAGTAGTCAAGGCGAGAAATAACAATGGCACGGACCAGCACCGTAGTCGCGTCTGGTGTTAAATAGGGGCGGATGCGAGCTATGTTTTTGAGATGGAAGTGGCAGATTTTGGCAATCGACTGGACATGAGGAGTGACGGAGAGGTCAAGAGTCAAAGAGAACACCTAGGCAGCGAACCTGTGAGGTAGAGGTGATGGTGGCGCCATTGACTTGGAGGGAGACAGACACAGGAGTAGTGTCGAGGTAGTTTACCCCAACACGCAAGATTTAGTCCAACAATCGACAGAGCAGATACGTCTTACCGGACCTTAGAATGGCCAAACTCGCCGTATGGCAGAGAATAGACAGAGTCAAGAACGAGCCGAAGTCAAGGGAACAAAGAGACTGCGAGAACAAAAACTAGCCAAGGTCTGGTACACAGTAGTCAGAAAGCCGGCAAACAAGACAAAACAGGGATAGAGAGATAAACGGAGTCAGATACAAAGCCAAGGTCAAGCACGAAAATCACAACTGAACACAACAAGCGCTAAAGGGAACTGAAACAGAAACCACGATAGGGCAGGGAATTAAGGGAGAGGTAAGTATAAATACCCTAACCTTTACTTTGATTGGCCCCTGTCATATCCACGCTCCCAAAATGTGAGTGTATGGGGAATGTGGGATAACAGGGGCCAATGGGAGACCGCTGTATTTTTTGGCTCCCACTGCCCCTTTAAGAGCGTGCCCGAGACACGCGGCACGCTCTTAGAGCTAGGCGGGACATGTGACCGCATCTCGCGGTCCGTGCCCGCCTTCATCCGAGAGCCGCGCGCGGCGGGAAGAGAGGACCTCGGCCGGCCCCCGGGTAAGTTAAGTACCGCTACAAGTAGCAACACTTGAGGGAGGAAAGACCAGAAGTTCTGTTTTGGACAGGTTGAGTTTAAGGAAGTAAGCAGACATCCATTTGGAAATCACGGAGTGGCAATCAGACACGAGTCAAGATGGACGGAGAGAGATCAGGAGAAGGCAGGTAGATTTCCGTGTCATCTGCATATAAATGATAATGGAAGCCAAAGAAGCTGATGAGTTTACCAAGGAAGGCAGTATAGATAGAGAACAGTAAGGGACCAAGGAACCTTGGGGAAGGACAACAGAGAGGGGTTGGGGGAGAAGAGGCAGAGCCAGAGAAAGAAACACTAAAAAAGTGCTGGGAGAGGTAGGAGGAGCACCAGGAGAGAGCAGTATCTCGTAGACCGAGATTACAGAGAATGAGAAGAAGCTGTTGATGATCAACAGTATCAAAGGCAGCAGAAAGATCAAGGAGAATTAGGATAGAGCAGGATTATAGGAGGATTAGGATAGAGTAATGGCCGCGAGATTTAGCAGTGATTAAATCACTGGATACTTTGGTCACAGCTGAAGCGGATCAAGCAGAGAGTGGGATTCGAGGAAGTCTGTCAATGTTGCATACTCAACTCTCTTAAGGATCTTAGAGGCAAATGTCAGTAGCGATATAGGGCGGTAGTTGGATGGGGAGTTGGGGTCAAGGTTGGGCTTTTTCAGAATCGGCGTTATGATTGCATGCTTGAAGGGTAAAGGAAATGTGCTGGAGGAAAGGGAGAGATGAAAAATTTTAGTGAGAGGAAGGGCAAGAGAGGGAGACAGGGTATGGATGAGATATGAGTGAACAGGATCGAGGGAACAGATGGGGGGGCCAAGTATCACACTGAAGTATCATAAAGAAAACACTGCACTCTATAGAAAAAGGGATATTAATACAAAATGTGATAAAGGTTGTTTGTATAAGATAGCATATGGGAGCTGTGGTAAAAGAACACTTATAGGTACACAATATAGTATTATACAAATGATGAGAAAAAATGAGAAGAGTGCGAGAGAAAAAAAGAAGAAAAAAGGGGGAAAAGTGTTAACGAAAGAAAAGATTGGATGAATACAGGTTCGGAAAGTTTGAAAATGCACTAAAACACTGTCTTCCGTAACACTGAATATAATATAAAGAAACACTGAACTTAAAGAGGATTTACAAATAAGAGTATAAGGAAAAAAAAACTGATTACTCACATAAGGTGATACATAGTTTTATATTAAGAGAATCACATATTAAATATACACAATATCTATAAGTATGTACTAGATATTGGAATTTAATTAAAATTAAACAACACATAAAAAAGGGAAACCGTAATTTTGAGTTTGTTGTGTTTTTTTGTTTTGTTTTTTGATAAATAGTTAAATACTTCAAACTTTTATGGTGGTAGGAAATACCAATTGGATATGTTATAACATATTTACTTTTTTGATTCTGATTTTTCTCTGTATATTTTTCTCCCTCCTATAAAATATGAGGATAGAATTAATCTCTTAATCATTAGTTGTTTTTCCCCATGACTCCCCAGTCTGATTTTTGGAATTACCACGGGGGTGATGATAATTCGACTTTTTTTCAAGTCTTCCCAACTGTGTTTACTGGGTAACACAGGATAGGGGAATATGGTATTTTTTTTAAGTACAATATTCTCTTGATGCGGAATTTTATGAGAGGAGAGGGGGGCTGTGCATGACTCAAATTAATGGTTAAGTTTGCATCCTTAAATATATGGGGATTGAACTCCCCCTTAAAAGATCTATTCTCATCCAATTATTTAAAAAAAACAGAGAATAGACATATATGTCATACAAGAGACACATTGGAAGAATTTCGATGATTTTTTTAATAACTCAAAAGACTTCCCTGAGATTATTATATCCTCAATGCAAGAGAAAAGGCAATGTGGGGTTGCTCTTCTCTTTTAACAGAATATAGATTTATGTATAAACCATTTTGAACAGGATAGGGAAGGAAGATACATCATATTGATATGTACGATCATTAATATTCTTTACACATTAATCAATACTTACTCACCAAATGCTGCTCCAATTAAATTTATATTTAGGTTTTAGGAAAGATTGAATCGGATAAATCAGGGACAAGTAATTTTTATGGGTGATTTTAATTGCGTAAACTTGACAAACAGACAATGAAAAATAGACAGACAGATAGAAATGTCCATATACAGGCATTAAAATGTTGTTCCTTTGTCCAGGGAAACTCATTATACAATGCTTGGCGAATATTCCATTCTAATGTGCGAGATTACACATGTTTCTCAAAAACCTATTCTGCATATTTGAGAATTGACTATATTTTGATAGATATTAACACCATCCAAAAAGTTAAAAGACTTGATATTGATGAAATTACATGGTCAGACCACAATATACTCACTATGGAAGTAAAAGATAATTTCAACAAAAAAACTAACAGATTGGAAATTCAAAGAATCTTTATTAAAAATCCCACAAAATAGAGAACTTATTAAGAATATATTAAACAATATTTTCAAGAAAATCCTTTTAATGATTTATCTCCAATTACAGATTGGGATGCTTTCAATGTGTGATCTGGGGTCATTTTATAAAATTAGCTTTTTAAAACAAAGAATATATAGAAAACTAGAAAATCTAACATGCAGAAACAAAGTTAGTCCATCAAAAAATATCTTAAACCAAATTAATGACATAAAAAAACTCTTAAGGAAAAAATAATTATTGAAACCTCTAAGAAACTAGAAAAACTGAAATCTTTCCACTATTATAAAAGTAATAAAGCAGATATGTTATTAACTAATATATTACAAAATATTAAAAAAAAACAAATCTATATCTAACATAATTTATAATAAGGAAACACTCTTATCCCCTAACAAAATAGCCAAAGCTTTTGAAAGGTATTATAGCAGTTTATATAACATTGACTCTAGGGAACCCTTTCAAAATATTGAATCCTATTTTCATGGAAAATAATTAACAAAATAAACACCACAATTAGAAAAATGTAATGAACCATTTGTAGAGAAAGATATTTTAGAGATTATCGATCATTCAAAACTCAATAAAGCACCAGGACCCGATGGTCTGACAGCCATATTTTATAAATCTTTCAAAGAAGAATTGGTGTTACAATTACTGATTACTTTTAATGAGCTTGCAGAAAAAGGTAATCTTCCAGAAGACCTTCTAAGAGGGAATATTGTCACTATTTTAATGCAAGAGAAATATCTCCATGATGTCAAAAGCTATAGACCCATTTCTCTTTTGACTTAAGATCTAAAATTATATGCAGGTATTATTGTGCATAGATTAAAATATGTTATATCTCAGATAATTAATATATATCAGGTAGGATTTATCCCAGGGCAGGCATCAGCAAACCATCATCTTTAAGATCGCTATGGGAAGAAAGGTCCCGATGCTGGCCCTGTCATTGGATGCTGAAAAAGCCTTTGACATGGTCTTTTGGCTTATCAAACCATAAGGGCTTTATATTTGAACCCTACGGGGAAAGTAATAACACAGGGTATTCTTTCCGATTCGTTTAAACTAAAAAATGGTACCAAACAATGCAGCCCACTTTCCCCACTTTTATATGTAATGACCATATAAGTACTGGCACTAGAGATAAGAAATAACAACAAAATAAAAGGGTTTCCTGGAGATAAAAGATCTCCTGGAGATAAAAATAAAACTGTACGCAGACAATGTACTTATTGTGATGGAGGACCCTGTAGACTCAATTAATGAGTTAATGAAAGTGATAAGAACATATACCCGATTCTTGAATTATAAATGAAACACCTCCAAGACAACGGCCCTTCCTTTTTTTCTAACACCTCAAATTAAAACAGAGATCATGACTGACTTTGATTTTGTCTGGGCAAAGGAATAATTAATTTATCTTAGTTAGTTTTGAAAATTTCAGCAAACCCGCAAAATTGGATGGAGATCAACTTGCTCCCCCTGATAAGAGAAATTAATATTAAGTTAAACAACTGGGTAAAAAAAGAAATATCATGGTGGGAAAAAATTATTACTATCAAGACTTATGTTTTGCCAAAACTAACCTATATATTGAGTCTAATTCCAAGTAATATTACTATAAAATTGATTTATTTATTACAGTCTTCTTTTACCAAGTTTATTTGGTCAAAGAAAAGACCCAGGATTAGCTTTAAGATTTTGTCAAAAAAACTAGAAGATGGAGGATTCCATCTCTGATAAGATTGGTCCAGGCCACTCTTTTAACGCACGCAATACGCACCCTCCAAGAGTCATCCCAAGCAGAAAGCTGGTATAAACTAGAAACTAGGAGAATAGGCCTATTTAAATCTGTATCTGCAATTTTCTGGTTATCCATCCAAGAAATTAGAAAACAGATTTTTTTTTTTTTTTTTTCAAAAAGGTCTGCCTTAAACCACATTTTAAAACAACTGGTATGAAATTAAATGGAAGTTAGATATAAGAGAAAAAAATCTTTCCATATCTTAAAATAGAGCTAATAAACAACTTATTGCCAGATATTAATCTATATTCTTGGTTTGAAAAAGGTATAAAATCGGTGGCAGACTTAATCTCTGCAGGAGAAATAAGAACCTTTGATGATCTAAAAATGACATCACGATTTATGAATAAAGATTTCTTTGATTATCTAAAAGTAAGATCATATCTCATTAAAAGGCTAATATTTTCTAATGAACAAGCAAATTTAAAATATTTTGAACAAATTATTAATGTTAAAGATACTAAAAAACTACTTTCTAAAACAAACCTTGTATTATATAATATGGAAAAAAAATATTACCCACCAGCAATACTAAAATGGAGTAGAGATCTTGATATGCGAATCTCCTTTAAAGAATGGTGTAGCTCAATTCACACACTTAGTAAATGGTAGGATATAGGAAGAAAAATAAATACAATTTTGAAATGTGCAATACCTCTAAGATCAGCCCTGCTGCTTTTACATATTAACATACCCAATATTAAAAAAAGATCTGATTTTGTTATTCCATGTGTTGACAGCTGTCAAGTTAAGTATAGCTAGGAACTGGAAAAGTCTGTTTATACCGGGCTGGTACCTGATCAGACATCAACTTTACTATCAAATAAACATGGAAAAATATATTCCGGCCTCCAACAATAAAAGACTCAAATATAATGTTTTTTGGGATGAATCAATAAGATTAATTAATATGGTATAAGGTAACAATATAAAAATCAAAGGGAAGTCTATATAAAATGCACACAGATCTTCCCCCTCTCCTCTTAAACCCCTTCGATCAAGAGATTCTTAATTTTTATTATTTTTATAGTTTTTGTGTTGTTTTGTGTTTTGTATTAGTACTTGTAAAGATTGGACAAGTCAATATTAGGTATATGTCCAATGCTTTGAATCAGCTTATTTTATAATGCTGAAATATATGTCAAAGTAAAGTTTACGCACAATATAATGGAACTTGATACAGTAGCAGGATAAGATATTGTCATTTAATAAGCTTGTCTCCAACTCATTGAAATGTGAAATAAAAATTATATTGGGAAAAAAATAAAAATAAATATAAATAAATAAAAATAATTTCCTGGGTTCGTACCGGAAGTGACAGGATCAGCTGAATCAAGTTTTTCCACTGTGTACAAATCTGTACTAGTGATTACTATCTAACTCTAACGTTATACAATTCTAAGATAGAAAATTAAACTCTATGCTCAAACTCCCACTACTCCTGGTCAACAGCAATGACTATAGTACACATTATCCCCAATACATGAAAAAATAACCTTTCTTTGGAAGAGTGGGAGTTTAAGCTTAATTTTGTATATTTGTATTTACCTTTTGTATTACACCGCCATGTTACAGTGCTACTGCCCATCTCATGTGTTCACTATTAAGGGTTAATAAGTATGGTATGTAGAGGTTTTGAAAAATACCCCTCTCTGTCTCATTAGAGATTTTATTTTTTTAGCTGAAATCGCCTCAGCAAGGCGACTTGTTAGTGAAGGACTCAATTAAGAGGTTGTGCCTTGAAGTGGAATGTAAATTTACACTTGAATGGTCACTGGAGTGATAATAATAAACCTACAGTTACTTAAATGTAAACAGGGATTTGGGATAATGTGCAAGTAACTTTTTTGTTTATTTTTATATACAATTCTAAACATAGCTAAACATAACCATTTCTAACTTTAACCCTAGCTAGACATAACCCTAGCTATCCCTAAACCTTAGTTAACCTGTTTTCCTGACACAATAGGCTCCTGGTATGCCCCTGCCCCCCTCGCGGTCCCCCTCCCCCCCTCCTGCGGGGCTGAAGGGGTTAAAACCCCTTTAGCCACTTACTTGAATCCAGCACCGATGTCCCTCGGCACTGACTCAGGCTCCACCCATGCTCCTCCTCCACGTCAGCCGGCAGGGGAGACTTAATGGGCATGTGCGGCATTAGACCTCCCAATAGGAAAGCATTATTTAATGCTCTCCTATGGGGAAAATCTGATGCTGAAGGTCCGTGAGGACGTCCAGCGTCAGATAGCAGACCGAAAGTCTGTTTGGATTTGGACAGCCACAGAGGGCAGACTTAGAACTGCAATGTAAACATTGCAGTTCTCTGGAAATGTAATGCTTTACATTGCAGCACTAAGTGCAAAAGGGTCACAGAACCCAGACTACTTCAGTTAGCTGAAGTGGTCTGGGTGCCTACAGTGTCTCTTTAATTCTAACAGAGGCTATCGTTAACCCTTGGAAAAGGTAAGAATGGAGGGGGGGGTGGGGATATAATGTATTTATTAATATTATTTATTATTATGTATTATTATGTATTTATTATTATTTTTTAGTAAAACACCTACCTGCCTCCCCCCAATACAAAATCCTTGCAAACACACACATCACCCTCACCCAGCACCCTAACACCAGCACCCTAACATTGACACAACACCCTGACACAGCACCCTAACACACACACACAGCACCGTAACACCAGCACCCTAACATTGACACAGCACCCTAACACCAGCACCCTAACACACACACAGCACTCTAACACTCACACAGCACCCTAACACCAGCACCCTAACACACACACAGCACCCTAACACTCACACAGCACCCTAACACCAGCACCCTAACATTGACACAACACCCTAACATTGACACAGCACCCTAACACCAGCACCCTAACACACACACAGCACCCTAACACTCACACAGCACCCTAACATTGACACAGCACCCTGTGTTTTCCTGGCACCAGTGGTGTATTTAGGATTTGTGCTTCCCTAGGCAGGACGGTGCTCGGGCACCCCCCTTATTTTAAATTTTCCCCACCCCTTCCTGTCAAGGCTGCACTTTGACTGACAGACGCTCACTCACTGACAGACGCATACACTGACTGAATTGACCCACTGATAGACAGACACACGCTATTACTTGGACACACAAGGACAGACTCACACTCAATGACAGATGCATGCTCTGACAGACGCTCGCACTCACTGACCGACACATACACACTCACTGACCGACACACACACACATTCACTTACAGACACACACACATTCACTTAGACACACACACACATGCACTTAGACACACACACTTACAGACACACACACTTACAGACACACACTCACATACACACTTACAGACACACACACACACATACATACACACACACACACACACATTCACTCACAGACACACACCTTCACTCACATGCACACACACATTCACTCACAGACACACATACACATTTCTCCCAACACTCACAAATTATTATTTTTTTACATTTTATTTTAAATCCACCCAGCCTCCCTGGGAGAGCTGGAGTGGATTGCTTACCTGCGGTCCAGTGGGGCTGCTGGTCGGGCAGGCCTGTTACGAGGTAGGATATATTAAGCAGTGAGTGAACAGTGAGTTCTTGAATTTCATGAGTTGGAAGCAGTAAAAATGGGCAATCGAAAAAGTCTGAGTGACTTTAACAAGGGACAAATAGTAATGACTCGATGACTAGGTCAGAGCATTTCCAAAACCGCAAGTCTTGTGGCGTGTTCCCAGTAAGCAGTAGTTAGTATCTATCAAAAGGGTTGCAAGGTAAAGAATTCCACATAAACAACCAGTGAACCATTTTCAGGGTCATTGGCATCCATTGATGCAAAAGCAAGCCTATCTGGTCCGATCACACAGAAGAGCCACTGTAGCTCTAGTTGCTGAAAAACTTAATGTTGACCATTAAAGAAAGGTTTCAGAATGCACAGTGCATTGCAGTTTACTATGAATGGAGTTGTGTAGACTTGGATCAGTGTGAGTGCACATGATGACCTCTGTCCACCGCTGAAAGTGCCTTCAATGGGGACATGAGCATTGGAACTGGACCATAGAGCAATGCAAAAAGATTGCCATGTCTGATGAATCATGTTTTCAGGTGGATGGTGCATGTACGTCATTTACCTGGGGAAGAAATGGCAATGGTATGCAATAGTGGAAGATGACAGGTCTGCAGAGGTAGTGTTATGTTCTGGGAAATTTTCTGCTGGGAAACATTGGGTCCTGGTATTCATGTGGATGTTACTTTGACACATACCACCCACTTAGAATTTGCTGCAGACCATGTACAGCCCTGTATGTCAATGATGTTCCTTGATGTCAATTGCCTCTTTCAGCAGGATAATGCGCCCTGCAAATATTGTTAAGGAATGGTTTGAGAAAAATAAACAAGGGTTCAAGGTGTTGTTTTGGCCTCCACATTCCAAATTCATTAATGGATCTGCTGCTAATGTCTTGAAGCCAGATATCACAACACACGATAAGACACGTGGAGTCCATGCATCAGGGATGTGTTGTAAGCACAAGGAGGCCTACACGTTGCGACGATCCTGGGCAAATGCATGAGGTGCATTGTGCCCAGACACCCATAGGTGGGGGGGCCCTGTCACAGTGGGCCCAGAAGGTGGCCAATTGGCCACCTTAGGGAGTCTTAGAAGCAGTGCTTACCTGGATTGGTAGTTGCCTACCTTGCCAGGGGAGGGTGGGAGGGAGGAGAGGTGGCAGGTAGTCAGCAGCGAGGGAGCAGTTCTCACTCTTCTTTTGCACACGTTCTGTGATGAAGTGGAAAAATCAAGACATATTAACGTTCAAACCATTGTAAACTGTAAGGTTTTATATCTTCACAAGATCCTTCCAAGTTTATTAAGATGACAGTATGTTTCAGGAAACAAGCAAACATATACATAATGATCTATTTCTAAAAAAAGAATGTGTGTCTTACAGTGAGTATGTTTCACATTTCTGAGAATGTGTTTGTGTCACTGAGAGTGTGTGTCTGTCACTGAGGGTCTGTGTCAGTGTGTCTGTCAGTGAGTGTGTCAGAGCCTGTCAGTGAGTGTGTTTCAAATCATTGAAGTTGTGTTTCTGTCATTAAGAGTATGTGTCTGCCAATGTTTGTCTGTCAGTGTCTCTCTCTCAGTGAGTGTATGTGACTATCAGTGAGTGTTTGTGATTAGAAAAATGGGTGGGGCTTATAGATGGAGATGCATTGTTGTTGCCACAGAAACATGCATGTCTGAGCATTTGCAAAAGGAAGGTGGTAGTAACATGACCATGCCCACATGGGGCAGCAAAAACATTTCTGCACCCAAGCGTCTGTAACCCTAGGATCAGCCCTGCCTACACAATATTAAGCAGGTGGTGTTATTGTTATAACTGACCAGTTTACATTCACTATTAACCCCTTGACGACCGATGACGGTTCAGGAACGTCATCGGAAACATCCCTTTGAGGACCGATGACGGTCCTGAACCGTCATGACGGTCTGGGGATACTTACCTGATCGCCGTCGGTCCCCCGGCGGCGATCAGCGCTCCTCCCGGTCCAGGGGGCAGTCTCCCTGCGAAAGATCAGGACCCCGCGGCCACGTGATCACTCGATCACGTGGCCGCAATAGGTGCCTGTGTATCTGCCTGCAGGGGGACTGTCTGTGCTTACAGGCAGTCTCCCTGCTAGTGAAAAATCATAAAATAAAGTTAAAAAAAAGCAATCAGTGTAAATAATAATAATAATAATATATGTGTATATATATATATATGATATATATACATGTATTATATCTATATATAATATATGTATATATATATCATATATATAATGTCATACTAAGTGTATTTTTATATTTATATATACATATATTAATACAAAAATACATGTATAATTAAATTACACACGTATATATACAATATATATAATAACTATAAATATTGTATATATATATTATTATAAAATACAAATAATATGTTAATAAAAATAAATAAAAAAAGTAAAAATAATTTTTAATAATTAAAAAAAGTATATATATATATATATATGTAATTTTATTCTAACAGTATTTTGATATTAATATATATATTTATATCAAAATACACTTAGAATGTAATAATATATATATATCTATGTATAAATAAATAAATAAAAATAATACGAAATATACATGTCCATATACATAATTACATAAATAATTTCATAAATATACACGTAGATGTCAAATATATAAATATGTATATATATTAAAATTCTATGTGCATATTTATGTGATATTTTTACCTAATTAAGTAATTTTATGGATTGCAATTTGAGGGACATGCCTGAGAACCCAGGCCGAAAGTCCAGAGAATTTAATTTGCTAGCACTGTGTTTAACCCTGTAACTTTCTATGACACCCTAAAACCTGTAGATGGGGGTACTCTTTTACTTCGCTGAACACAAATATTAGTGTTTCAAAACAGTAAAACATATCACAGCGATGATATTGTCAGTGAAAGTGACTTTTTGTGCATTTTTCACACACAAACGGCACTTTCACTGATGATATTATTGCTGTGATACATTTTACTGTTCTGATACACTAATATTTGTGTTCAGCGAAGTCTCCTGAGTATAACAGTACCCCACATGTAGAGGTTTTATAGTGTTTGTGAAAGTTACAGGGTCAAATAAAAGGCTAGATTTTACTTTTTTTTTTTTTTATTGAAATTTGTCAGATTGGTTAGGTTGCCTTTGAGAGCATATGGTAGCCCAGGAATGAGAATTACCCCCATGATGGCATACCATTTGCAAAAGAAGACAACCCAATGTTCAGCCTTTTTTAGTAGCCACTTAGTCACAGACACTGGCCAAAGTTAGCATTTTTTGCATTTTTAACACACAAACAAATATAAATGCTAACTTTGGCCAGCGTTTGTGACTAAGTGGCTACTAAAAAAGACTGGACATACCCCATATTGAATACCCTGGGTTGTCTACTTTAAAAAAATATGTACATGTGAGGTGTGATTCGGGGATTTATGACAGATAACGGTGTTACAATGTCACTATTGATAAATGTAAAATATATATATATTGAAACAGCAATTTCCTACTTGTATTTATAGGCCTATAACTTGCAAAAAAAAGCAATAAAGCATCTAAACTTTGAGATTGAGGAGTATAAAAAGTACAATCAACAACCAGCAAGAGCAGGTGATGAATACTAAAGAACTTAAAAAGAGCCCACGTACACATCATGCACATGACCTGTTGTGGAAGAAGGGAGCTATTACTTATGATTATAGAATGCATAGAAACATGATGATATGTCTGTGGTGACATTCTGTCATCAAACTAATATGGTGACCAGGGGTCATGTGACCAAGCTCATGTATGCCTTTCATACAGGGGGGGGGGGGTAAGCTTTACCCTTTGATATGGTAATTGGGTAATTCAATACATTTACAAGTCAGGAGAGAGATAACCACTTCCCCCTATCTCCATTCCTCTCTGTTCCTTCTTGGCTGTGCTGCAGAGCAGATGTACAGACGCCATGTGCTAGCATGGTGAACCATGTTACACTCTGTTGCTTACTTTTCTTCCTTGGTGGATGTGATGTTGAACTTGCAGCAGTAACCCATTACTAGATGTGAAGGCCTAACCGTGGGTGAGATCAAACGTGTGGGGAAGGGGATTACTATAAAGATAGATAGATTCAAAAAGGGTTGTTGCTCCGTGGGTCTGGGCTGTGTGTTTGTGATACATTTATAGTATTTTGTTGTAGCATTTTAATAAATACATTTTAATGTAGACGAACCTTGTGTAATATATATATTAATTTGGTGATACACCACAATGTCTTCCAACTATACTGAAAGAGGAGACTCTAAATTCCAGAACTTATCAGAAATGGTGTTGCCAAGACTACTATTTGTTTCTGTCTCAAAAATGCTCCGCTAACAGTGACAATGCTCACAGAGAAAGTCCTAAAGTCAGCTTCACTGGAATCCTGGTCAGGGGCATTTAAGGCAGCGTCCAACCTGGTTTTATGTAGAAGTAAAATATATTTAGCAAGAAGTTCCCTATCTCCTATTTTGTATCTTCTTTCTGTGGCATCAGGAGACCACTTTTTGGGATTAACACCTTTCTTCGAAAAAGCTCATGTTATGTGAGCAACAGTAGACGAAAAACCTTTAATTAACGTCTATAATAGTTTGAGAGGCCTATAAATCTTTGGATAGCTTTAAGTGCATTAGGTAACGGCCACTTGAGTATGGAATCCACTTTCTCCTGAAATTATGTAGCCTAGAAAACCTATTTGGGACTGGTCTATTTTACAATATACATCATTTTGTAAAGGTCTAGCCAACACCTTCTTAACTTGTTTGTGATGTGTCTCCTTATCTTTTGAGTATATCAAAATATCATCAAGGTATACTATAACACACTTTTGTTAAAAATCTCTTTACACATCATTTATGAGATCTTGGAAGACAGCCGGGGCATTGCATAACCCAAAAAGCATAACCGTATACTCATAATGCTTGTATCTGGTGTTAAAGCCTGTCTTGCACTCGTCTCCTTTACGAATCCTGAAAATTATATGCTCCTCTTAAATCAAGTTTGGTGAAGATTGTAGCACCTTTTAATCTGTCAAACACTTCGGTTATAAGAGGTATTGGATAAGCATTACGTACTATAATCCTATTCAGTCCTCTGTAGTCAACACAAGGCCTGAGATTACCCTCCTTTTTTGAAGCAAAGAAAAACCCTTCCCCTGCTGGTGAAGAGGATCTTCTAAAGAAGCCTTTTTTCAGGTTTTCCTTATTGTATTCCTATAATACTGTATTTTCTTTAGGGGAAAGATGATATACAGTGCCTCTAGGAGGCATGGTACCCGGTATTAGGTAAATGGCACAATCATAGGACCTATGAGGCGGTAATAACTCGACTTTACCCTTATAAAACACTTCTTTCACCTTAACATATTGTTCTGGAATGTCCGTAGACAAAGGAGACATGGTAGGAACATTAATAAGGTGAAAAGGCTGTACTTTCGTGATAAACCCCTGATATACTCCAAGAAGCAATATCACCTCTTTCCCAATCGATAGTGGGATTATGCGTCCTTAACCAAGGGAACCCCAAAACTATTGGGAAAGCCGTGGAAGTGATCACTTTTAGCACACAAATCTCTTGTGTAAAACACCTACCATCATTTGAACTGTTATGGTTTCGTGCGTAATCACAGGTACCTGGAGTGGTCTACGATCTATGGCCTCAACGGCCAAGGGTGTATCTCTTAACCGGGAAGGAAGAGAATTCTCAATTACAAAATTCTGGTCTATGAAGTCCTCTGCTGCACCAGAATCTATTAAGGCCATAGTATTAACTATGATTTTGTCCCAGGTTAAGGTGATGTTAATAAGAAGCCTGTGATCTTTATATCTCATTATGGAGGACAAAGAAGAAACACCCAAGGCCTGCCCCCCATAAGGACTAAGTTGCAAGAGTTCTCCGGCCTACTAGGGCAATTCAAACGGAGATGTCCTCTTTGCACACAAATACAGACATAGTCCCTCCCTTCTCCTGCATTGTCGTTTGGTCTCGCTTAACCTAGTCATTCCCAATTGCATTGGTTCAAGTAAAGCTAAGGCCATGGAGTCAGGGTTGTAATATACAGGGGTAATACGAATAGATGCCCTTCTAGACCTGTCTCTTGCATTTTGTCTTTACCTCATTCTCTCATCAATGCTTGGTATAAAAGTTATTAATTCCTCTAGGTTTTCTGGAAGATCTCTGGTAGCTATCTCATCTAATATAGCATCCGATAGACCGTTCAATAATACATCTACAAAGACTGAATTCAAGGGCATACTCTACCAAGGTTCTGTTTCCTAAGACGAAGGAGAGACCTGGCCGCATTGGCCCAGGGGGGGTCAAAAGTACGTCTGAAAGCCTTGACAAAAGCGACATAGTTATAAACTAGTGGGTTGTGGTTTTCCCAGAGAGGATTTGCCCAAGTCAGAGCTCTATCCACTAGTAGCGGTATAATGAAGCCCACCTTGGCTCCATCCATAGGATATGAACGAGGCTAGAATTCAATGTGGATATTAATTTGTTTTTAAAAAAACACGGCAAGCCTCTGGTGCCCCACCATAATGTAACAGTGGTTTGACATGAGACGAGGCACCCACAGTAGCCAGCTCGAGCCCAGTAGGCAGAGGGGCTAGTGAGGGAGTAGCAGACCTATTTATCAAAGTCTGTAAGGCAAGGACTATTTGATCCATGCGATGATTCATTTCCTCGAAACGGGTATCATATGGACCTGCCTGGGTACTTACACCTACTGGATCCATAATGGCCCTGTTGTAATATCAGGAGTAATATGGATCCTACAAGCAGAGTGTAATAGAATAGTAACGTGTACCGGACCTTAGAATGGGCTGGCTAATGTCACAAGGACAGAGAGTAATCAGGAACAAGCTGAGGTCAGGAGAGCCAGAAATCAAGAAGTGCGAGGGTACAAAAGCCGAGTCAAAAAGTTACAGAAGGTAGAGTAGTATCAAGCCAAAGTCAAAACCAAGATAAAAATTACAAATGTATAACACACTATTGGGACTGTAAGAACCACAACAGGTTTTCCTTTCATTTGTAGCCACGCCCCCAAAACGGTCGAATTCGAACATTTTGGTGGTCCATGACATCATTAGCGTCATGAGGTGGGCACACGCGCTGCATCATTAAAAGGGGTGGGGCTATCATAGCCAGCGTGAGAACCGCTGGAAAGAAAAGAGGGACTTCTGGAAAGGTCTCCAGAGTGTGGCACAGCCTGTACCAACACATAAGGTACCCTGACATTGCCACAGCTTTTCACCTGGATAGAAGACAAGTGCAAAGATTCTCCAGATTCCAGCTGAGTTTCAGTCAGAGTTGACTGCAGAGATTCAGCTCCATGGGACTAGTATTTAGATTGCAGGAGGGACAGCTAAGCCTCTCTAGTGACAATACTGACTATGTACACACCAAGTACTAAGCTCTAATACGTTCTGTTCACTTACAAGTGTTGGAAGAATAATTTTAGCTAGAAAATCAACTGTGTCCACAAAGTGACTGGCAAAGTTCACCCTCAATACACATAAGGATAACAGGGTTATTTACTAAAGTGAGAATTTAACGTGAATTTCAAATTTAAGGACAAAGTAGCCAACGTTAAAGTATAGCTTTCTAATTTGGCTATTTCGACCTTAAAGTGAATCTGTCACTTTTGGGGACCTTGCATATTTTGCAAAGACCCCGAACATGACAGATTCGATGTGGGTACAGGGCCACAGGATGTAGAGGAAGTGAGTTTAACTTACTTCAAGCTGTCTCTCATGGCTGCCGGTATCCTCAGGCTGCAGGTCATCTTCGGATCCAAGTAACCTTATTTGCCAAGAGCCACATCAGTGCTGTACTCTTGTGCATGTGTGAGTGTACAACAGTGAGGTCTATGGAGGATACTGCAATGCCTCATTTGTGACAGCTGCTGGGATTGGACATAGGTTGACAGCAGACCTCTGCCTTTTGTCACATTGTTTCAAGCCAAGGCTTTACCATAAAACAAAGTAGTATATCTTTATGACATCTTGAAAAGTGACAGATCCACTTTAAATTTTCTTTAATTCTCACTTTAGTAAATAAACCCGCAAGACTTTAACACTGTATTCTCTCCACATCCTCCAAAGCACAATATGTTAAGTAATTTGTGGCTTGCTAAATATCTCTGAATATATAAAATCTCTATATATATTTATTTTCCTCCTTAAATGTTGATGGTTGTGTTCCATGGAGCTCAAATATGTACCAACAACATCTTAAGCTCCTATAAAACTCTTATCATGAATGTAAATATATGATATAGTATTATTATAGCTCTCAATAAGAGTATAGCTAGTATATATGATCAGTTCAACTGATTCACCTTGTACCTTATCTTCTATATAGTCACCTATAAGACAATATTAAGATGATATTACCAAGCATCAGTACCTCTTGCAGAAATACAATTGTATACACAAAAGTGTTAAAAATGTGGCTAGCATCAACATTCACATTTCACAAAATGCTTATCATTATCCACTAAAATATACAATATATACTCACATCAGCCTTAGAAGAAGAAAAACATTTTTCACTCACTGATAAAAATGATTTAATAGGCCACATTTCATTGCTCTCTGACAATGCTTAAATACATTCACATTGCTTATTGTGATTATCTGAGCCCCACCAAAACACAACTTAAAATGTTTACTTCAGAACTTCTACATTACCTTATGAATGGCTTATATTGTAAACAAAACATCTATGTACCCTACTCAGCCTGACAATCAGTCCCCAAACACCAGCTCTCTCTATAAAGAACATGTACAAACACTCTTAGATCAATTGTTTAACAAAGTGCTTTATTGTGTATGTATCAGCCAGGTCTTAGAAAATCATTCACATGAAAAAAGAGACAAATTATTTAGCTTGCTGTAGGGGGTATTTAGTGAAGAATGAGATGCAGAGAATCATCTTGAAGACATTGAAGACATATACATTTTAATCATCTCTTTTCTGCTTTCAAGTTCCACATGAACATTGATTTCTTCAAGAAAAAAATAAACCAGCACTTTTACAAGTGTATGGTTTTTAGATGGGCTGACTGTACAGAATCACATTTTATAATTACTATAAGTACCATACCATACCCATTTATACTTTATACATAGTTTATGGACTAAGATGTTTCCTTGGCTTGTGCATACACCGTGTGACCCTTCAAGATTCTGTCAGTCACACATTTGTAAATAACATCTTCCATTAACACTTCCATTATTCCCCCTCACTTTCCAATTCATCTATCTTCCTATAACAATCTTCCTAATGCAGTTTTCCATATTTATCCTTATTTATTATTGTAGACCTCTTCTCCTCCAAGTACTTGCTCTATGCTTTTCGACCCTCTTCCGTCTTGTACAGCTTTCCCCTGTCTTCATATGCAAGGGGAGCATTGTGATTAGAATGGAGAGCTTTCTCTAGTATCGTTAGAATGGTGATATCACCCATTTTCCTCTGTGCCCATTAACTGGCAGTAGCATGACTCTTCAATAGGGATGTGCATGGGCAAAACATTCGGGACTTCAGCAATTCGGGACTTCGGCAATTTGGGATTTCGGCACTTTGCTTTGGTTCGGCACTTCGGAAATTCGGGACTTCAGAAATTCGACACTTCGGTTCAGCACTTCTGAAATTTGGGACTTCGGCAACTCAGGACTTCGGGAATTGGAGAATTCAGGACTTCAAGAATTTGGGACTTTGGCAGTTTCCTAACCCTACTCCTAACCCTACCCCAACCCTAACCTAACCCTAACTCCTATCCCTAATTCCTAACCCTACCCCTACCCTTAACCCTACCCCAACCCTAACTCCATAACCCGAATCCAACCCTACTCCTAACCCCAACCTTCATCTACCCGTAACCCTACCCCTAAACCTACCCCTAACCCTGGTAGGGTTAGGTTTAGGGGTGGGGTTAGGGTTGGGTTTAGGATTAGGGGTGGGTTTAGGGCTAAGGTTAGGAGTAGGCTTAGATTCCTGTCATCATTCCCTTAATTTTCCCTCCCTCTCTTGTTTTGCCACTTTTTAGAAATCCAAAGCACTTCGGCACTTCCAAAATTTGTCACTTCAGGAAATTCGGTTTGGTTCGGCACTTTTGAAATTCGGCACTTCGGCAATTCGGGACTTTGGCAATTCGGCACTTCAGAAATTCCGGACTTTGGGAATTCAGGACTTCGAGAATTAGGGAATTCGCCAGTTCCCTAACCCTACTCCTAGCCCTAACCCTACCCCAACCCTACTCATAACCCTAACCCTACTCTTAACCCTAAGCCCAAAACCCTAACCCAACCCTACCCCCAACCCTGGTAGGGTTAGGCTTAGGGGTGGGGTTAGGGTTGGGTTTAGGATTAGTGGTGGGTTTAGGGCTAAGGTTAGGAGTAGGCTTAGATTCCTGTCATCATTCCCTTAATTTTCCCTCCCTCTCTTGTTTTGCCACTTTTTAGAAATCCAAAGCACTTCGGCACTTCCGAAATTTGTCACTTCAGGAAATTCGGTTTGGTTCGGCACTTTTGAAATTCGGCACTTCGGCAATTCAGGACTTTGGCAATTCGGCACTTCAGAAATTCAGGACTTCGGGAATTCAGGACTTCGAGAATTAGGGAATTCGTCAGTTCCCTAACCCTACTCCTAACCCTACCCCAACCCTAACTCATAACCCTAACCCTACTCTTAACCCTAAGCCCAAAACCCTAACCCAACCCTACCCCCAACCCTCATCTACCCGTAACCCTACCCCTAGTAGTTTTCGGTTCGGTTCGGCACTTCGGAAATTCGGCAATTCAGACATTCGGAAGTATCCGAATGTCCGAATTGCCGAAATTTGCCCAAATTTTATTTTGGACCGAAATAAACACATGTCTACTCTTCAACTTGCTTGTACTTCAGCCTGATTCTCAGATGGACCTCCTGGATCTTTAAACCCACTCACGGTACCCAAGAATGCTCATGCTAAAGCCTGTATTGTTGCTTAGTCACTGGACTGATCACCTGGCTTCTAAAACCTGCTCACTGTAACCCAACGCCGCTAACTCCTAAATCCTCTTTTCAATGGATCTCCAACATTCCTATTATTGCTTTTGGAATAATGACAACTTAATAGCTAAGGTCTCTGCTCAGACATCTAGGACTCCACCTGCTGTAGGTTAGCAGACTTTCAGCCTTGCTATCAAACAATGCTCTAACTCTCCTCATTGTTATCATTTCCCCTTGGACTTCCCTGGGAGAATGGCCCTTTGCAGATCAGGGAGACTATATTCCTCTTAGAACCATACTTAGTTATACGAGACCTTAGGGAGCTGGCTACTGGAGACTCCCCTACATGGATGCTTTAATTTTCTATGCACAATTGGAGCATTTTTATTATAACTTGCCACACAGGCCCAGGATCTTGACCTGGTATGAAGACCTTTGCATACAGTCGATGGACTTGGGCTGCAGAGTATCAACCTTCTATCAACAACTGACAGTGGGAGAAAGGGTAGAAAGACACACCTTTAAGAGACAATTGGAGAAACTGATGACCCAGACCTTCTCTAATGCCCAATGGGAGAAGATCCTCATCCTCCAGCATAAAGGTTTGGTGAGCTCCAAATATCAAGAGGTCAACTATAAATTGATCTTTGAATAGTATGGCACTCCATCCCTCCTACAAAATGTTTTCCTGGAGATCTTGGACAGCTGTTGGAGATGCGGCTCAGAGGTTGGTTCTATACATCACATATGGTGGGACTGCACCAGGATAAAACCATATTGAAATGAGAGATCCTGGGCGTAGTAATGGAGATCCCGGGCGAACACCCATGATTCTGCATTGAGAATGTGCTATTGCACTCAACAGACCTTCCACTCTCTAAATACAAAAATACATTTGTAGATACTTGCTCAACACAGCCAACTTATACCTGGTGGTATCCAGTGATACCTGCTTTGTGGAAGCAGACACACCTCCTGACCATAAATCAATGGCTACGAAGGCTGGAGGAGACACACTTGGCCAAGGCCAAGCAAGCAGAACTCTTAGGTCGTAGTACTAAACACACTGATCAGTGGAGCACATGGTATGTATACCTCGCACAAGCAGACACAGGTGGCGGAGCGCAAGCAGTCACTTGAGGTTGAGTCAGGGGATCTGTGTGCGCCTCGTTTTTCACCTGTTAAATCTCTATCTTTGTGCCTTCCTCTCTAACTTTGGCTCACTACTTGTCCCCTAGAAAGCAGACCTTTTAGTCCTACTTCCAACTACCGGCAGCCATATGGACCTGGGAGCTATGGGCTGACCCACTCCATTATGACATATATGGAACTAAATTGTAAATTCTATCTGCTAAAAGTCCTACTGTAAGGACGTGGCCAATGCCCTCAAATAGCCTATAGCCCTACTGGGGATACTCCTTCCTCTGTTACAGTAACCACTATGAGCATAGATCAGCTAATTTGACACACACATCATACTTGACTCAAACCTCACACACACTGACATGAGATGACTGCCTTGGATCTAGCAACTTACAACAAGTGAGAGGCAAAGTGCAGTGGACCGATAGGAATACATGTCAGGGTTTAACTTGGGGTCAATGCAGATGCGTTATTCACTTCCTTTCCACAGTTATTGTAAACTTACTTCCCACACAGTTCCTAGTCATTATCTGGAGGTTGATATTTCACAAGGATAGTAATACGCACTGTGACCAATATGGTCCCCGTTGGAGAGAACTATGGGGAGATCTGAATGCCTTAATATATTTCTGATTACCTTAGTTTCTTTTTCTTTCCTGTTGCTAAAATGTATGAACACGTTGATTCACAATCAAAAATGATGAGACCTGAGAGTCACACATGCTTTCCATACGCATTAAATGTATCTTTATTGAATGTTTGAAGCCACTGATTGGACCTGCAAGACCAAATGCTCTATATTACAGCAGAGACCTGCAAGTCTCACGATACCTTGTTGATTTTCTCTCTTTCTTGTTTTTTCAAAAAAAGAAATAAAAATTTTGATTTACAAAAAACAATATATAAGCCTATGTGATTTTGCCAATTGCATGTGCTTATTGGCAGATTAAGGGCCTGGTGCTGACAATTATGATGGGCCTAATTACAGAATCTTATTGACCAAAAACACTAAAACACTCCTAAGCGTCATGTATCTGATGGAGATGGTACTGGTGGGAAAGAAAACAGCAGCTATAAGAAAACACATACCCTATGCTAATCCATAACCCCTAACAGCAGTGTCCAGTGAAGCAGGAAGTCAATGAGCGCGGTAAAAGAGCGTGCCACTGACGCAAATCACGTAAACTGACAAAAGGGGCGAACATGCCCAAAGAATTGGAAGGCCAGCCTGGCATGAATGCATGTCAGGCAGCCTGCCAATCATGCAAGCTGGCCAACTAAGGACTTACTATGCAGACAGCACCCTGAGCTTGGCATAAATGCGTCTAATGATGCGCTCGCTCAACGCTTTCTAAGGACTGTCCCCTAGCACTCGCTGGTCCACTTGTCTCCTTACCTTCTTAATAGCTGGCAAAAGCTCCTGGTCTATAGTCTGGGACACAGAAAAGCTGTATGTAGTGAGTGTAGAAGAAAGGGAACATGCCACAGTGTAAGAGAAACTAAAGTCAGCATTACCTTAACTAATTTCCTTGTCAGCCAGTCCACACAGGTTTTGTTCCCATACATCCCTCTTAAGTCTCCATACTTAAGCAAGAGTATGTGAAAAGTAGTTAGGGTTGTCACTAGAGATGTCGCGAACCGTCCGCGAACTTCTCGCGAACGGTTCGCCGCGGTTCATGGCGAACTCCGGTCAGCTGCCACATCCCGGCCAATCTCCGGCAGACCCTCCCTCCCAGACCCACCTACTTCCTGGACAGCATCCATGTTGAAGGCAGCTTCAACATGGATGCTGTCCAGGAGGTGGGAGGGCCTGGGAGGGAGGGTCTGCCGGAGATTGGCCGGGATGTGTCAGCTGACCGGAGTTCGCCACGAACCGCGGCGAACCGTTCGCGAGAAGTTCGCGGACGGTTCGCGACATCTCTAGTTGTCACCTCTCTTGGAAAAACATACTGGCCTTACTAATTGTATAGGTGACATGATAAATCACAAGCAGTGACATAAGAGAATATGCTGTAAAATTACAAAATAACTACTTAGTTTGATTCTGCTGTATAGATGTATTTCTCCCAGTGTCTCCCTGTTCCCCAGTGTCAAGTCTCCCACTGTCTCAGGGTCCCTATGTATCAGTGTCCCCATGTCTCCCAGTGTCCCAATGTAACCCAGTGTCTCAGTGTCCCCTAGTCTCCCAGTGCCCTCATGTGTCGATTACCCCAGGTCTCACAGTGTCCCTATGTATCACAGTATCTCAGTGCCCCATGTCTCCCAGTGTCCCCTAGTCTCTAAGCCAGCTATGCTTTCACTTCAGCTACTCTGACTTTGAATTTGAAATTCTCTTAGAATTCACTTTGCATGCTCACTTTATAAAATAAACCTGTAAATTACACTCTTGCAAGGTGACCCACCTAAATGGGCTCATCAGTTCTTGCTTGGTTACATGATCTTTGGAAATGTTTATTCATAAGCTTTTATGACTGTATGAGGATTCTGATAAAATCTCTATCTGAATAATCACTTTTACCACTTCAAACAAGCTTACAGTCTATAGAGGTGGGGTGTAAAACACCATAGGACAGGAAATAGCAATCAAGTAAGGTGGGAGTGAAGCAGAGCTGGAGGAAAGAGTAGAGTGCTGCCCTTTAGGAGAGAGCAAGAGACAGGTATGTAAGGTAGAGGTTACTCTGGGAGGCCATAAGCTTTCCTAAAGAGATAGGTTTTAAGGTACTTCTTAAACGATTGAAGACTAGGGGAGAGTCTGATGGTGGTAGGCAGGCTATTCCATAGGAAGGGAGCACCCCCGAGAAGTCCTGCAAGCGTGATTTGGCCGTACGGGTGCGATCAATGGACAGGAGAAGGTCACAGGCAGAGCGGAGAGATCGAGAAGGGGCATACCTATAGATCTGTCAGATATAAGAGGGGTAGAATTAGTCAAAGCTCTATAGGTGTGAATTAGTACCATGAATTGACTCCTATAGGATACAGGAAGCCAATGTAAGGACTGACAGAGGGGTGAGGTGTAAGAGAACCGACTAGAGAGGAAAATCAGTCTGGTGGCAGCATACATTACAGACTAGCGGTGCAATACGGCTTATGGGAAGACCAATCAGGAGATGGTTACTATAATCCATGCAGGAAATTACTAGAGCATGGACAAGCTCCTTGGTAGCGTAAGAAAGGGGCAGATGCGGGCTATGTTTTTAAGATTGAATCTACAGGATTTGGCAACATACTGGATGTGAGGCTCAAAGGTGAGGCCAGAATCAAGTATGACGCCAAGACAGCGGGCTTGCAAGGATGGACTTATGTGGATACCAATAACTTGAAGAGAGAGCAAAAGAGGAGGATCAGTATTAGGAGGAGGAAATACAAGGAGCTCAGTTTTAGAGAGATTGAGTTTCAGAAAGCAGGAGGACATCCAGTCAGAGATGGAAGAAAGGTAAGCAGTGACATGTTGCAGGACGGCAGGAGAGAGGTCCGGGGAGGACAGATATATCTGGGTGTCATCAGCGTACAGGTGGTAGTGGAATCCAAAAGAGGTAATAAGTTTGCCAAGAGAGGCAGTATAAAGAGAAAATAGAAGGGGACCAAGGACAGAGCCTTGGGGGACTCCAATTGAGACAGGACGAGGGGAAGAGGTATCATTAGAAAAGGAGACACTGAATTAGCGTTGGGAGAGATAGGAGGAAATCCACAAGAGAACAGAGTCACAGAGACCGAGTGATTGAAGAGTTTGAAGAAGGAGAGCATGCTCAATGGTGTCAAAGGCAGCTGAAAAATGTCTGGATACATTCCTTATACACCACATTCCCAGCCAGTGTGTGCATAATTGCGGCTTATACAGACCCCTTTTCCATTCTCAATGGGACTAGTAAAGGCTGCCTGTTATCGCCACTGCTCTTTGTTATTGCCTTTGAACCTTTCCTGCAGACCATAAAAGAGAACTAGGACATAAGGGGGGTGGAGGTGGATCACGATCACCACAAGGCGGCAGCATATGCTGATGACCTATTGTTTTTTGTCACAACTTCAGAAACATCTCTGCCTGTTGTCAAGACACAGTTCCAGCTATGAAGCTCTATCAAACCTGATCATGAAGCTCTATCAAGCTATGAAGCTCTATCAAAACTAATTTCTCAAAATTTGCAATCTTAAGTGGGAATCGTCCACTGGGTCAGGCCCTCCACATCCATCAGAGCTTCTAGTTCCAGTGGAGTTTCTCAGCCATAAAATCTTTAGGTATTTGACCTGAATCTCCGCCATGTCAGAAGGGAATATCATGCCACTCGACTACTTACAGCCCCTGGGTCTTTCCCACTTTTATGGCAAAATTCTGCTAATCACAATGACCTTTGTGTGTCTCCCCGGCCCGATTTTGTGTTTTTCCCCCACAGCCCACATGTGGAGAATACTTCCTACGAGACCGGGTATGGGATACAAAAGGTCCCCTACCCCCAATCCACGCAGCCATGCTACAGGAAGTGAGTGGCAGGAGCAGGGCCACCATCAGGGGGTGACAAAGATGATGGTTGTCATGGGCCCAGCGGTCCTGGGTGGGCCCGGGCCCCACGTGTAGCAGCAGAACTGCCACCGGTGCAGCTGATGCTGCAGGGGCCGCACGCTGATGGGCCCATTGGGTGGCCCATGCATTTAGGGCCACCTAATGGGCCATATAATAGTGTGACTGGGTCCCTTTAAAAAAATTGCAGCCACAAGTTGTGTTGGGAGGAAGTGAAGGCCGGTCACTTCCTCCCAGCTTACTCCACGCGGGAGGAAGGAGAGACAGTGTAGAGGCTGTAAAAAGGAAAACAAGCCAACTCCCATCAACTCCAGCCACCCTCCTGCAAAGAAAAGGTTGGAAACAGGAGGGTGGCTGAAAAATGAGGTGTGTGTATGTAAGTATGTCAGTATATGTATAGTGGGGGAAAAAAGCATTTGATCCCATGCTGATTTTGAACGTTTGCCCACTGACAAAGAAATGATCAGTCTATAATTTTAATGGTAGGTGTATTTTAACAGTGAGAGACAGAATAACCATAAAAAATCCAGAAAAACGCAAGTAAAAAAAGTTATAAATTGATTTGCATGTCAATGAGTGAGATAAATATTTGACCCCTTCGACTTAGTACTTGGTGGCAAAGGTCAGATGTTTCTTGTAGTTGGTCACCAGGTTTGCACACATCTCAGGAGGGATTTTGTCCAACTCCTCTTTGCAGATCCTTTCCAAGTCATTGCTGATGTTTGGCAACTTGAACCTTCAGCTCCCTCCACAGATTTTCTATGAGATTAAGGTCTGGAGACTAGCTAGGCCACTAGAACCTTAATGTGTTTCTTCTTGAGCAGTGGCGTACACATGACCCATGGGGCCCCGGGGCGAAAATTGATCCGTGGGCCCCC
>OW240913.1:199375077-199385761 GCA_933207985.1 Pelobates cultripes | reverse complement strand
AACTTTATTTATTTGGCAGACATCACAGAAACTGTCCCAGATATAAAACAAAAGAGTGGGAGGTTCATTAACCCAACCTAAATGTATAACACTAATCTGGGAGTTAACGGGCAGAAGAGGGAGAATTGCCTCTATATACACACCACCTAGGAATAAACGGTAACTGTCAAACCATTAACAAATGAAAGCGCGATCTTCATAGAACTGATTTATTTCTATTTATTAATTAAACTAAACTCTGAAATGTCATGAACTGAAATCCAAATTGCAAAATATAGGCAAACTAAGCAAATACAAAGATTTAATTTGTGTTCATGATCCCATTAACACAAAATAGTTCTTTATATTAGCTAAATTACAATTTAGATTTCACTTCATTACATAATGTTTATGTATTATTTAGTCAGGCTCATTGCTAAAATATCAGTTTTACACCTTTTAACTTACTCTCTCACTGTGTATACCCATTACTCTCCCACTGTGAATACTCCGTTAATCTTTCAGGAGACTCAGAGGGCACTTGACATGGTACGAACATAGATACAGAGGGCACTTGACATGGTACTGTGGTGGAATCTCGGTAAAAATAAATTTAGTAGGCCGAGATTACCACGTGGCATGTGTACGTGCATATGCTGACGTATCGATCAGTTGGTTGCACGAGGCAAAATACGATCAGTAGTGTACGGAGCATGTGCAAGAATACAGGATGTAGTATTCCCCTCCTCCATTGTGCTGGACAAGCCATGCGGTCAAGCAGGAAGTTAATTCTTATTTGTAATGATTGGTCAAGAGAATGTGCGGGTGGAGCTTAATATGGAGGAGTTATGTGCCTATATAGGGAGCCTGCACTATTGTTCAGGGCTCAGAACTTGCTGTATTTTTGGTGACATTAGTCCCTCTGAGTCCCGATCGGTGATCCAATAAAGAATCTCTTCCTTCCTGAAGAAACCTGTGTCCATCCCTCTGTGCTTTGCTTCCGTCAGTTTCTCCGGTATCATTTGGTGCATTGGTCGGGAAGCTCATCGTTCAACGGTAGCTGAGAGGCAGAGGCGTGAGACGGTCTATCTTTGCCCATGTTCTCTACGGCTGCACCCCTGAACTTCTGCGTGGACCTCCCTTCGTCTCGGCGCCACTGGTCTGTTGTCCAGGAGATCATCGGCCTCTACGTAAGAAGTGCTGGGGTGTCCCCGTCGATGAGTGTGAACCCAGGTTCAGGAACGAGGAGGTAAGACAACTGCTGTTTTAGACGGCAGACCCACTAGGGGTATACCGATTGTGCGGTAGGCCCAAAAGGGGTTTAAATCTGTGTATGGAATCTGCCCCCTCTGTCGGAGGGAAGGAGCGAAGGCGCACCGCTCGATCGAACGCTCTTTAGTAAGACCGCTTGATCTGGTTAGTCAGGCGGGGTCCTGTGTAAATAGCCCTAGCCGGACACCGGTGTCTTGTCTAGACTAGCGTTCTAGGGTGTATATTACGTTCGCTAGGTCGGAGGGACCGGGAGACTAAGCGGCGCCTGTGTAAATTCAGTTCGCTAGCTCTCAACCTATCTTGGCTAAGTGGGAAGGCGTGTAAATTTGGAACCCACTAGACTTTGATAGAGTAAATAGACTAGAAGGGCAATTTTGTAAATTTCGCCCTCTAGTTCGCTATATGTGGTGTTTGGGCAGTGTGGCTAACCAAAACGGGTGTATATATAGTTTTAGGTAGTCCATTCAAGGTACTGGCCAATAGTTTAGTTGGGATTGTAAATGTGTTAAAGATTGTTAGTAAAGTGTATATCTTGTTAGATAGCGCGAGCTCAGCCGTCTAGCGAGAGTGTTAATAGTGCGTTGCTGTATCATAGTGCACGGTACCATAACCCTGTATATTTACTGACACTGTATATAAGTACTAATCATTGTCGTCTATTGCATGTTTAACACCGTAACCACTAATAATTGTATTGTGACCCTAAATTGTGCTTTGACCTATGCTAACCGTACTGTAACCGATACTAGTAAAAGACGATGTTACTGGGGTGTGTTATAGACGGGTAATTCATATATAGAGAATTATAGCGTGGGTGACTGTATAGTTTCGCCAAAGCGCATAATATTGATTATTTAGTGACTGGTGTAACAGCTGTGTGTGTACGGGAATTCCCTGAGTGATTATTGTGTTATTGTGTACGTTTCACTCGGTAACTGTACCACGTGGTGCTGTTGCCAGAGGAAACGGGATTGACTGTTGAATAAGAACGCGTGCATAGTATTCGTTGTCAACGACGTTCCATTGATAAGTATGGGCGCGTCAGAGTCAACGATTTCGGATCCCTTAGGTTGTATGGTAAAGAATTTTAAAAGGGATTCAAAACATGTGATTTTGGGGTTAAAATGTCTCCTGTACGTTTGGTCACTTTGTGCACTAGGGAGTGGCCTATTTTGGTTGCGGCATGGCCGCCGCGTGGCAGTTTGGATCCAACCCTGGTACAGCGCGTACACGTGGCTGTGTCAGGTAGGCCTGAACTTTACGGACAGTTTCCATACATTGATTGTTGGGGGCAGGCCGTAAACGACTCGCCAAAATGGATCCGGATATGCCACGAGGAGCAATGTCGCCTCATGGTGGCTAGGACTTGTTTGTCCACTAGGACTGGTGTTAGGCCCATTTTGGACACGCCCCCTGAGTCCGAGATCCCTTTGCCGCCCCCTTACTTTCCTTTAAGAGGAAGTGACGCGAATGCAGGAAGCTCTGCACCCCTTCCCCTATTGCCCCATCCACTTCCGCTTCCTCCTCCAGTACAGAATCCACCCCCCCTCGTATTAAAACTCCCCTTCCGGAACCAGGACCAACCCCCATTAGATCTGAATATCCTGATTTGGCGCCACTTCAAACTTCCGGTCAAGCTTCTTCTAGCTCGGCTCGGAGTATACTATTCACGAACTTTTCCCAAAATCAAGTTCCCACATCCTCATGCCCTATTACCTCTCGACCGGAACCTTTAACTGACGCCCCTCCACGTAGCCCCATACTAACCCGACAACTGACCGGTACCCAACAATTAAAACAATATCAGATGCCTCTTCGTCTGAATCCTGGGTCAGCCTATATCGATGCCGCAGGTCAAATGGCACATGCTGACCCAGTCTTCGTATATGTCCCGTTCACGACTACCGATCTCTTGAATTGGAAGACCCACAATCCCTCGTACACTGAGAAACCACAAGCTATGACCGATCTGTTCACCTCGATAGTTCAGACACATAACCCGACATGGGCTGATTGCCAGCAGTTATTAATGACATTGTTCAATAATGAGGAAAGGACACGGATTAACCAAGCGGCCATTAAGGCGCTAGAGGAGAGAGCCCGTGCTTTAAATCAAGCCAATCCGGCAGCATGGGCCGCAACACATTACCCTAACACCGATCCTGACTGAAATGTAAATGGCGCAGATATGGCTCAACTTAAAGCCTATAGAGACGCTATAATTGCTGGCATGAAAGCCGGAGGGAAGAAAGCTATTAACATGTCGAAGACAGTTGAGGTGATTCAGAAAAGTGATGAAGCGCCCAGTGTCTTTTATGACCGATTATTGGAGGCATACCGCTTGTATACCCCTTTTAATCCGGAAGACGCTGATAATTCCCGAATGGTAAACTCCGCCTTTGTCAGCCAAGCTTACGGAGATATTAAGCGCAAGCTACAGAAATTAGAAGGGTTTGCAGGTATGTCTATCACCCAACTAATGGAGGTAGCGAACAAAGTATATATGAATAGGGAAACAGAAAGCAAGAAAGAGGAAGAGCGCAAGATGCGTAGAAAGGCAGATATGCTAGCGGTAGCGATCGCAGGCGTAGATAGACGGGGCCCAGATAGAGGCGATGGTAGATGGAATAGGAAGCCTTTGAGTAGGAATCAGTGCGCGTACTGTAAGGAAGAAGGGCATTGGAGGAACGAGTGTCCGCAAAGAGAGCAGTATGAGAGAGACTTACCCAGGGCAGGTTACGGAAACTTTAGAGGCAGAGCGAGAGGTAGAGGAGGCCCGGAGGGAGTAATGGTAATAGAGGGAGTAATGGGAACAGAGGAAGTGTAAGGGAAGATAGGTACTATCCAGCAGCGCAAAGGTCCCGCGATAGAGAAGGTAGGGACTTTGTGGGATTGGCTGACACGGTCGTGGAGGACTATTGATACCGACCGGGCTCCATCCCCCTTGGTCGAGCGGAGCCTATGGTCGATGTATCAATAGGGGGAAAAAGGAGTGCGTTCATGATCGACACTGGTGCTGAACATTCGGTGGTGACTAATCAAGTTGCTCCTCCATCTGGAAGAACTATTACCGTAATAGGAGCAACTGGAAGAAGTGCTGAAAAACCGGTTCTTAAAAGTCGACTCTGTACATTGGGAGGCCACGTAGTAAAACATCAATTCCTTTATATGCCTGAGTGTCCAGTCCAATTGCTGGGACGTGAGATGCTATCCAAATTACAAGCGCAGATTACGTTCCTACCAAATGGAACAACATCCTTAAAGTTTAATGGACCCTCAGGTATTATGACATTGTCCGTACCAAAGGAAGAAGAGTGGCGACTTTATACAGTGTTGACTAGCCAAAACCCGAGGAGTGATGAAACCTTATTTAACATACCAGGAGTTTGGGCAGAGAACAACCCACCAGGACTGGCCCGCAATATTCCACCTATTAAAATCGAACTAAAACTTGGGGTTTATCCAATAAGCCTGAGACAATATCATATTCCGCAGAAGGCTAAGAAGAACATCCAATCTTATCTGGATAAGTTCATACGGTATGGTATCCTAAAATTCTGTACTTCCCCTGGAACACCCCATTGCTGCCTGTTCAAAAGCCCGGTACAGATGAGTATCGACCTGTGCAGGACTTGAGAGCAGTCAATGATGCGGTTGTTAGTATACATCCAGTCGTGCCCAATCCATATAACCTGCTTGCTTTAATTCCGGGCGGGGCTACTTACTTTACAGTCTTAGATCTCAAAGATGCCTTTTTTTGCCTCCGAATTGCCGCAGAAAGCCAATGTATCTTCGCTTTCCAATGGGAAAATGCTGTAACGGGCTCGAAACGCCAAATGACCTGGACAAGATTGCCCCAGGGGTTTAAAAATTCACCTACCCTATTTGGTTCGGCTCTAAGTCAAGATCTACTAGATTTCGAGTCTATCCCAGGAGAGTGTGTATTATTACAATATGTAGATGACTTGTTGATAGCAGCAGTTACAAAGGAAGTATGTCAGCAAGCAACGCACGATCTACTACGCATTCTCTGGAAGGCAGGATACAAGGTGTCAAGAAGGAAGGCTCAGTTGTGTTTGCCAACTGTCAAATATCTGGGATTCCATATCTCTGAAGGTCAAAGTATTATGGGGCCAGAGAGAAAAGAAGCTGTGTGCCAAATACCGATACCCAGGAATAGAAGACAAGTGCGAGAATTCTTGGGGGCAGCAGGCTTCTGTAGGATATGGATTCCCAGCTACGCGATACTGGCAAAACCTCTGTATGCAACTATCAAAGGTACAGAGCACGACCCCTTCTTATGGACTCAAGAACAGCAAACGGCATTCGAAGATGTGAAGAGGGCTTTGATGAGTGCCCCAGCATTAGGTCTACCTGACCACACACAGCCATTCTACCTGTATGTACATGAGCAAAGAAGAATGGCTGTGGGAGTATTGACACAGTACTTGGGATCATGGCAAAGACCTGTTGCCTACATGTCTAAGCAACTGGATGCAGTGGCCACCGGACTTCCACCTTGTCTAAGAGCCGTAGCTGCAGCCGCCCTGCTAGTAGCTGAAGCCGATAAACTCACTCTGGGTCAAGAACTTTATGTACGAGTTCCACATGCAGTACAGACGTTGTTGGATTACAAAGGAAATCATTGGTTTAGTAACAGCCGTATGACCAAGTATCAAGCAATGTTGTGTGAAAACCCAAGAGTGCATTTAGAGACTGTAAATACCTTAAATCCAGCTACCCTTTTGCCACAACCTACTGAAAGTCAACATGATTGTTTGGAAGTAATGGATGAAGTATTTTCAAGTAGACCAGATCTTCGTGATTTTCCCATCCAGAACCCTGATGTTCAATATTACACCGACGGCAGTAGTTATGTAAAAGAAGGGATCCGCTATGCAGGATATGCAGTAACAACGATAGACAAGGTGATAGAAGCTCGGCCACTGGCAAAAGGAACATCAGCACAAAAGGCAGAATTGATAGCACTGACACGAGCGTTACAATTGGCTGAAGGTTTAAGAGTGAACATCTACACGGACTCCAAGTATGCGTTTTTAACCACTCATGCCCACGGAGCTTTGTATAAAGAAAGAGGACTATTGAATTCAGAAGGCAAAGAAATCAAATACGCAGCTGAGATCCTACAACTATTGGAAGCAGTGTGGGAGCCGAAAGAAGTCGGTATTATACATTGTCGGGCGCATCTGAGAGGAGATGGTGATGTAACCAAAGGGAATCGGATGGCAGATAGTGCAGCTAAGCGTGCTGCTGAATCAGGAAGACAGGAATATGTGGGGCATATAGCTGCTCTTATACCAACTCCACTGTCTCAATGGACTCCAATTTATACAGCTCAAGAAGAGGAGTGGTTAAGGACTGAACCTGGAAAGTATTTGGAGAACAAATGGTATCAGTTAGAAGATGGAAGAATAGTTATTCCAGCATCACTAGCGGTAGAAATTGTCCAAAACTATCATAACGGGACACATTCTGGGAGAGACAGTACAGAAGAATCTCTCAGAAAACATTTCTACATACCAAGATTGTCCAACTTGACTCAGGCCATTGTACGTAGATGTGTAACGTGTGCTAAAAATAATGCAAGACAAGGACCAGTAAAGCCACCAGGAGTCCAGTTTATGGGGGGACTTCCCATGTCCGATTTACAAATTGACTATACAGTGATGCCTAAATCGGGTGGACATCGCTACCTGCTGGTAGTGGTGTGCACCTATTCAGGCTGGGTAGAAGCATGTCCTACTCGTACAGAGAAAGCAGGAGAAGTCGTGAGATTCCTGCTACGAGAAATAATACCCCGATATGGACTACCCTGCTCTATAGGATCGGACAATGGTCCAGCTTTTGTTCATCAGTGCCTACAACAACTGACTCATATGCTTGGTATAAAGTGGAGGCTTCATACGGCATATAGACCCCAGAGTTCTGGTAAGGTAGAGAGAATGAATAGAACTATTAAGAATCAGTTGGCTAAAATGTGTCAGGAAACCCAACTTAAGTGGAACGTTCTCTTGCCCATAGCTCTATTGCGAATCCGTAGTACACCTACCAGAAGGATGGGCCTCTCTCCTTTTGAAATCATGTACGGGCGACCACCTCCCGTGCTTGGTAACTTAAGGGGGGATTTGAGTCAGTTGGGAGAAGGAATTACCCGGCAGCAGGTTGTAGAGTTGGGTAAGACTATGGAGGAGGTACAGAAATGGGTACAAGATAGATTACCTGTGAATATTTATCCCCCAATTCATAGTTACCACCCAGGCGACCAAGTGTGGATTAAAGAGTGGAATAATGTGCCGTTAGGGCCCAAGTGGAGAGGTCCTTATGTTGTTCTTCTGTCTACCCCTACAGCGATAAAAGTAGCCGAAGTGGCTCCGTGGATACATCACTCCAGGGTTAAACCAGCAGCAGCCGATTCCTGGCAAGTTACAGCAAATCCAGAGAATCCCTGCAAGATCCGGTTAAAACGCACGACTCAGTCGGAGTGACGAGGAACCTTGTAGATTACAAATTTTATTGTTTCAGAGACTTGGTAAGTGAGTGAGAAGGCCATAATAAAGCCTGTCCACTCACCAACGAGTGTATAAGTCAGGGAAAGTCTTGAGGGGACCCCTGTGAAGACGAGCAGAACTCCATTCCCTGCAGTCCTTACATCCTGGAAGCTGAGGTGCCTTCGCACGGACGAAGACTGAGGATGACGACGAAAGATGTATTTTTAATAATGTTTATTTATGTGTATTTTTATATTCAGGAAGGTAGAGGTACCGACACTCCTAGCTGTGAGGTATGCATTAAGACTACAAGAACAGGTAACCATATATCCCAGACCCTAATTTGGCATTCGCAATATGAGTGTAAAGGAGATGTATCAAGATGTAGATACTTAAATATAGAATATAGTGTGTGTCATTTAGGAGTAGGAGAACCTAAGTGCTTCAGTCCTGAGTATCAACCCCGTACAATTTGGTTGACTCTCAGAAATGGAGATCCTCAGGGGACCCTAATTAATAAGACGGTATTAAAATCCGTATATTCTTCAGGTGCTCTGCTATTTGATGCGTGTAAAGCAATATCAAGTGGTAGAAAGCCGTGGAATGTATGTGGGGATCTTAGATGGGAGAGGACGTATGGGTCTAACGATAAATATATTTGTCCCAGTAGTAAAAATAAATATGTAAGTCCAAGATGCCCAAATAGAGATTATAACTTCTGCCCATATTGGTCTTGTGTGGGGTGGGCGACTTGGGGACAGACAGCAGACAAGGACATGATTGTGACTAAGTTGCCTACTAATCCATATTGTAAGTCTATGGAATGCAATCCAATCCATATACTTATAAATAACCCTGACAAGTTCTTAGATAAATATGGTAATTTATTTGGGTTTCAAATATATGGGACGGGTTTAGACCCTGGGACAATATTGTTTATAGGGATAGAGACTGATACGGTAACCTCCCAAACTCATCAAGTATACCATTCCTTTTATGAAGAGATGAGCATAGATAATAAGATCCCCCATAATGCTAAAAACTTGTTCATTGATTTAGCCGAGAGTATTGCCGGTAGTCTTAATGTTACCAACTGCTATGTGTGTGGAGGTACTAACATGGGAGACCAATGGCCTTGGGAAGCAAAGGAGGTAATGTCCGGTTCTGAGGCAGTTGACCAATTAATATCTACACAAGCCGACTATCATATGAGTGTTAGAGGTAAATCTGAGTGGAGATTGAAGACCTCCATCATAGGTTATGTTTGCATAGCGAGGAAAGGAATGATGTATAATACTTCTGTAGGAGAATTAACTTGTCTAGGGCAAAAAGCTTATGATGATGATACAAAGAATACAACTTGGTGGTCGGCTTCAAATGTCTCAGAACCATCTAACCCGTTTGCAAGATATGCCAATTTAAAGGACGTATGGTTTGATCTATCCATCACATCTAACTGGAGAGCCCCAGCGAATTTGTACTGGATCTGTGGTAAGAAGGCCTATTCGGAGTTACCACAGGACTGGGAAGGGGCATGTGTGTTGGGTATGTTGAAACCATCCTTCTTCTTGTTGCCTATTGAAACAGGTGAGACTTTAGGTGTTAAAGTGTATGATGTGAATCATAGGAAGAAAAGGGGACCCATAGAGATAGGTGCCTGGGAAGATAATGAATGGCCTCCCCAGCGTATTATAGATTATTATGGGCCAGCCACGTGGGCAGAGGATGGTACCTTTGGTTATAGAACCCCTATTTATATGCTCAACCGCATTATAAGGTTACAGGCGGTGGTTGAGATCATTACTAACGAGACATCACAAGCGCTCAATCTTCTAGCGAAGCATAATACCAGGATGAGGACAGCAGTTTACCAAAATAGATTAGCCTTGGATTATCTTTTGGCAGTAGAGGGAGGTGTATGTGGGAAGTTTAACCTGAGCAATTGCTGTCTTCAAATAGATGACGAAGGGCAAGCAATAGCTGAGCTTACTAGCCATATGGTTAAACTAGCGCATGTGCCTACTCAGGTATGGAAAGGGTACAATCCAAGTAGTTGGTTTGGTAGCTGGTATGAGTGGTTTGGAGGGCTTAAGGCAGTGGTAGGTGGAGTCCTACTGATTTTAATGTTGTGTCTACTCCTGCCGTGTCTTATACCCTTAGTAGTTAGGTCTGTGCAAAGCCTGATAGAAAATATAGCAGAGAGGAAGGCTGCTGCACAGATAATGGCAATTTATAAATATAAGGCTCTAGATCAGGGAGAACCAATGCAGGAAGACGAGTGTTGAAGATTCACATCATAGGATAAGTCTGGTCTGGTTCAAAGGTAACTTGTGGTGTATGCAAACCAAGGTTAAGTGATGCCTCAAGTAATTGTAAAATATCAAGAGGCATCAAAGGGGGGAATGTGGTGGAATCTCGGTAAAAATAAATTTAGTAGGCCGAGATTACCACGTGGCATGTGTACGTGCATATGCTGACGTATCGATCAGTTGGTTGCACGAGGCAAGATACGATCAGTAGTGTACGGAGCATGTGCAAGAATACAGGATGTAGTATTCCCCTCCTCCATTGTGCTGGACAAGCCATGCGGTCAAGCAGGAAGTTAATTCTTATTTGTAATGATTGGTCAAGAGAATGTGCGGGTGGAGCTTAATATGGGAGGAGTTATGTGCCTATATAGGGAGCCTGCACTATTGTTCAGGGCTCAGAACTTGCTGTATTTTTGGTGACATTAGTCCCTCTGAGTCCCGATCGGTGATCCAATAAAGAATCTCTTCCTTCCTGAAGAAACCTGTGTCCATCTCTCTGTGCTTTGCTTCCGTCAGTTTCTCCGGTATCAAGGGCAGTGCTGGGGTAAAATAATATGTGGCAAGGCAGTGCTGGGGTAAAATCTGTGGCAGGGCATTGCTGATGTAAGATTATCT
>OW240913.1:199240289-199374775 GCA_933207985.1 Pelobates cultripes | reverse complement strand
TCAGTATGCCTGTCTGTGTTTATATCTCTGTATGTATGTTTGTATGTATGTCCATCTATCTGTCTGTCTGTCTGTATCATAGGTGTGCACAGCCTATTGCATTAGGGTGTGCACCCTAAAGCACAAACACACGCCGCGTGTATATGTATGTGTGTGTATATATATATATATATATATGTATGTATACACACATATACATATATATACACACATATACATACACTGCTGTGTGTGTGTGTGTGTGTGTGCTGCGTGAGGGTGGTTTGAGGGTGTTGTGTGTGTGTGTGTGTAAGGGTGCTATGTGAGGGTGCTGTTAGTGTGATGTGTGTGTGTGAGGGTACTGTTTGTGTGATGTGTGTGTGTGAGGGTGTTTGTGTGTGTGTGTGTGTTAGGGTCCTGTTAGTGTTCTGTGTGTGTGAGGGTGCTGTGTGTGTGTTTGTGAGGGTGCTGTTTCTGTGCTGTGTGTTTGAGGGTGCTGTATGTGTGTGGGTGCTGTATGTGTGTGGGTGCTGTATGTGCGAGGGTGCTGTATGTGTGTGGGTGCTGTGTGTGTGAACTGTATGTGTGTGCTGTGTGTGGGTGCTGTGTGTGGGTGGGTGCCGTATGTGTATTCTGTATGTGTGAAGGTGCTGTGTGTGTGCTGTATTTGTGTGGGTGCTGTATGTGTGTGTATGTGTATGTTTGTGCTGTATGTGTGAGGGTGCTGTATGTGTGTGTGAGCTGTATGTGTGTGTGTGTGCTGTATGTGTGTGAGTGTGCTGTATGTGTGTGCTGTGTGTGTGTGTGCTGTATGTGTGTGTGTGTGTGGTGTATGTGTGTGAGGATGCTGTATGTGTGTGTGTGCTGTGTGTGTGTGGGTGCTGTATGTGTGTGCTCTGTGTGTGTGCTGTGTGTGTGGGTGCTGTATGTGTGAAGGTGCTGTATGTGTGTCCTGTGTGTGTGGCGTGCGAGGGTGCTGTGTGTGTGCGTGTGCTGTATGTGTGTGTCTGCTGTATGTGTGTGTGCTGTATGTATGTGTGTGCTGCATGTGTGTGCTGTGTGTCTGTGTGTATGTGTGTGCTGTATGTGTGTAGGTGCTGTGTGGGGGGTGTGTGGGGGGTGGAAGTGGGGGTACATTACTTAATATCCCCCTCCCTTCTTACCTTATGTAGGGAGGGGGGATTCTTGTTCCTGCTGCTTTCCCTGGTGGTTCAGTGGAGAGTGAACTCTAGCCCCTGTGGGGCTAGAGTTCACTCTTGCGAGATCTAAGCGTTGCCGCGGGGATTCTCACTCCATAGGCATGCCGCAGGGATTAGGGTGCCCAGGCACACCCGGCACACTCGGTGTGCACGCCTATGGTCTGTATGTAAGTATATCTGTCTGTATGTCTTTCAGTATGTATGTATGTTTGTCTGTCTGTATGTCTGTGTGTCTGTATGTATATGTATATATGTCAGTATGTATGTATATATGTATGTGTCTGTATGTATGTGTATGTATTTCAGTATGTATGTGTATGTGTGTATATATGTGTCAGTATGTATGTATGTCAGTATGTATGTATGAATGAATGTATGTATGCATGTAAGTATATCATTATGTATGTGTATGTGTGTCCTTAAGTGTGTGTGTTTATGTCTGTATGTATGTTAGTGTGTGTCACTATGTATGTCTGTGTGTCTTTATATGTGTGTGTGTCTGTTTCAGTATGTGTGTCTGTTAGTATGTATGAGTGTGTGTCAGTATGTGATTATTTTTGTGTGTGTTTGTGTATCTGTGTCCTTTTTGTATCAGTGCATGTGTTTGTGTCTGTGTGTGTCTTCCTGTGGGCGGGATTTGGAGGTGGGCCCTGGGGCCGGATTTGGAGGTGGGCCTCAGGGGCCCAGACCTTGAGCTGTGTTAGGGACATGATCTACACACTAAAACTGCTTCATTAAGCCAAAGTTGTTTTGGTGACTATATTGTCCCTTTTAACATTAAAGGGCAGGAGTCACTTTTGCAGGGGATCAAATACTTTTCCTCCCTCACTGTATGCATGTCTGTATGTATGTCTGTGTCTGTATTTCTGTCTGTATGTATGCATGTCTATATCTGTCTGTATGTCAGTATGTCTGTCTGTGTGTATATATCTGTATGTATGTCAGTATATCTGTCTCTATGTATGTATGTATGTATGTATGTCTGTCTGTATGTCTTTCAGTATGTATAGATGTATGTCTATGTTTGTATGTTTGTCAGTATGTATGTCTATCTGTCTGTATGTATGTGTGTATGCATGTATATATGTATCAGTATGTATGTATGTCAGTTTGTGTATGTATGTATGTCAGTTTGTGTATGTAATACCAAGACCAGCCTTATTTCACTTTCACTACAGCACTTGAAAAACAAACAGTTTTACCTACTTCTCATTTGGATAGCTTACTCAGGAGACACCTAACTTCAAATAGCTTTAGCTTCCCTGCCCAACTGCTTGTGCAGTGACAGGCCTTTGTGATGTAACTTACTGACTGTGGCATGTGTATGATGTCATACGATGAGCTGAATGAGCTGCTTAGCTTAACTATGTTGAGTTGAAACATCTAGCTATGCTAAACAGTAAGAACTTATTTGTATTTTAACATTTCACTGAGCTTGACATAGAGTCTTCACAATTGAGTATGGAAATTCAGTCAAAATGTTTTCAGACAAGCATTTTGAGCATTGCTTGTCTCTGGTCAAGTTAAACAAAATAGTATGTAACCTGTCATGTAAATTGGGGTGGTCTAGCATGACTATGCATCAAAATGAGCAAGGTCCTGGTATTCTTATGAACTGCAGCCTTTGCAAACCCTCCCCTTTTCCCCCAGAAGAGAATAACAATCTTGTTATGGGAACTAGCCTATCAGATGCTTTTTATTGAGAAGCATTTGAACTTCCCACCGTGTGTGCGCATCTCCACGAACGTGACCGCAGGAGCCCGGGAGATATACAAGGTGGATGTAGGTCAAGCAGAGACTCAAGTTGAGCATGCAAGCTATGTTAACTCAGAGGAGCTAACCAAAGCAGGATGAAACTGCCTGGGCTGTTTGACTGTGGAGGGTTTACTAATTAATTATAAAAGTGCAGATTTCTCATTAAAAATCATCACTTTTATAAAATGCACTAGAAGTGGGATATTCCTTTAAATGTGCATAGAGTATTTTGGATAATGAAATATGCAATGACCGAGCATTCTTTTTTTATGTTGTGTTTCTGTGATTGATGGGGAAAAAAGATGATTGATGGCTAGAGAACATGTAAAGGTTGATTTTATTCATAGATCAATTGAGAAATGGCCAACAGAGGGGGGAAAAGGAGGAGCAGTAAAAAAAATCATAATACAAATATATATCACAATTAATAAATGTAAATACATAGTGTAACGGCACCCCCAGGCATAAAAGGGTTAAACCGCCATTTAGTCGATCTTCCCCTTCCAGAGATACAGGCACAGCTACTGCAGAACACCAAACTCCCGAACTGAATACAAGGGAATGCTCCAAACTCCCGAACTGCATACAAAATAGCACTCCATACTCCAGAACTGGAACCTCCCGAATAGCTGCTAGCAGACGAACAGGAAAAGCACCCAAGCAGTATACACTCCTGGCAATCAGTCTCTAACAGCATACAGTTAATCCCCCCCAAGAACGAGACAAGGCTCCGTGTTGGGGGTTAAGCAGTGGTCTGGTTTATTGAGGGCTAACTGCACGGTATTTAAGCAGGTCTCCCACCTGGTGGACACTCCCCTAGCAGACCAGATGGAAGACTGTAACACAGACAGACATGTATCACATTCAGACACACAGAAGGAAAACATCCCCACAATGCATCCTAATTTCCCTCCCTCTATCCTGGAGATAATTGGGAAGTAATCCAATTATCTCCCAGGACAGAGGCAAATCGCAATTACACACGTGGGGACACAGAGACAATAAAATACATTAAAACATATAATATTATATTTACTACACCAACCCCATACATGTCACATATCCCCAGATAGCTTAGATCTGAGCGCACATAACCACCGAATAGTGCTCAGATCACACACATACATTTCAATTGCCATGGAGCCAAAGTCTTTAATTACATGAATAGGCTCCATGGCATAGCTATCTGGGTTAAAACATTCACTTAAGTAAAGTCCCGATCAATCCAGCGTTCGTTTAAGCAACCGAAATAGAAGTAGGAAAGGCCGGAGGCTCAGCTGTGCCTGCATGTAAAAGCATCCGCTTTTAGTGCACTGATTCTGGGCTGAGCACTGTTGGCCTTCCGGGGAGCTCCATAACACCGCCACCGGGTGGCGGCTATGTGTAACTGTGACCACCCAGTACAGTCAATTAAGCTGCGGTTAACCGCAGCTACTGGGTGGTCAGTTGATGGCACACGCTAGCTTCCCGGTGGTCGCGCCTTCCTGCGGCTTTCGGCAGTTTAACAGGGGAACACATAGGGACTGTACAGGCAGGGAAATAAACCGAACAACAGACGAATGGAGGGAAAATAAATGTAATCCATATACAGACAGTTCTGTTACACATAGTATTCTAGGTTGAAAAAATCTAATATCCATCAAATGCAACCTTAAAAACCCATTCCTTTATTCTGAAGGTACAAAACAAACCAATTGTAGCGATTTCCAATTATGCCAAAAAAGGGGCAAAATTCCTTCTTGACTCATTAACAGCAATCGTGGTTTTCCTTGGATTAGCAACCTGTTCACATACAAATTAGTTATCATATCGTTGAATATTCTGGTTCTACAAATAAATATTCAGGTCTTTAAAAAAATTTATAGACAACCTCTTTTGGCAGAAGATTCCACATCGGTATTGTTGTTACTGTAAAGAACTCTTACCTCTGCTATAAGCCCCAGTTTGTGACCTCTTTATGTCGTATATTTCTGCTAATGAATAGGTTAGCACATAGCAGTTTGCACTGACCCTGTATTTATTTGTTTAATGCTATCATAACCCTTCTAAAAAAAAAAAAAAAATCTAAAAAAACACACAAAAAACAAACAAACAAACAGTTTTTCCAGAGTTTTTCATAACTATTGTTTTCCATCCCACATAGCTTGCTCGTGAAATTTTTCTACTTCTGAAATATCCTTCTTTAAAACTGGCGCCCAACATTTCAATACATATTAATGGTGGGATCATATCACCTTGATTTGTTCAAGGTGGGGTCTTTACCGCTACAGTTCCAAGTTTAGCTGGCTACATTTCTCTGACTGTGGAGCAAATCAGTCTGGGACATACACACTAACCTGAGTCTGCAGGTTAGAGAAGAGGCGGCACATGACCCATGAGCAGTCAGAGACACTATAATGGAAGTCTCATATACAGCGCTAAAAGGAAGTGACATGTTAGAGCTAGGGATTGACTGATTATCGGTCTGGCCGATATTATCTGCCGATATTCTGTATTTTCAAAAATATCGGTATCGATATTGCCGATTATGCAGACCAGGGCTGCCATCAGGGTCCTGTGGGGGCCAGCACACTCTTACTTACCTTCCCAGCAGCTCCCTTCAGCTCCCCTGTCTAATTCTTGCGAGTGTGCTGGGCCCCTCAGGGAATGCCATATCCCCCCACCCTGGCCAGGTAAGAAACAGGGAGGGGGGACTAAAACAAAATTATTATTGTTATTGTTTTAAAGTTAATACAATTAAAATGCTCCACCCCCCCATTTTACACACTTAACATACCTACTGTACAAACACGCACATTCTGCATTCATTATATACACACACTACACAAACACACTGCATTCATTATATACACACACTACACAAACACTCACTGCATCCACTACACAAACACACATTGCATTCACTTAATACACATTACCCAAACACACTCACTGCATTCACTATATACACACTACACAAACACACTGCATCCACTACACAAACACACACTGCATTCACTATATACACTATATACACACACTACACAAACACGCTACACAAACACACTGCATCCACTACACAAATACACACACACTGCATTCACTATATACACACACACTACACAAACACACACACTGCATTCACTCTACACACACTACACAAACACACTGCATTCACTATACACAACACAATACACTGCATTCACCATACACACAGTACACAAACACACACACACACACACTCTGCATTCATTATATACACACACACTACACACACACTGCATTCATGATACACACAATACACACTGCATTCACTATACACACACTACACAAACACACACTCTGCATTCATTGTATACACACTACACACACACTGCATTCACTATATACACTTTACACAAACCCACACACTGCATCCACTATACACACACTACACAAACACACTGCATTCACTATATACACACTACACAAACACACACTCTTCATTCATTATATACACACTACACAAACACACAGTCCATTCACTATACACACACTGCACAAACACACAGTCTGCATTTTTTTGTATATACACTACACAAACACACACTGCATTCACTATACACACAGTACACAAACACACATTCTGCATGCATTATATACACACACTACACAAACATACAGCATTCATTATATACACACACTACACAAACACTCACTGCATCTGTGACGAATTGCCCTTTGCCACTAGCTTTTGGAGGGGCCTGATTGCCAGCCTCCTACCCTGGGACTATGGGCCCTGTGATAACCCATGTTCAACTGTACTGTTTCTGCCCCTTGGACTTTTAACTGGAACAGATTCAAACATATGGCGGCGGCCATCTTAAATTGTCTAGCAGTGTTTTGTTGTCGAGTGTATGGAACTGTTTTGGGCATGGGACCATGTGCACGATGGGGCAAAAATAAGACTTCCAGGAAATTCCTGAACCCCTGAACCGATATGGGTGATTTTTGGATATATTGTTCACCCAGATCGGGACTATCAGGGGATGTGACTTGTGGGGATATGTTGTATTTTTAGGTACTTTTTGGGGTTTGTAAAAAATTATGTTTTTTCTGTTTAGAGTTAATTGAGTTAGCCCATTGTCTGTTAATTGTATCACAGGCAGAGGGGAGGGATTGTGTACACTGTAGGGGAGTGTCTGCATGCAAGACTCTGGTTTTATTGGTTTGTTAATTCTGTGTCCTGTTACCCACAAGGTTCACCTGGGTGTCAACCTTGTGGGGAAAAACTGTATAAAAACTCAACCTGTTCAGTAAACATTCAGACCTTCTTACCCTCAACTCGCAACCTTGTCTCGTGTTGTAGGGAACAGCTATAACTGCTATATCACTGCTAGCACTTATAAGAGCTCTCTTCAGCTATACAGCTATACTCTCCTGGAGGAGAGGTCCTTCCCTCAGCTATACCTTCCTGGAGGAGAGGTCCTTCCCACATGGTCCTGGGTCCAGAGGTTGGACCAGGGTGGGAAGGAGACGGCGAGACCCCAACCAAGCTACGGCAGTTCGTGGAGTCTGCAGTGGCTATGGTGTCCGGTGTGGTGCTGATGGTCCTTGGTAAGCACTAGGAGCATCCGTCGGTGGAGGTGTCCGTTACAGTGCTGGCAGTGGTGGGGCGGCGTCCTAGTGTGAGGCGCAGCATCCTGGAGACACCGGTATTGTATGGAAAATTTTGACTCTAAACAATTGAGATGCATCGCTACTTACGATGCAGGCTGGGAGCATGTTAAGACCATCCTGAATAGATGTTGGCCTCTGCTCAGACAGGATGAACATTTCAAGGAGGTGATTTCCCCACATGTAGCTCTAGTGGCACGGAGGGGAAAAAATATCAAAGATGTCCTAGTACATAGCCACCTCAAACGATCGTCAACAATTTCTACACACTGGCTATCAAACAAACTTTTGGGGACCTATAAATGTGGTCGCTGTAAAGCGTGTAATTATATTTGCAAAGACTCAAAAAGTTTCCAAAATAACCTACAGAGTTATACTTTCTATCCAAACTCATTTTTCAACTGCAACACTAAGGGCTTGGTTTATTTAATAATATGCCAATGCAACAAGATGTATGTAGGCAAGACGTTCAGGCCGTTTAAAAGACGGATTTTAGAACATAAAAAAACTCTATTAAATCTATCAGACATATTGAAACCTAAGTATCCAGACATGTCAAAAATCTCCATCAAAATGACCACTCGGCACTCAAATTTCTGGGTATTGAATTGGTCAAACTTGATAAAAGGAAATGAAATCTGGACAACCAGTAGGACTGGTTTACCTACTCTCCCTTCATTAGTGATCTCTAAAATTACATTTATAACCACACGTTGAGAGGGATTTTCATTACTTATTGTGACCCAAGAAATAGTTTTTCACTTCACACTTATCTTTTCTTTACCCCCCTTTTTTTGAATTATCATTTTTCTTTAAGAGATACCTGGAATGTTTCAAGATTTTTATTAACTTCATGTGATCTACTTGCACAGAGTTCTCAATTGCCATCTTTACACTATATTATGACTATTATGGATAGTCATAAGATTTGGGATGGATTACCTTTTATATATCAAATTTATCCATACCCAGTGGATCATTAGGCTCTAACTCCAAAGCCTCTGGGTACATGCTTCAACTTGCCTTCGTATCTGTCCCATTAAGGTGATGTACCCCTTAGATGACGTTTTCCTTTTAATTTACTTTGTCATAGCTTGCAAAATGTATTTATACATACAGAGGACCTCTATATTGTCAGCATCTGGCCACCCAGGGACTGTGAATTATTATAATATGATCTAATAACATCCCTTAGGTGATATGTACCTTTTAGATGCTGTATTTTGAGTAACGTCTCTGTCACAGACTGCAAGGTTTATCTATGCAATACTAGAAACATGCAGAGTATCGCTATATAGTTAACATCTGGCCACCTAAAGGTTATGATTTATCATATCATATGTTGATTTACATTTTCTGAGACGGGAGGAGCTGTTACTATTTTGTAGGACAGCCCATCCCATCCAGACTCCGCCCTCACCCCTTTGGGCAGCAAAGCAATGGATTAGTTCCCATCCTTAATGGGAGGGCTTAGCCTCAGGATGGGACGTCCTTGCCCGCCTTTGACCTGCCCCCATCGTGAGTGAGGATGAGAAATGGGTAGGAGCCATAGTCCTATGACGGAAGTGTCGGCACGATTGACGTTGTAAAAGGGGGAGGAGCTATTCCCCCCATAGTAGACTTGCCGGCTCTCCACCTCCCGTCACGCCTACCCACAAACCTATAAATGGTCATCCAAGTGATTTGGAGACGATGCTGATTGGGTAGGGATGGCTTTATATATTTACCACAGAAACCGAGGTACTCTTAACCCCTGACAAAGGTGCAACTACATGCACCGAAACGCGCGTCGGGTTCTTTTTTTCTTTATTCACTATGGGAGCACGAGGTGTTTAACACCCACTTTTATTTTCAATTTGTATCTCGGATTTTTCTTTTTAGACTTGAAGGCTTGAATGGGGTTATTTGGAATCTCTCAGTCTTAATATTAAGGGACAGCATAGAACACCCTTGAAGGTGTTTATGTAGGAGATATAGGGTCCAACAGTATAGCATTTCTCCCCTGTCTACTGATAACATAGGGAAAGCATAGAAAACCCTGTAAGGTGTCTGCTTTTGGGAGCTACAGGTTCTTCCAACGTGATTTGATGATTGCTGAGAATTTCAGTAATTGTTACTAGGGGCTCTTCAAGGACTTATGTGCATATTCAGCTATTGTTGGACTCTAAACATAGACTCCCAGTGTATAAGGATTGCTGTCCCTGCTATTTCTAATTGTTATCTAGTGTGCATGACTTACTGACCTCCCTACTGGTTAGCTGATCAGTTTACTTTTGGATGAGCCCAGTTAGCTTTCAATTAACTATTTCTGATTTTTTTTCTTATTCTGGCTCTCCTTGCAATGAGTTTAGTGCTTACTGACCTGGACATATATAGTAGTTAAAAGGTTTGTGCTGAATCACTGAGACCTCCAGATATACCCCTTGCCACCAAGTAATCGTCCCTCATGTATAGTGCCGTTTATTTTTATATATACCAATAAAGTATTTATTATTTTCCTTTGTTGGCACTTCTTGGGGTTATATGTTACTGACGATTTGGGCTATACTCCGAACTTATTTTCTGATGAGTCACTATTTATATTTTACTTCCCTGAAATTGTGTATGAAACCAGGTTTAGTGTCCCATATCTAGTAGAGATTCTATTATTTGTCTTATTGTTTTTTTTTGTTTTTTTCTAATAAATATCGGGTTATGCCCTTTGGTGGAGCTGGTACCACCACCTCTGACTTCTGTGTGTCGTCTTTTCACATTTGTGAAAACTGTCCACACACAGTTCTTCCGTTTAATATATATATATATATATATATATATATATATATATATATATATATATATACACATATACACACATATTGTGTGTGTGCATATATATGCATATTATATATATATATATATATATATACACACACACAAACATATAATATAAATTGAAAAAAAACATTTATAAAAGCAAATAAAAAGGCTAACTTTAGCCAGCGCTTGTGACTAAGTAGCTACTACAAAAGACTGGAAATACCCTATTTGGAATACCCTGGGTTGTCTACATTTGAAAATGCTATGCCATAATTGGGTTATTTCACATTCCTGGACTACCATATCATCTCAAAAGGCAACAGAGACCCAGCAAACCAATCTGGCAAACTGAATTGGGCAAGCCCTATATTGACCCTGTACCTTTTCAAAACACCATAAAACCTGTACAGGGGAGTATTGTTATACTTGGGGGACTTCACTGAACACAAATATGAGTGTTTAAAACAGTAAAACTTATCACAATGATTAAATCACCAGTAAAAGTGCAGTTTTTGTGTTAAAAATGCAAAAAACAAATATGAAGGCTAACTGGCTACTACAAAAGACTGGACATACCCAATTTTGAATACCATGGGTTGTCTACATTTAAAAATGCTATGCCATAATTGGGTTATTTCACATTCCTGGGCTACCATATCATCTCAAAAGGCAACAGAGACCCAGCAAACCAATCTGGCAAACTGAATTGGGCAAGCCCTATATTGACCCTGTACCTTTTCAAAACACCATTAAACCTGTACAGGGGGGGTATTGTTATACTCAGGGGACTTCACTGAACACAAATATGAGTGTTTAAAACAGTAAAACTTATCACAATGATTAAATCACCAGTAAAAGTGCAGTTTTTGTGTTAAAAATGCAAAAAACAAATATGAAGGCTAACTTTGGCAAGCGTTTGTGGCTAACTGGCTACTACAAAAGACTGGACATACCCAATTTTGAATACCATGGGTTGTCTACATTTAAAAATGCTATGCCATAATTGGGTTATTTCACATTCCTGGGCTACCATATCATCTCAAAAGGCAACAGAGACCCAGCAAACCAATCTGGCAAACTGAATTGGACAAGCCCTATATTGACCCTGTACCTTTTCAAAACACCATAAAACCTGTACAGGGGGGTATTGTTATACTCAGGGGACTTCACTGAACACAAATATGAGTGTTTAAAACAGTAAAACTTATCACAATGATTAAATCACCAGTAAAAGTGCAGTTTTTGTGTTAAAAATGCAAAAAACAAATATGAAGGCTAACTTTGGCAAGCGTTTGTGGTTAACTGGCTACTACAAAAGACTGGACATACCCAATTTTGAATACCATGGGTTGTCTACATTTAAAAATGCTATGCCATAATTGGGTTATTTCACATTCCTGGGCTACCATATCATCTCAAAAGGCAACAGAGACCCAGCAAACCAATCTGGCAAACTGAATTGGACAAGCCCTATATTGACCCTGTACCTTTTCAAAACACCATAAAACCTGTACAGGGGGGGTATTGTTATACTCAGGGGACTTCACTGAACACAAATATGAGTGTTTAAAACAGTAAAACTTATCACAATGATTAAATCACCAGTAAAAGTGCAGTTTTTGTGTTAAAAATGCAAAAAACAAATATGAAGGCTAACTTTGGCAAGCATTTGTGGCTAACTGGCTACTACAAAAGACTGGACACGGAATACCACGGGTTGTCTACTTTTACAAATGGTATGCCATGATGGGGTTAATTTTCATTCCTGGGCTGCTAAAAGGTCTCAAAGGAAACAGGCCCCAAATGTTTGACAAAGACTTGTGATACAATTAGTGCATGGAAAGTGTTAAAATGCCATTATTTAAAATACCCTAGGGTGTCTACGTTTCAAAAATATATGGTTTGATGGGGCTAAATTACATTAGCCAGCTTCAAAAATGTCCCAAATAGGACATGGGTGCATGATGACCAGCTGTGAAAATTCCAAGTTGGAAAACTGGAATGCGCACCCTCCAAGAGAACCCGACATACCTTTACATGGGTGGTATTACTGTACTCAGGAGATGTTGCTGAACACATATTGGGGTGTTCTTTGTCAGTAACACATAACAGGAACTGTGAATGCATGCCTAAAGTACAATGTGAGAGAAAAATAACACAAAAAAATGACTCCTCAAAAGTTGGACAAAGACTGGTGGTAGAATTAGTGCATGGAAAGTATTAAAATGCCATTATTTAAAATACCCTAGGGTGTCTACGTTTCAAAAATATATGGTTTGATGGGGGTAAATTACATTGGCCAGCTTCAAAAATGTCCCAAATAGGACATGGGTGCATGATGACCAGCTGTGAAAATTCCAAGTTGGAAAAATGGAATGCGCACCCTCCAAATAAGGTCTTTTAGCCCCACATAACACATAACAGGAACTGAGAATCCATGCCTAAAGTACAATGTGAGAGAAAAATAACATAAAGAAAATTACTATCCAAAAGTTTGACAAAGACTGGTGCTAGAAATAGTGCATGGATAGTGTTAAAATGCCACCATTTGGGGGCGGAGCCAAGCAACCAAGCAGCCCAGACGTGTTCAGCAAGAGCTCCCACGTCAGGGGGACTAAAAACGGGGTATCGCTACTCAAGAGCTGCAGACCATGATACCCACAACCAGGAGGGGCTACTGCATCAAATGGTGCCTCTCTCGAGCTCCAGCACAGCTGACCTGATACACCGAGGCTTGCGTCCTACCTGAGCTCGAGCCACGGAGAGACGGCCAGGCTCCGGGCACAAAAGCAGTGACTGGAACCCCAGTGAAACACCTTCTCCCCCCAAGGACCGGCGGGGGTCATCCCTGTCCACACATCTAAACAGAGAGTACCCAGCTACAAACTGCTCCAGGGCACATAGCTGACAAGCGGGAGACATGAGACATGACCAAAATGGCCGATGGCACCACTACCCACACAGAGCGACAGACCCCCAGCGACTGGGCAGCAGCCTTCCAAGCAAGATTTGAAGCCATATGCAGGCAGTTTTGGGAACATCTAGAGCATAAGCACCAGCCACTCACACCAACACAGGTTAGTGTCGGGACCAAAACACCCACGGCACGACAGCCGGCCAGGGCTATATACCCTGAACAGCGCAAGATCAGAGTGCAGCAAGTAGAGCCCCAACCGGGTAAGGCTACCGACAAAAGCTCACCTGGGACAAGTGCCAAACAGGGTATGACCCCTCCATGCCACATGTGCCTGCGGAGGAGAGCAAGGCACCCTCAGAAGCATCAGAGTGCAGCCCTTCGCAGCAGCAAACCGAGTCGCACTCGACAGGCACGCTAGCGGGGGGCCTGGAGACATGGGGAAACCCATGCTGATGAAACATGACACCCACCGCTCCATCCCTAATGGGAAGACCTTGGACCCAACAGGACTTCAGGTTTATGGGGAACGAGCACTGGCCTTCAGCAAACCCCTGGGCTGGAGGGGTAACCCGCCCCCCACAATGCTACACTGCTCCCCAATGCGGACTAAGCCCACTAGCGAGCAGCGACCCCCGTAGGGGCATCGGGTGACTGTTCGGAGTATTAGCCAGAGGGGCTAGCTATGCTAACCGCTGCCCTCGACCACCTTCACCGCACAGGACTAAAAGTTTTACTGCGGATGGCGCCAGAGATGCCGACATATCTTCACAGCCTGTCTTAAATTAAAATACAAAATGTATCATGCCTTTCTTTGCCAGCATACTAGGCTAGATATCCTGCACTCACTTACCCTGCACACCACAATTCCTCACAGGATACTAAATACACCAAACACTTGCCTCCCCCCACTGCCTAGACAGGATATACTTATTTAGCATAGGCCTACTCACATTATTAAATCTCTGTCTGATGTCCATTTGAATAGAATGTTTACCTCATATTCATTATTAATGTTGATGCTCTCAAGACATAACTACCTAAGCCTGTTAATATTATAAAAATGTGCATGTTACTCATTTGCCCCGCATGTAAAGAAAGACGGAATGCCTGAGGATTGCTGTTGGGGCACCTCAAGCCTGACTGTACCATTCTTTTGCACTGCAAAAATAAAACATTTTAAAAAATACCACCATTTGAAATGCCCTAGGGTGTCTACTTTTCAAAAATATATGGTTTTATGGGGGTAAATTACATTAGCCAGCTTAACCAGTTAAGGACACATGACATGTGTGACATGTCATGATTCCCTTTTATTCCAGAAGTTTGGTCCTTAAGGGGTTAAAAAATGTGCCAAATAGGACATGGGTGCATGATGACCAGCTGAGAAAATTCCAAGTTGGAAAACTGGAATGCGCACCCTCCAAATAAGGTCTTTTAGCCCCCAGAGAACCCAACACACTTATACATGGGGGGTATTACTGTACTCAGGAGCTGTTGCTGAACACATAGTGGGGTGTTCTTGGGCAGTAACCCCTAAAGTTCTCCGTACATGTATTCTTAAAATCCTATGTGTGTCAAAAAAAAATCACCAATTATTTTATTTTATTTGGCATAGATTAGTGGTAAAATGGTTGCATGAAAAGAGTCAAAACACCCCAAAAAAGAAAGAGCCCTGGTCCTTAACGGTGAGAAAATTGAAAAACGGTCTGGTCACTAAGGGGTTGAATAAAACTATTACAATCTGTGAGATTTAAAATCATTGTTTAGTGAATAAGCGAGAGCACTGGATTGTGTATTTTGTACGTTGTATAGATGTATATGTATATGTATATGTATATATATATATATATATATATATATATATATATATATATTGATTGGCAGATCCCCCATGGGGGATGGTGGGGGGTGGGGGGGTGGGGGGTTAAGGATTGGAGTTGCATAGATAGGATGGCATAGCATGCCCTAACATCAGGAAATGGTTAAACTAAAGTTGTTTTGATGTCCACAGTATCCCTTTAAGAAAATTGTGTTATTTCCATCTAATCCAATCTAGTTCTTCATGGCAGGGCAAGCCAAATGCAAAAGCTTGAGTTCTTGTTCATTTTAGAAAGAAGGACCAAGCCTGACTGTTGGTGGTTAGAGAAGCAATGATTGTGAGGACAGTCTCACATAATGTATGGGAGTGCTAAATTCCTTTTCAGAAGCCAATGAATCTTAACTCATATTCCTCTTTATTAACCAGCATGATGATCTACTGACTAACTTCTAACATTTTAGATATTTCTCATGATGTTCCTTTAAGCATTTCCTATGCTTATATTTTCTCTGGTGCCTATCTGTAGTAGCAATCTCTATTTGTATTTTTTTCCTTGAGAACGCATGTATTTTAACTCTAACCATATTCTTAGCAAAAATTACAGTAAATATTTTCATAGCTATGGATTCTATCCAAAGTGCTGCTCTTGTGTGAGAATTGTTGGAAATTCTTACATCTGTAAACCCAATGTAGTTTATATTACAAGTCATAGGAAAAAAAAAAAATAGAGAGCAGCCCATGGCTGGTGTCTTCATGAGTTTTCCTTCAGATCAAGGCTTTCTATAAACACCTTTAACATCTGATGCCTTCTAAATTAGGAATCACTTTGAAGTTACTGTTCATCTTTATACTGTTTACATTTTAAAATGATTTAAAAGTGAACTGTCTCTTTTAATCATAATAAAATTAAAACAGTTAATTTTCTACAGTACACTAAACTGTTAAAATGATAGTTCAATAGGAAAAACTAAATTATTCAAATGCTTATTAAAACTGATGTACGACCGGAATATTAATCAGTGTCAGTGAGATACTCTAACAACATAACAATATAAACATAAGGCTATGGAAGCCTTAAATCCCTTAAGGGCAGAGGAAATTGTCCAAGTTTAGAACCAAAACAAAACCTAGAATTTGAGCTATAAGTCGGTTCAACCATAATTTACCTCTTTTATATTAGGTGCACCCACACTTATTATATATAATTTTGTTCAGGAGAAATAGGGCTTACATTTCATATCAAATGCTTACATATAAAGCATAACTTAATATGAATAATAATATGAAGAAAAGTGTGAGAAATTAAAAACATTTGTTATTTCAGATTTAATTTTGCCTTACATTGTAACTGCGAATGTCATAATACTGTTAGCTTTTACTACAATAAAAACACATATTTGTATACTGTGATGTCCCACAAGTACAACGATGACCTCCATTTACATGTTTCATGGTGTTTTGGAATGTTACAGGGTCAAATGTGGTGCTTGCCCATTTCAGTTTTTACTTTTTTAATTATTTATTTAATTGAGGCATTTGAGTGATACACAACAGAAAATAGCAGTAGGAGCTCACGTGAAGTAAAATAAGCTCCAGAGAAGAATAGCCTCTTCCCCCTCCCCCCAAGTATAGAATAAGAATGCATGTGTGATACACGAACAGATAAGAACATACGATAATCATATGCACTATATAAGAGAAGACAGGCATGGCATCATACATGGTAAAGATCAGTTTTGTGCTAACGGCAACAACATAGTGAATATGTATGCATGTATACCTGATTATTAGTTTGGAGCTACCCCTTACAGTAAAACACATTAAAGCTTGTCAGATGATTATACTATTGGTGGTAGCAGGATTAGGATACAACTTTAGGGACAGACATGATGTTGAGTATGAAGAGGCAATGGTGTATTTTGAGTTTGTGCCCAAGACATGACTAAGCCTTTGCACCCTCCTCCCCCCTTCCAATCTAAATGTGCCCCACACCTGCCTGCCAAGGCCAAACGTCTTCCTGTTTAAGACCCACCCCTTCCGCTGTAAACTCCACCACTTCGTCTTTTGGTTCCATCTCATTCTATTTAGGCTCCAGCATTTCCTCTTTGAGCTCCACCTCTTCATCTCTGACCTCAGACAGCTTGTGAAAGCAATCTTTACCATCAAACAGGTTACCAGTACCATCTTTGCCCCAAAACAACTTTACAGTGCAAGCTTTGTTCCCAACCAGCTTATCAGTGCTATTTCTGTCCCCGAACAGTGTATCAGTGACATTTTTACACCAAAATAACTTGCCACATCCATCTATGCCCACAAACAGTTTGCCAGTGCCATCTGGTATATCATTCCACTATGAACTCTGAAGAACCCCTCTTTGTCCACCTATTATGGCCAATAAAGTTCACATTCTAATGTAATTAATATAACCAATAAAGCTTGCACTCTTAAGTAATTCAGATAGCTAATAAAGCTCACACTCTAATGTAATTAATATAACCAATAAAGCTTGCACTCTTACGTAATTCAGATAGCTAATAAAGCTATCACCCTAATGTAATTCAGATAACCAATGAAGCTTGCACTATAACTGAATTATATTAGACAATAACAACCATATAGTCTATGTATAGATGGGAGCTTCTTACATATAGAGATAGCCATATAGTCTGTGTATATAGAGAGATCCATATAGTCTATGTGTATATAGAGAGACATATATATATATATATATATAGAGAGAGAGAGAGAGAGAGAGAGAGAGAGAGTGTGTGCATGTGTGTGTGTGTGTGTAAATAAGATAGGATCATTTCACATATAGCGAGAACCATATAGTCGGTGTGTATATAGAGATCCATATCTATTTGTATAAAGATAGGATAATTTTACATATTGACATAGCTATAGTGTGTGTGTGTGTAGACAGACATATAGTGTGTATATAGAGATCTATATAGTGTGTGTCTGTCTGTCTGTTTGTATAAAGATAGGATAATTTTACATATTGACATAGCTATAGTGTGTGTGTAGATAGACAGCCATATAGTGTGTGTATATATAGAGATCTATATAGTATGTGTGTGTATATCCAGCCATAAAGGAGTTGTGACTACCAGAGAGAGCTACCATATGGTCTGTCAGGAGACGGGTAAGCTATCAAGCTGATGTTGGGGAGGAGCCGGAGGGCTCCACTAGCTGGAGATCTTAAGGGGTGTACAGCAGTTACTGAAATGCTTTTCATGCTGGCTTTTGCTTTCTAGGAGAGCGACTCCTCATCCTGCTGCAGTTTCTCTCTGCCTCACCCTCTTCCTCAATTCAAGCTTTCATTGGCAACAAATATAAAGGTCACCAGACTGAGGATAGCAGCTCGTCATCACCCCCTTCCGTTTTTTGCCGCCCCCTGGAAAGTGCCACCCAAGGCAAGTGCCTTGTTTTCCTTGCTGAAAATACATCACTGTGAAGAGGGTCAAAACAGGTAGATAACGAAATATAACAGATAAAAAAAAACCAGCAGTTGCTTTTTAACTGTGCTCACTGAGCGTGAAGGCAAGACGGGGCAGCTAGATAGTAGCTTATTCAACCCATACCCCTAGCACACAGACAAAGTCAAGGCAGGAATAAGAGGTGATAAAAGCCTCTCTGGGTTCTGAAGATCGCCATAGCACTTCAACTCCCATGATTCCAAACCTCTCCCTTTTCAATGTGGCAAAGTCTGTGAGATTGCAGGGGACTGTAATATTCGCGAGTACACATAACCCATGTCGCCCACTGGATTCTTCCAGGTCTCTCTCTCGGGACATGTTTCCTGGCAGGAGCTTTGTGTGCAGGCTGAGCCACAGGGATCGGCAGTGCTGATTACAGACTCAGTCTCCTCAAGCGTCGCCAGAACCCAATTCTGTGCCTCTGCTTGTGCAGCACGCTTCGCGGCAGCACCTCCTTTCGCCATCTTAGCTAGGCCACAGAGGAGTATGCTCTCCCAGGAGCTGCAGACAGGTAAGTAATTGGTATCTGGTGGGGACCGGGACAACCCCCACCGGTCCAGAGTGGGGTGGGGAGTACGGGGTTCTGAGGATCCATAAAGAGGAAAGCTTGGGCTGCCCCAGGCAGAGAGATTGGCTGTTTCTCCCGCCGAGACAGCACCAGACCACGATTTGCCGGAGGCCACAGCCATCAGACAGCCCCCAAAACCACTCCAAGATTGCCCTAGGAGTATCAGACTAGGGTACCAGTGTGGGTAAGTCCAATAAAAAGGGATTTTCACCCTCTGCTTAGTTTTTAGAGCAGAATCGAGCAGGAGCCCAAGCATTCTGTGACCATCCGGCATGGTGTCCAGTCCCCGCCTCCCCCCACCATATTGCGGCGGGGCAGAGCTTACACACTGAAATTTGCCAGATTGGATTACCGGGCCTATGTTGCCTTTGAGAACATATGATAGCCCAGGAATGAAAATTATTTTGTTTTAATAATTCTTATACCAAAGACATCATCATCATTATACATTTTACTGCTATAAAAAAACAATTTGTGTACAGCTAAAAAAATTATTTGTGTACAGCTTTTATAGGCTTTTTGAAAGTTACAGGGTATTCCTGGCACACGGAGGCATGTTCAATATAACGAGCATAAGTTGTTTGGTGCATGACACAAATTAAAAATAAATAAATTAAATAAATGAAACTACCACAAAAATACCACAAACCTGTAGGATAAAACTAACAGAAGGAACCATGTGTAACTTTCTCTGTACTCCAGTCTAGCTCTTGACGACAGGGCAAACCAAATCCAAAAGCTTTCTCATTCTCTATATGCTGTGTTTTGCTTTGAGTTTAACCCGTCTGCTGCCAGACATGTAACTTCTTCTCCAGCACCATCATAGGGGTATCATTAGCCTGCCCTGGCACTCGCCAATAAATGAAGACTGGATTAGCTCAGTAAATGCAGGAAGTGTGTCATATGGATAGATATGAGCCTTGGAGCCTTGCAAGGTCCCAGGTCAGAGGACAAACCATCATTAAATGGGGTACTCCTGGCATCATAACCACTGTTATAGTAATGAAGACGCTACAAACTTTTAGTTTGAAGAACCATAGACTATAGAACTACATGTAGGTCAGGAGTAAACAGGAAACAGGAAGTATAAGGTAATACAGTGTTTGCATAATAACTCCAAATAACCACTACAGCAGGCTATAATAGTCATAATACTTGGAGTAAGCCTTTAACTCACGTTAGGGGTTAACAGTTTTATCTGAGAAGATTAGGGATTTTATTGGCCAGCACTAACACAAGACAGGTTAAATAAGAAAAATGTAAGTAATTATGGAGTGCTTGCAGTGTGATTGTTAGTAGGGACAGCAAGATCAAAGTGTATCAGATACCTGCAAAAGAGATGATCTATATTATCAGGCCCACCCACATTCCCTATATTTGTTTAAAAATGTTTAATATTGTTTAGATTGTTAGATTTTTGTTTAGGTAGTTTTGCTTGGGGCATTAAGTGATGGAAGATGGATTCAGTTGGATGTATGATGAAGAAGGCAGACAGGAGGTTTGATGGCTCGCTGGCTAAATAGTTGCTTTATTAAAGTATTATACATTCTGGTATATTTACGCATGTTATTATTTATGTGTTGGTTATTCAATTATTTATCTGTGATCTTTTAAGCCCCCAATTAAATGCCATAGCCTTAGCCCATCAGTGCTGCTGTTTTTGGTTTTAATGCCTCAATGTCATGAAAATGTTCTGAATGAAACGTAGATCTCCTGGGAGTTTAATATTGTGGGGATATTTATGGGATAATATGTGGGGATATTTATGGGATAATAATAGTAAACAGTGAGAATTGCCCACTAATTCAATTCTCAGATCCCAAAGGTCGTTATCGTAAGTGAAAAGTATTTCATATAAATAAATCACAATGTTATAAAAATAGATTTGATTTTATAATAACAAATTAATTAATAATAATATGTAACATGCGTGACAATAATCAATGAATATCCAGTATAAAATGGTATGCAATACAAAGGAATGGCTATACACATTTCAATGGCTAAACAGCATTTTCTGTCAAGACTTACACGATTTATGAGGTATCCTTACACAGAGAGAAAGCGAAGGGCCATAAAACCCTTGTTAACAGTTAGAATAACCCTTTCAATGCTGGCTAGATCTCCTAGGTAATTAAGATCTATTCTTATGTAATTTTAATTAAAATAACTTTTAAACCAGTTCATTAGTCATTTCCTGGAACCATCCAATAAGAGAATCTACCATATTATATAAGCAGATTTTAATTTGTCTAAAATATATCTTATCTTAAATTAGAGCAAATCAATACACCTGGATAAAAACAGCGGTATGCTAACATGTGATACTATCACATTAATATATAATTATTCTTAATTCCACCTGCAGAATGGAATGTTTTTAACTATATATTCTTTAGTTAACTAAGATTTCTTAATATGGAAATCTGACCGTGATTTATCCAGTCATATATCATGCTATAGTACATTTTAATTAATTTAATTAATTAAATGAAACCAGTATAATTACCAGTTGAGTATTTCATCCGATTGGTACATAGTCTCAGGAACTTATTTGGATGTCTCTCTGCATGGAGGTGTGTAGGTATTTCTGAGTGTTCTAGAGTGGATAGCTGTCATAGGCCTCTCTGCATTGCTTCCGACTGCTCACTTCTTTGCTTTCTTTGCATACCCTTCCTTTCTCGTCTTCCTCTTCCCCCTCTTTGTCTTAACTTTTAAAGGGAAAATTCACCAGTTGCTAAACCAATAGCAATACAGGGTGTGTGGTTATCTTCCAGATCGCAATTTAGTTATTTGGTCTATAGAGGGCAGTCTTGTCCCACTAAACATACAAAAGTGTTAACTTTTCCTGGTGGCTATTTTGACGTCATTTTGGCTTTATCTTTATAGTGGCCATAACTTACGTTTTCTGTCAGATCAAACAGTTTCTTTAAGTTTTGTCCAGACTATGTGTCTGGCAAATTCTGAGTTTTGACCCGTAACTTTCAATGGGACCTTGTACATATAGAAAGTAAAATTTTATTATTTTATCTCCTCTGTCACAAATGTCTGTGTTTAGATATGCATCTATTCCATTAGCATTTAAGACAGTCTATCCAACCCCCGTTCTCCTTATCACTTGGTTTGTATATACTATGCATTCCTTTAGCTCTGGGAAAGTGGTTAGTTTTACAGATAGAAATCTTGTGTCTTTTGTTAACTTGGAAATAACAAAATGGAGTCTGGTCTGTTCAGAGTGACTCAGAATATACACTTTTAATTTCTATCATAGCACAAAATGTCTGCCGATATAAATACCCTGACAATGTATGGAAAATTGGGCCGGCCTTAGGGGTGTGCGAGCTGTGCGGCCGCACAAGGCGCCATGGGAGCAGGGGATGCCATGCGGCCAACACAGCTCACACATAGCTGGCTAGGATTATAAAAAAACAAAAAAAAGACAATATTGCGGCGGGGCAGAGCTTCCAGAGCGACATAGGCGGAGCTAAACTGGCGGTGGTGGCGGAGCTAAAAGTGCCGGGTAACTGCTGCAGGGGAAGCAGGAAGGAGTCCCTGCTTCCCCAACAACCAGTCTCCAGGAGCTGCACTGCCTCCACTCCTCAATAATGAACAGAGGTAACTGTGTGTGGCTGTCTGCCTCTGTGTGTGTGTGTGTGACTGCCTGCCTCTGTGTGTGGATGTCTTCCTGTGTGTGTGTATATGGCTGTCTGCCCCTGTATGTGTGTGTGTGTGTGTGTGTGTGTGTGTGTGCGTGTGGCTGTCTGCCTGTGTGTGTGTATGTGTGTGACTTTCTGTGTGTGACATCCTGCATGTAGGGTTTGTGTGTGTAAGACTGTATGTGTGGCTGTGTGTGTGGGGCTGTCTACCTGTGTGTGTGTGTGTGTGTGTGTGTGTATGTGTGGCTTTCTGCCTGTAATTGTGTGTGAGTGTGTGGCTGTCTGCCTGTGTGTGTGTTACTGTCTGCATGTAAGCATGTGTGTGTAAGTCAGAGTGTATGTGTGGCTGTGTGTGTGGGGCTGTCTGCCTGTATGTGTGTGTGTGTGGGGGGGGGGTAGGGGGGCTATCTTCCTGTAATTGTGTGTGAGTGTGTTTATCTGACAGTAACCATGTATGTGTGTTACTGCGTATATCTGTGTGTTTCTGCCTGATCCTGTGTATGTGACTATCTGTGTGCATGTGGTGGAGTTTACAGTGTATATGTATAGCTGTGTGCATTTGACTGTTGGACTGTGTGCACACATATATACACCTGCATTCACACACAGTCTTATATGCATGTTTTTAACCAAATGAAATACCCATCACACACAGCCAATAAACCTAGCACAAATATCACATACAACCAATACATGCATATCACACTCAGTTAATACACCCCTTACAAATATCACACACAACCAACACATGGCATATATATGACACACAGTCATCACACCTATCACATACACAGACAATACAAACATTACATCATATTATAGTGAGATGTATTACAGTGGAGCTCTGGCATATAAAATGCACATTACTCTGTGTTTTATAGTTAGGGAGCTTGGTGATACACTAATAGACACATTACTTAGAGTTGTATTGTTGTGCAGTGTATGATCTTGTTACATAGCTCCACATTACTGGGAGTTTTATTGTTGTGGAGCTCTGTGATAAATGGAGAAGTAGCGCATTACTACAAATCTTTATTCCAAAGAGGTCAAGGTAAATAAGTATAATCCAGAGCTCCAAAGCAAAACCACTCACAGTATTATGTGACATACTTAGTCTCCTCCTCTGTAATGTAGGGGAGGCAGTCTGGCACTTCTGGCCTGCACTTCTGTTGGCTGCAGACCATAAGTAGCTGTCTTCCTAGCTCTGGATAATCAGAGTGCTGCCGCAGATTACCACAGGACACTGCAAATCCCTGAGTTTGCAAGACACTTACGCATGGTCTGTACCCAGTGGAGGGGCAGAACAGATTCAGATCAGCATGCCCCTCTCCCAACTAGGTAACAACAGGAAAGGAGGAATTAATAATTGTTTTTTAATCATTATTAATTTAATAAATCCCCTATGCAATCACTACACTCCTATACACACACACTAAACATGGATGACGGGGAGGTGGGGGGGCGCTGTAAAGATTTTTCGCACAGGGCGCCTAAGGCCAGCCCTGATGGCAAACAATGTGTGGTGTAAAATATTTAAACTAGTAAGCAAGGTTCCATTGAAGCACCCTGTTCCCATTCCACATATGCAGAAGGGTGTGGAGAACATAGTGGAGAAAAGTAGTTTGAGTTCAGAAATTCTTTCACCCTACAGTAATGTTCTGTCCTGAGTACCACTGCTGAGATAGACATATTTCAACCCCTTCATAACAAGTGATAAGGTAAATTGTATTATACCACAATGGTCCTGGCACATTTTGTGCTATGAGTGGGTTTAATGTAATTTAAAATGCCGTATGTGTAGTAAGGATGGGAGGCTGATTAACAGCCAAGTGTATGCCAATGAAGTGTTATTGTGTTCTGATTCAGGGACTCAAGTGCCATTCTGCCCTTAGGCAATATTTGAGCCCTTGGTGAGCACATGGCCATGGCCGTTCACGAGGCAAAACCAGTTAAGTTGTTGATAAACTCCACCATTTCCTGCCAAAGGTATTCCCTCCCAAGAAGTCACTCTGGTTCTGTTAGATCCTAAGGGATTGGCTGAGTGAGGTGTGTCCAGCAGAAGGAGGGACCGATCCTATTAAAAACCCTGCAAAATACCACAAACTCTCTCTTACTCTCATCTGCTGATCAATAGAGTTGTAACTATAGTTTAGTTTATTTTTCATTCAATCAATGACTTGTTTTGAAAACAACATATACAAACTTATATCAAATGTACATATATTCTTTAACACCTTCAGGACCGTCATCTGAAACATCCCTATGAGGACCGATGATGGTCCTGAACCGTCATAACAGAACTATTTACTTACCTGATCGCCGCTGTTCCTCCATCGGCGATTGGCATTGCTCCCGGTCTGGGGAGACTGCCTGACTGCCCAGACAGTCCCCCCTCGGCGCGAATTAGGCCCCCGCGGCCATATGATCACTCTAACATATAATAATAATATATATGTATATATATGAAATATATTATATTATAACTATATATATGTATATATATCTTGTATATATAATGTCAAACTAAGTGTATTTTTATATTTATACATATATTATTATACTTATAATTAAATTAAAAATAAATAAATGAAGATATACAAAGACAGATCAATACATTCACAAAAGTATGTGAAATGATGAGAACTTTTGTGAGAGCAAAAAGCCAGTTGGAGTTTAGTTTGACTAATTCATGTGAAATTAAATTTAATGTATATGAGGCCAACATGAGACTCCAAATTACCCTAGATTGCTCTGGGTGATTTGTGCTGATTTTGATGCTGCGATATTCATGTTATAATAAAAGTACAGTCACAAAGGGATATAAATAATAATTTTAAAAACCTAAATGCAATTCATTATAATCACACTAATAACTTATCTGGCTGATTTCTTTCATTGAAACAAAAACGCCTTAGAAAACCTGAAACTTTTATGGGAAAATTCAAAATAGCAAAACAGTTGGATCTGAATGGAAAGAATGATGTTGAGATGACACGTACAAGTTTATAAGTCACAAGGAATGCTATGATAAGTACAAATCATTTGGGATAAAGCATTGTGGGAAGAGCCTTAGACACAGACATTTATCGGATTACAGTTATGACTTACTCCTGAAAGAAGTTTTCATGATAAAGACAAATATAGATTGTCTTCACACAGATGAATGTTATGTTATTTGTCATCCTCAACTCCTACAACGATCAGAGACTAAAAGTATACATTTTTTCTTTAATCAGCAGCCATTATATGAAGTATGGGATTATAGAATGTTAGGGTTATCAGGAATAATGTACATGTCCGTCGCCAAACACGCTTCAAAGATACCATATATACAAGGGTATTGCTGTCCAAGATGATGGCTTCCTTGTTCACTTGGCATTAATAGTGATTTTCTTCAAGGAAACAAAAACAATGTTGTAGCTTTATTTTATATCATAATTTAAGGACTTTAAATAACTGTATTAATGCTCTATCAGCATAGTATTTTTTATTATTTAATGTGTGAGCTAGATTAAAAATAGTGCACACTAGTTCTGGATCTTTTTTGTCGTAGGAGAGTATTGGACATTTCTTCTGCAAATTAAAGCATTGACTGTGTCCAATATAGAGAAGTATCAGCGTATCTATGTATTATTTATTTGTTTGCTTGATTATTTGTGTATGTATGTTTGTATACATGTTTGTATTTATGTATTTATTTCTACATTTTTTTCTTCTTTAAAAAAATAAATAAAATATTGTAGACATGTAACTGCATGGTGTTGATATTTGTTGGTGCTTCTGTGATTCAGGCCTTGGTACTCTTGTCATCATAAATAACCCCTAAAATGTATTGTGTTTATTTTATTTTTATTTATTTTTTTACAACAAAAGGTATACAATATACATTGTTTTCTTTTTTTTTCTCAATTGTATATATTACATATATATAAATATATTTTTATATACACATGTAAATACACATATGTATGTACACAAGGGTATCTAATAAAACAAAAATTACTTTATTTTTTAGATTTGAATACAAGTTTTGTGTCCCAATATTACAATACCATGACACACAAATATTAATATCATTCATTCCATTCTTTTACACCAGACAGAAGAGGAGATTAATAACTTAATAGATTCATTATTGTTAGGTATTTCATTTTATCGTAGCATATATACAGTTTTATTTTATATAGAGGTCCAGACTTGACATATGTATTTGTTCCACTTGGACCATTGTTTTTCATATTTTGCTAGATTTGTATCATTATTCAAATAGAAGCCTTTTTCCATTATCATTTGGTATTCCATTTGAATAAATCAAGTTTTTAAATCGATTTTAATTTTTTTTTTCCAGTTTCTGACTATCAACAATTTAAATGCTAGCAAAATATTTATGACCAGATTTCTACAATTAGTGGGAGTTTCTTTGAACCCAATATGTAGGAGAAACGAGAGAACATAATCTGTCCTGGTTAAATCACGTCCATAATAAACCTGACACATAAAATATAACATTTAATAAATATTATTAAAAAGGTAAAATAATCTGAAAACACAGGAATACGAGGGGTGGGAGAAATATATACAAGTATATTGCCCTAAATTATAAGTACATTAACTAAGGAGGTTATAGTTACTATGAAGTAGGTAGGAGAATAACCAACGATAAATTCTCCAAATATAACCATAAGTAGTTAAATTGTTAAATTGTATGAGCTGCAGATCATAAGGATAGTAACTTTTCTATAGAGTCCTAACTGGAGACAAGTAACTAGCTAAAAGCATGCAACTATCTGTAACAGCTGTAGAGAAAGTAAATGTATCTTATATGAACAAAAAAATCAAACGTGGAAGAAAAGGGAGATATCACCTAAATGTCTAGTTTAGATAGAACCAAACTGATGGCGAATTCCTACAAATACCATAGTTAGCAAACAAAAACAATGAAATATTGAGTAGTAGTGCATACATATAGTAGAATATAGTCTGAACTTAGATATCTTAGCTAATGGTTAACCGGACTAAAATGTAAACTGTACTGATCAGCAGGTATAGCATGTAGAAGCCCCCATCTATATCACGGGTATTTAAGTAATCCACTAAATCAATGTCTGGCAGTGGATAAATACTGATTTTTTTCAGTCATAAGTAGCCCTAAGTCTGTCCCTTCGAGGGCACCTAATATAATGCTAAGCTATACATTTCCAAAGTATGAACAGATGCACTGTACTCGCTGAACTCTTTCCCTGTCGCCCCTAAAGTCTTTCCTACCAACTAAAGCATGTACACACAAAATTAATCCGACAATAGTAAATCTAAGACCAGATTTGCTAAAGAAATAAAGTATGTAAGGGGTTGATTTAGCACATGGTAAGGAGTGCAGCTGAGCCCCGGTGCGCATTTCGCCGGTAAGGCGGCTCTTCCTGGGTTTTTTTTGTTTAAATAACGCGCCCATTGATGTTATAGGTCCATTGTTTCGTCAATGATGATGTCATAATTAACCCCATTCAGGTTATGAAAACATAACTGAATAGACTAATAACTGTTACCAGAGCATAATAATGTCCTAAAATCTGATTGTATATCCAGCATCAAGTGGTTACCTTTGCCTATATTAATCAAACTTAGATCGTTAAGCTTTAAAAGGCAACACAGTCCAACCGATACAGTTATGATCAGTTTAGAATAATTCATTATAAATGATAATGGGACCGTAGGATGTCCATATTAAATTAGGTTAGGTAATTTTCATAAGCAAGTTGGGAAAATGCAAGGATAGTGAAGTGTCCGTAAATAATTTGTCAGTTTATATCTGTTAAGGAAGATGCTTGAACAGTTACCTTGCTTAAATGGACTGATTAACAGTCTCTACCGAATAGACTCAAAATATATATATATATATATATATATATATATACATAGATAGTATAATGAAGTTATTCCAAGGGCAGTAGAGAGTACATACTGTATTGTAATACTGATCTCTGTGTATCAATTAAATAATTATTAACATTGATTAGTAGGACCGATGTCTAGTGTGAAATTATTATTACACTATATAAAGTGCTGTATTTAGTACAGTACCTATTAATATAATACAGTGCTAGCTGGATAAATTACAAGGTAAAGAAGACTTTATCAAGACATAATGGTGAGTATTAGACAAATAGATCCTGTATTAGTAATGTATGGGTATGGAATTAAACCTATCTTAAGCTCAAAGTTAAAGAATTTGTGAGATATAAAGAAAAATGTGAAAAGAAAAATGCTTTCTCTTTTTCCAATATGTAGGAGGGCAAAAGCCCTATCTGGTTGGATTGTAATTTCAGAAAAAAATGAAATCAGTGATAATAAAATCTTCCAAGAGTCCCCTACTCTTCTACAGTCCCACCAAATCTGGCGATATGATCCCTCTTCCTCTTTACATCTCCAACAACTGGCATCCTGTTGATGAAATTACTTATTTAATCTCTGTGGGGTCAAATACCATCTATATAAAGGTTTATAGTATACTTCCCATAGATTTATATTATGGACTGAGGAAATTGTAAGATTTATAGTGGAAAGCCATTCATTTTCTTCAAATATTTAAATTGCTTTCTTCTTCCCATTTTTTAATTGGGGAAAGCGAGTTAAAGGAGTTGGCTTTGTCAATTAGATCAAATGAGTTAACGCTTAATCTTGTTTTCCACTTACTTGTAATCATTTCTTCTATCTTTAGAAGTTTCACAATAATTTTTTTTCTATGAAGTAATTATATATTTAATTTGAAGAAAGGTTATATTAATATATACATATATTAATATAAACACTCACAGAGTAAAATTACATACGTATATACATAATATATATATAATAACTATAATAACTATATATATTGTATATAAATATATTATTACAAAATTAGTTAAAAATAAATTTTAAAAATGTAAAAATAATTTAAATGTAAAATTTTTTTTATATATGTAATTTTATTCTAACTGTATTTTGATATTAATACATATATATACACACGAAAACAAGTAAAAAGTAGGCGATAGTAATAAAATCGTCTTAAAATATAGCTATCCAAAAATATATTATGAAGCTGCACCAAAAACAAGTGTAAAACTCCTCCAAACACTCATATAAATATACTTAAAATTATAAGGTGCGCTGTGTCTTTAAGACCCAATTATAAAAAGTGCCACAAGTGCAAACACTGTAATAAAGTGCAAAGTGATACAAAGTGCACATAAAGTGTATAGTGTTAATAAAAAATATTATACGTACATATGTCCTCTCAAATAGAAATGTACATAAAAGAAAGAGAGACACAGAAAAAAACCAATAGTGTAAAACTGTTTTGAGAAAATAAATATAGAATATAAATGCCAAATATTGCACTCACAAAGGTAGAGCAGAGTAAGCCTGCTCTAACTATAACAGCTTCTTCAAATATAGGACTGCACAGACGAAATATTCCAAAATATTTATTGCCCAGCAGAGCACAAGTATGTCACCTTCCTCCACATTCAGTACAGGGTTACAGAGTGTTTGGCTATATGCAGCTTAGGGTGTCGACTATTCCCTCTGTTTGTTCACCGCCGTTATTGCCGTCTCCACTGCTGCTTCCTCAAACTTCCGGGGGGAGGGACTTCCAAAAGTGCATGACGTATGGTGCGTAACTTGCGTGATGACGCGTTTCGCCGTGTTCACGGCTTCATCGGATCTGCCCATCCATGTCCTTTTCGTTCTTATATACACATCCTAATGGGTGTGTTCAAATAGCTGTCGTGCAAAGTCTTTTATCAAATCGCTGGTATTAATACAAATCAATTAAGTTTATAAATCACCTAAAATACTACTTTATTCAAAATCATCTTAATTAAAAAATATCACATAATATTAGAACATAAATCAATATATTGAGACACCTCGTTTCCCAAAGAAACTTATTTAAAGAAACATATTTAAAGAGACATACTTAAAAAACATATTTAAAGAAACATATTTAAGGATACATTTTTGTGAAGGCATATTTAAAAACATATGTAGGTAGCATATTTAAAACAACAATTTAACAACACCTTCTGACATAAAATAGAAGAAGAAGAAAGAAACAATAATTTTGTAAAAAAAATAATATTTAATTTAAAGCAATATTATTAAAAAAACTCTTTTATAAAAAAATATTTTTTAATATACTTAATAAGATAATAAAACATACATCCATATTAACTTAAGAAATTAAATAAATCAAATTCTATATTGAGCCCCCTAGGTTCTAACGTTTTTAACCTGTGGACCTATTGCATTTCTTTTTTGCCTATATCGATAATATGATTTCCTCCTCCATGATTTCTTCACTATCTCTATTCCCAAGAATGCAAGGCCCCTAGGGTCTTAGTTATGGTGTTTTTTAAAATGTGCCGAAACACTATGATTATCATAGCCCTTAACAATATTATTTACATGCTCGTATATTCTTTTATGTAGTGGGCGAATTGTCCGCCCCACATACTGTAATCCGCATGGGCATATTAATAGATAAATTACATTTTTAATAAAACACGTAATAAAATCTTTAATAAAAAACTCAGCATCTTTCGTGTTATTTTTAAATTTACTAACCCCCTTCAGAGTAGCATTTCTGCTGCATCCTGCACATTTGTTACAGGAATAGAACCCTTTTTTATTATCTAAAAAAGTTTTGGGAATTTCCTTTTTAGGATGATTAAAAGTTAGAATACGTTTAAAATTTGGTGCTCCTCTGAATGTAATAAAAGGCTTCTCTGGAATAATTTTATTAAGTTCATTATCTTTCTTTAAGACATGCCAAGAATCAGGCTGTGCGGTCGAGGATTTGAAATAACATTCGAATTACCAAACAAAGCCGTTCGTGGATATAGTCTGTGTATGTCTCTTGTTCTGGGGTATCTTCTTACTGAACGCCGTTCGAATAGCCGAACATCCATGAAAGGTAAAGTTTTAGCGGTGTTCATGCCGTCAAATGTCCGATTTGAGTTCCATGCACTCGATGACCAAACACCGCTGGATACGTTCGACTAAACAAGATGGCCGCCGCCACGTTGTCGAATGGCTTTGGGAGTTAACATACAAACAAATATAAATGCTAACTTTGGCCAGTGTTTGTGACTAAGTGGCTATTAAAAAAGACTGTTCATACCCCATATTGAATACTCTGGGTTGACTACTTTTCAAAAATATATAGTTTGATGGGGGTAAATTACACTGATTGGCTTTAAAAATTTCCCAAATTGGACATGGGTGCATGATGACCAGCTGTGAAAATTCCAAGTTTGAAAACTGGAATGCGCACCCTCCAAAAAAGGTCTTTTAGCCCCCAGAGAACCCGACACACACCTATACATGGGTGGTATCACTGTACTCAGGAGATGTTGCTGAACACATATTAGGGTGTTCTTTGGCAGTAACCCTTAAAGTTCTCAGTACATGTATTCTTAAATTGCTATGTGTGTCAAACAAATTAACAATTTTTTTATTTTTTTTTGGCATAGATTGGTGGTAAAATGGTTGCATGAAAAGAGTCAAAATACCCCAAGTTTAATACCTTAGGTTGTATTCTTTTAAAAAATATGTACATGTGAAGGATTATTCAAGGATTCCTGACAGATATCAGTGTTACAATGTAACTTGTGTTAATTTTGAAAAGAAATGGTACTTTGTACTTATAGCTCTATAACTTTAAAAAAAAAGCTAAGTACATGTTAACATTGTTATTTCTAAACTCAGGACAAAATTTAGAAACTATTTAGCATGGGTGTTTTTTTGGCGGTTGTAGATGCGTAACAGATTCTGGGGTCAAAGTTTGAAAAAGTGTGTTTTTTTACTTTTTTTCATCCTATTTTATAATTTTTTATAGTAAATAAGTGATATGATGAAAATAATGGTATCTTTAGAAAGATTATTTAATTGCAAAAAACGGTATCTAATATGTGTGGGTACTGTAAGTGAGTAAGAGGAAAATTACAGCTAAACACAAACACCGCAGAAAGGCAAAAACAGCCCTGGTCCCAAACGGTAAGAAAATTGAAAAGTGGTCTGGTCACTAAGGGGTTAATTTAATATATACCATTTTCCCTCCAATGATTTAGATTGATGTTTTCTATCCTTGTCTCCACTATTTCAATAGGCGTTTCTGTATGGCACCATTGATATTTAAAATTATTACTTGAAAACCATTTGATTATGTGAGTAAGCATGTGGGAGTCGTGCAAGATTTGAATAGTTGGAATTCCCATTCCTCCTTTTTTTCCTTTTCCTTGAGGTTAAACTAAGTATAATTCTCGATTTTTGGTTTCTCCAAATGTATTTATTAGATAGTTTTTGAAACTTTGAAAGCAAATAATTTTTAACTTGGAGAGGGATTGCTCTAAATAGGTATATAAGCAGTGGAATGATATATGATCTAATAACATTTATCCTCCAAATCCAAGACAATGGGATTTAGTTCCATTCATTTAATTTATTTTTTAAGTCAAATTATATTTTACACCCAGATATTTCAGTGTTTCTTCCGCCCATTGTAATTTAAATGTTTTCTGTAGTTCATTAAGATCAATATTACCTTGGTTTGAGACCAGCACCTGACATTTCTCTATATTTAGTTTGTATTGTGATATTGATGAGAATTCCTGAATTTCATTTAGTAATTTTTTCAATTATGATTTTGAAATTCTAAACAGAATATCAGCCGCAAAAAGGGAGATTTTATACATTTTCTCATTAATAGTTAAACCCTCAATTTTTTTTTTCCTCTGATTTTTTTTGAGCTAAGGGTTCAAGAGAGAGTATATATAGCATGGGGGCCAATGGGGAACCCTGTCTTGTGCCATTATAGATCTCAAACCAATGTGATCTTATTTCTGATCACAAAATTCTAGCTGCAGGATTCTTATATAAAGCCCATATTGCTTTTTTTCTGGAGTTTCTTTGAGGAAGCTCCACCTGACCCTGTCAAAAGCCTTTTCGGCATCAAGTGACAGGGACAGAATGGATTCCCCCCTTGTTTTAGATATTGACATTATATTTAGATTTTTCCTAATATTGTCCTCTGCGGCTCTCCCCTGAATGAACCTTGATTGATCCTCATGAATTAATTTGTGGATAGCTTGTTTTAGCCTATCTGCTAGGATTGAAGAATATATCTTAGTGTCCACATTTATTAAGGAGATTGGTCTGTAGTTCTTTATTTGTATTTTATCTTTTTGGGGTTTTAAAATTGGGGAGATATTAGCCTTTAACATTTCACTCAGCATTTATTTTTTTCTTATAATTTCATTGAATAATTCCGTTTAATGAGTAATTAGATTTTCTTGAAATATACTATAAAAAAAAAATTGGGAACCCATCAGGGCCTGGTGCATTATTAATTTTTATTTGTTGTATGGCTTTTTAAACTTCCTGCTAGGTAATGGGGACATTCAAAATATTACTATCTTCTTCTTCCAATTTCGGTAAGTTTATGTTTTCTAGACAGCTCATTATTTGTTCTTTAACTTTTGTCTTTCTGATGTCTTTATTTAAATTATATAGTTGTTTATAAACTTTTGAGAATGCTTCTCCTATTTTTTGTGGATCTAATATTGTTTCACCCTTATCTATAATTTTATAAATAAGATTTTTTTTATGTGATTTGAGTTGTCTAGATAATAATTTGTTTACTTTATTACTTTAATTATACCATTTCTTTTAATTTTAATGAATTTGAATTAATTTTTTCAATCTCTTTTATTTCAATACATTTTTTTTCTTTTGCTATATCTATATACTGTATGTTGAATTTGATGGATTATCTCTGTTCTCATTTTCCAGTCATTTTTATATATAACTGTTGATACGTTAATCCACTCTTTTTTTTTTTCCATAGGCTGCTGTTTTTATTAATTGGCCTCTTATAACCGCCTTAACAACACACCATACATTTCCTTTAGAGGTGTCTTTATCATCGTTTTCATTAAAATAGTTTTTAATCTCTATTATAATTTCTTCTTTAATATGATCTTGTTTTATTAATGATTAATGTAGCCTCCATTCACTAGGAATTCGATTCATTTCAATTTTTATATTTAAAATACAGGAGCATTGTCTGACCACATGGTATTAGATATTTTACAATCCAATTTTCCATTAAATAAAGAGCTGCCAGTCAAAAACAAATCTATTTGAGAATATGAACAAAATGGTATGGAATAAAATGTATATTCAGTAGACAGAGGATTGAGAGTCCTCCAAATTTCAAATAGGCCAGATTTTTTTTAAAGTTTGACAATATTATTGCTCTTATTTTTTTTTATTAAGTGTTTTAAGTGTTTTCCCTTTATGTAGTTTTTTAATCTAAATTAACATTATTGATAGAATAAAAATCACCTCCCATTATGAGATGGCCTTGTAAAAATTTTGGGAAATGAGTAATAAGGGCCTCGAAAATTGAAGTGCATTTTCATTCAGTGCATAAACATTTACAATAGTAAATTATTGATTTTACAGACAATGATAATGTATCTTTCTTCTTTGTCTGTCTTTTTATATAGAATTTCAAGTGTAGGAAGATCTCCCCCCTTATTTTAATTATATATATAAATATATATATAGTTTTTTTGTTTCCTTCTTCTCCTCGTCTTTCTTGTTTTTTCATTCTTTTTTCTTTCTTTGCCATTTTAAGATTGTAGATGATTTCTTTTGGAGCAAACGTTCCTTTCCTTTTTTCTTATTTGTTGTTTTGTGTTCATATATATTGGCTGTATAGATCCATGTAAAAATAGTGTTTTCCTTTGGTAATATTTCTGTGATATATCATGGATGCCTCATTTCTTTTTGTTTGGTACAACTTGGAATATCACTCCATGTTTATAGGGGGAATGTCTAAATACTAGATTCTTCTCTTTTTCCTTATTTTCACTATCGTTCACCATTTTGTGGTTTTTGAGTAATTTTCCATTGAGCCCAAAGTTCCATCCTTTGTTCCTTATTCGTTATTTCATATTTCTTTCTTTATAGTTGCATATTTTTTTTTGCTGGATAAATCCATGTAAATCTAATATTTTCCTTTAAAAGTGTTTCTGTGATAGGTCTTAGGTTTATTCTTTGCTGACTAGTGTAGTTAGAGAGATCAGTCAGAATTTTTATATTTTTCAAATTTTGATTAACTTTTTTTGGATATTCCTTTGTCTCCAGATTTTTCCTTTGATAGAATAACTGTGAATAAAAACAATAACATCTCTCAGGTGTTGTGATAAGACTGTTGCAGGTTTGGAGATTCTGTGAATTCTATCAATTATATTTTATTTTTCCTCCGAATTGCCTGTTATTTCTTTGATAAACTCCAGCATGTAGTTTTTGAATTCTTCGTTCTTTATTTCTTCTGGGATACTGTCATGCGGTAACACTTCCGGGTTCGGCACTCCGCTGTGCGGAGCTGGACCACGCCTCCCTCTGACGTGGCTCTGATGGTATTTAGGGAGACCGCGCCAGAGAGAGGGGGCTTGGTGATACTGGGAGCTACTTCCACCAGACTTACCTCTCCACAGGGTCTGGCAATGTGGGTCCGACTTCCGAGTGTATACGCTGGCTCCTGAGACGCCGGCTCTTCAAGCTCTGATGTTGTCTTAGCCATCGGGCTAAGACGAGTATGCTTCATGTAATAAAGGAATGCTGGAGAACGGAAACTCACTTTACAAGTGGACATTATCTCTTTACTATTGGAGGACTACTAACCTTAAGTATACCTCTCATCTAATTATCTACAATCTCGTTTAATAATGAACTAAGTCTTGCTTACTTAAATCTTCACTACTACAAGCTGCTAATTATTTGGAGGACAACTCTCATCATGCTTATTCACTATGCTCATTCACTATGAACTGTTTCTTGCTTTGCAATTACACTCTGTGCTTCAAGTTACTAATTATATGGAGGACAACTCCCATCATGCTTATTAACTATGAACTGTTCTTGCTTTGCAAATATTCTTAGCTACTTGCTTAATATTACTATTGAAGATTATTCTCATTAACCAAAGAATGTTACTTAATGCATCTCTGAGGAAATACTTAATAATGAACTTTGTGTTGTTGATTACCTGCACTTCTTTTTATTGGATTATTGCCTAAATGCAATTCATTTAAGTTTAACACTTATTAAAACTTCGTTTGAATCAAGTTACCAGCGATTCCCTCTTTTCTTAAAGCTACAGTATTGATACTTTAAAGTTTCTCCGTATCTTCAGGAGGTTTACAAGCTGCAGTTGAGTTCCAAGCCAAATCACCCAAGTAGCGTAACAGATACCTCTTACTCTGATGTTGTTTCTTCTAGAGCGACAATGCAGATCAGCTATTTTCCTTTGTAATTCTTCGTATTTCATTTTAGATTTTTTTAAGGGGATCTAACATTTGAGAATTTTTAAATTTTAGAAACTCAATTGTTGCAGTATTTTCTTTTGTTTTCTGATATAGGATATATATTTCTTCTTTCAATTGTTCTCCAGCAGGGCGTTGTCTCAGAGACACTGCCAGACCAGTTTAAACCAGCTGCTTTGTCCCTCCTCAACTTCTCATCAGCCCGTGCTAAACTTTAACCCAATGGCCGATTGGACTGTGTTCGTGGTATCTGAGTGCTGTTCACCTATATTGGGCGCTCAGATCCAAGCTATCTGGGTATAGGTTGAATGTGGGGGTTCTGTTCAGTATGATAGGAATTATGTATTTTTGTGTATTTTTGCTGTTGTTGTGAATAGAGATGTTTTCTGTATGCTGGAGATAATTGGCTTACCACACCCAAGCCATGCTTGCAGTCGGTCAAATATGACGTCCATCTATCTTTTGAACCACTGGACCAATTTGTATGATTTTGACATATGTTTGTATTTGGAGTATGCTGAATATGTAAGTTTTATGTGAATGTGATGTATACTTTTAAAGTTATAAATACTGTGTAATACTGTATATTTTCCTGCCTGTGATAATTACGTTAGCCCATTGTGTTCAGTAATTATATCACAGGCAGAGGGGAGGATTTTGCTGTAATGAATGGGAGTGTCAGACATTGTTGTATTGTTTTGATTGGTTTGTGTCCTTTGTGTGCCTGTGTACCATCAGGTCCAGGGGGTGTGCTTCTGGCCTGAGGAATTGTATAAATTGTGAGTGCTTGCTTCCATTAAACAGATCATCTTGTACCTTCATGAAGTTTTGGCTCATGTTTGGGGGATTGGAGAACTACACTCTGGGGATTGCTATAATCACTATACTTCCCAGGGTATAATCACTAAGCTCTGCTAAGAGCTTGTTCTTGTTTCTGCTCTCTGGAATTCGGGGAGGTTGACCTACTGGAAGCTGGACCCTGGTCCTGGGTCCAGAGTGGGTGGAGACAGCGAGACCCCAACCAAGCTGCAGTGGTTCGTGGGATCTACAGTGGTTATGGTCTCAGGTGGAGTGCTTGGAGACCTCGGAAAGCACTAGAAGCATCCGTCAGTGGAAGGTACCCGGTCGGGGTGCCAGCGGTTCCGTTACATATACTGTTTTTAAAATTTTTTTTTTACCTTTGATGGTTTTTCAATTAGGTATCATTTTATCCAGTTTTAAGTTAACCAGGATTTCTTAGATTTACATAAACCTTCAAGCTCTCTCAGTCTCTTTTTCTCTTTTTCTTTCTCTCTACTATTTAATTGAGTTTCTTTCTCTTCCTTAATAAATAAAAACTTATAATTGAACACAAACATAGTCACGTGACCTTACTAGTAGGTTTTTGTTTTGTTTTTAATCTGCTCACCTATGGTTATCCAAAATTAATTGAAGGGAAAAAAAGGATTTATTGGATTTGCCCCCTTTACAGGAAAAAAGAAAGTATTCAGTCGATTGGCCCTTCACTTTTTCTCTTATTTTATAGTTCCCTTTCTTATCTTCTAAAACCTCCCTGAAATCCCCACTTGTGTAATGCTGTAGCTGGTGGTATGTATACAAAACAGTGAGCAGCCAGCAGCTGCTAACCTGACACAACCTCCATGCTCCACCCGTGACCAGCTGGTGAGGGCTCTAAAATTAATAATAGGGGATCTAATGTCCCCCCAGCTCCCCTTACATGTGTTAAGGGGTTTGATATGCTATTGTCCACAACCCCAAATTATGGACAAATGACCCCAAGCCCCTTGCCACCACCCCACGTTTAAAAAAAAAAAATATATACCTACCCCCTCACCCTAATTATAGAAAAGGGAATTCAATAAATCTAATAGCTTTACAAAAAAAAAAGTTATACATTCCTTTAGATGTCTTTTTTTTGTTAAATCTTTTTATTTCAGCACCACAATAGGCAAAACATACCACACCACAATAGGCAAAATCCATAATAACCAGCATGACTATTATAATTCATCTTTATCAATACAGGGGTCCACCTAGACTGAAGTTGCATAGTGTGGAAAAAATCTTGTTCTGATTGATAGCCTTACAAAATGGTTTATTAATTAGTACCTTCACTTGCTGGCCACGGGTGTGGGCTGGATGCCTTCATTTTCATTATAGCCCCCACCAGCTTTTGCCCCACATTGTTATCTACAGTTGTAATCAATTATTTAACCTGCATTGAAAATCAGGTGTATTGTCAAGTTGCAATTAACACATTAAACAAAAACAATTGAAATAGCACAACATAATAAATGATTTCAGTGGAAAATTCAACTGAAAATGCAACTTATAAAGACTTATTCGATAAAATGATTCATCCCACTAAATAGAATTCCTCACAACAGCACAAATATACAAAACAGGTGTTGATCAAGCACACCTGATGCAATTAATCAAACTTTATTAGTTACACCAGGTGTGCTTAAACTAGAAAACATGAAATACCCGAACTGACTAGGTTTGTTGAGTGTCACATTTGACTGTATGTTAGAAATATTGGTAAATCATAAGAATGGTCTACAAAGTTAAGAGAGGAAATCAGAAAAAAGGAACTGGATACATTACATAGTTACATAGCTGAAAAGAGACATGCGTTAATCGAGTTCCACCTTTCTCACATTTGTTTTTTCTGTTGATCCAATTTTGCAACAAACTATAAAAAAATTCCTTCTTGACTGACTTGAGAATTGTAGTAAGATATCTCATTGGATCAAGAAGCTATTACCCCACTAGTTAAAATTATATCCCTGTTTATTATGTTTTCCAAGTATTTATTCAATTGCTGTTTAAACATCTGTATAGACTCTGATAAAACACCTCTTTAGGCAGAGAATTCCACATCCTTATTGTTCTTACTATAAAACACCCTTTCCTTTGTGTTAGAGTTAATCTCTTTTCTTCCAGTCTAAATGCGTGACCAAATGTAAAAAACAAACCCCTTTACGTTTGTGTGTATTGCAACGGAAATCTTACATTTTATATTACATGTCTGTGGGGAGTGCTGACCCTAGCTCAGTTGCACCCTGTATTCTTTGGTCAAGCGCAGCTCTTACTCTCCTTTTTACAATTGTAACCCCATAAACTGTAGGGAAAAACCCAGAAGAATTTTGCAGGATTTTGCCCTTTCCTACTTGAGATATAGATTTTACAGTGGCAGTTCTAAATCTCCAGTGATTCTGTGCCACCTTCCTTTTTATATTCTTTTTGGATATATTTAACTGTTGCAGAAGATTTTCACTTACACATTCAAATGCAGATGCTTTCTAAAAATAAATACTGCTCGGCTAAATGAGTATCACAGTTACTCAATATGATGTTTCTTCATATAAAAGAGCGACCTAGACCTGGTCATCCTAAAATATTATCTGGCATTAAAAGACACTGAGCATAAATCTATTTTTGGCACAGGCTACAAGTAGATAAAATATATACAGCATACCAGAAGGTGGACTAGCAATGTCATTTTTACTTTTGCATTTCAATTAATTATCTTTAAATGTGTTATGATAAATGTATCTAAATTGAAACATACTGAAGTTAGGAGAAATAATGAAATGTAATTCAAATATTTCCATAAGAGGAAAAGAAAATTTAATGAATGCTAGAATTTTTTAATTTGAAAAATTCATAAGAACTTGATCTCTGAAACTAGATCACTTTAAAAGGACACTCCACATGCATAAAGCACTTTAGCTTATGTGTCAGGAGTCAGTCACATTTGTGACAGTTTGGAAAAGTGCTGATCTCAATAGAAATTTAAATATTTTGAAACACCATGTTAGCGCATGCATGTTTTCTCAAAGAGAATCCTCTGATTGGAGTATTCTCTAACAAAAATGGAAAATATGTGCTGGTGAAATATGAAAGGGACTTGCAAAAGTCCCAAAGGAAAAATGCAGAAATAAATGCTTTCCTGTTTTCATTCTGTGTATATCTTCGAAAATGTCCCTGGCTCTTATTCATGGCTGTGTTTAACTAATGGGTTAGCCCCTCCCCCCTGCCAATAGGACAGGAACATCAATTAAAACAATTAAGACAAAAGGTATAATTGGATCCGCAACAGCCCCTGTTCCCCAATCAAGTAACTACAATCCAAAATAAAAATGGGGTGAAATCTAAATGCTGCAATGAAAAATAGACAAGAAAATAAAATTATGGTTAGTATGGATACATTTTCCTTATTCCTGGATACTCATGGCAGCATTTACCTAATGGGGAACACACAAGAAACACTAGGAAGAGATGTGCATGCCAAAGAAACTTTATTAAATGCAAGAAGCACAAAATTTCAAAACAGACAGGCTAAACTGTGTATCAGAGACCAAACGAACATCCACTCTATAATGATGGATAAAAGACTTCAGCAAGGATCAGTTAGTTGCTTTACAAATGCTCTCTGCCAGAACACCGGCCTCTATAGTCCATGAGGTAGAGATGCACCTAGTAGAGTGATCACTGATACCCTTAGGAACAGAAACACTTTGGGCTTTGTAGGCCCTAGAAACAGCCGTGACAGTCCATGAACAAAGAGTCAAAACAGAAGCTGGTTCTCCCTTACAGGAACCCCACGGAATTAGGACTTTTCTGCACGGAGCAGAACACTGAATATGATCTCTTCTCCTCTGGTAAAGATGGATCATGAAAATATACAGGAAGGACAACTTCCAGAGACAACTGGTTCTGGTAAACACTGGGAAATCAGAGCTTGCCTGCCAAGAGCCACACCTGCAGTCTGAGCCTATGAGGGTCCGGATAAATAAGTGGACAATGTGAAAGTAGGTCTTCAGAAACAGGATTCTCTTATAGCTGGTTTATCATTAGTTTCTTCAGAAGGGGAAACCACGGGTACCAAGGCTATTATCATGCATGTCTCCCTGGAGGGCTTCTTAAGAACTGTGTGGATGAGGGGAATTGGAGGAAAGATGTATGTAAGTTGCAATGACAATTCCGCTGATAGAGCATTCTGGGCTAGAGCCCTGGGATGAAACCTATATGGCATGAAGCATGGGACTGGTGCATTCTGTACTATGACCCCCCATTCTGGGGACCACCCTTCCGGACCAATAGGCAAAATACCTGACTGAAAAGTTGCCATTCTGTCTCCTCCACCTGGTGCCTGCTGAGAAAATTGGCAATTGTGTTCTCGTTCCTTGAGATATAAATAGCACATAAGACTGCAACATTCTTTTGAGCCCAAGTCATAATATTCTGAATTTTCTTCATTGGTGAGTAGCTCCTGCTACTGCCCTGATGATTGATATACGCTGCAGCAGCTTTGTTGTCCAGTCTCAATTTGACCAATTGATCTGAAGAAGGGGTTGGAAGTGAAGTAGGAACCGTCACGTATAGACTCTTACAAATGTGAACGATTGCAGACACATAGAAAGGTTGCCGGTATTTCCTTTTGTTTGAAGGGTAGTGACGAGTCTGGGGGGACCATTGGGTTAGCTAAAAGTGTTTGCCGAAGTGGGCTCCCAATTCAGACCAACTGGCACCTGACGTAATGACCTACCAAAGAAATCTCTTTTAGAGGGCAACCTCTGGAGAGATTGTCATATAAAAGCCACCAATGGATATTTCTTCAACCTCCTTGTAATGTGAAGAATCTGTTCCCATTCTAGAGAGCTAGTATTAAAATTCTCCAGGAAGTATCTATGCAGCAGATGAATATTCCACTAGGCCCATCTGACAAGCCCTATTCTGGATAAAATTGTGCCTATCAGTCTCCAGATCTCTCATGCTGGAGCTGATGTTCTGGATCAGAAGTGTCTTGGATGATTCACAATGCTGAGTTTCCTCTCTTGAATGAAAGTGACCATAGCCATGTTGGTATTGACATTGGCTCCCAGGAAGATCAGTTCTCTGGAAGGCTGTTAATGACTTTTTTAATGATTGACTAACCATCCCAAATTAAGAGAGAGCATCTGAAGGACCAGGGATCGATATTGAAGCATCATATTGTAATCTGGAGCCACCACAAGGATGTCATCCAGGTAATGAATTATGACCATAACTTCCTTCCTGACAAAGGATATTATGGTAGAAAGTACATTTGAAAATGTTATTGGAGATGTGCTGTGACTTCTGAAGAAGGGAATTGATGTATTGAATTAAAGCTCCTCTTTTCTGAGTGTTGAGAGATACTCTTGTTCCGACAAAGTGTGAAGGAAGGGGAGCCTTCTTGAACTCCAGAGTATAGCCTGTTGAAACAACTGCTCTTACCCACATACCCAGAATTTCTGCCCAGGCCGTTTGGAAATTAAGCAGTCTAGCATCCATCAGTGTGCCTGGGGTAAGACACCTTCAGAACTGCTTGTTAGACTGAAAACAAGAGGAATGGGCATTTTTCGTAGAAGACTTGCTGGGTTGACCACTTCTCCAAATAGAGGATCTGGTGTAGTCCCGGCCTGGGAATACAGGTTGTCTCTATAAGAAGGCTGATCTCTGTAAGGATGATGATCCTGCAGAGATCTCCTGTGTCTCATCCTGAGGAAGAAGAATTTGTCTGACATCTGATGCCTTTTTAATAACATCTTCTTCGCTAGAAGTGATGGGCTCTATGTCAAAGGATCAAGATTCTCTGAGTATCCTTCTTACAATTGTCACAATCCAGCTGGAAGCTTTTGTATCTAGGTCTCGTCCCTTTTGTGGATTCTGTGATTCTATCCACCAGAGCCCGCTTAATTAAAGATGTTATGTCCTAATAAGAAGTGGAAGCCTGTTGTATCTGACTCTGATCAGATTCTCCTGCGATCAAGCCAAACATTTTCTACAAAGCACTGCAGTTTTCCAAAATCCTGAACCAAATCCTGAACAGGCAGCTGGCCTGGATGGAGTTTGAGGGCTGTAAATACAGAAGTCTTTATACATAACTACTTAAAAAAAAAAAAAGAAGTAAATTTTCACCTATGTCTTATTGTAAAAGATATGGCTACATAACCAGATGGGTTAAAAGAAAAGGCTGTAAATGAATTTATGCTGACAAAAACAAAAATTCTGTAGATTAAAGTTCCAGTTTAAATTTCACGCAAAGTGCCTTAAAATCTTTGCATGTGCGCAGATCGAACATAAGTGCCCTGACTGCCATCTTGGAAATTGGCTTCTTGCGTTCGGTGCGCATTGCGCCAGTGTCGTGATAAACTAATCGTCTGTCTTAAAGGCTAAAAAGACAATAAAAAGACTGGGGTACAAGCTCAGCTGCGGATCCTATCATACCGTATGTCTTAATTGTTTTAATTTTCCTGTACTATTGGCAGGAGGAAGTAGCTAACCCATTAGTTAAATGCAGCCATGATTAGCAGTAAAAAAAAAAAAATTTTTTTTTGTTAATGGAATATTCCTTTAAAAATTGGCACTTGATGATCTGTTAATGCGCACTCATTTGTCCTCCACATTAAATATTTGAAAGGAGTTGTATATATAAGGATTACTGTGGTCTTTTAAGATATATACAATAGTCTTCATCTTTATTTGGTACTTTTGTTCAGTAATGTCCAAACTGTGAATTATGTGGCATCAACTTGAAGGTCATGTTTGAGCAAAGCAACAGGATAGACATACTAGAGACAAAGGTCAAGAATCTAGACAGTCAGAAAACTTGAAGGCCACGTCACCAAGCCAATGTCAGATCAGACTGCAGTGTACCACAGTCAAATTAATCAAGAAGCCAGAAATTGATTCACAGGGAATGGTGTCAAAGACAAGTTAAGGGTACTTAAAGAAGGAATGGGATACTAGGTGACTGGATTCAACAGAAACCACCATTCTTTAACACCTTTAATACCCACATCAAGTACAAACATTTTGTTTTCATGTATTTTGCAGTATGATATGTAGTCCATAAAGCCTTGATCACCATCATTTTTACTCTAGTTATGATAACCTGCCTGAAAGAGAAGTGATTATTCTGCCAGAAGCAACTAATTACTGATTAAATGCATGTAAATGTGCTGAAAATGTAAGCTTACTCCCAGATCCCAAAGACTACATGAAGTTCCAATGTCTCATACAGGGCCGGACTGGCCCACAGTGATACTAGTGATACCATGAAATTTCCTGGTAGGCTGCAGCACTTGGGTCCGGGAAGAGACTGGAGAGCCCTATTACCTTTAACTAATACCATTTGGTAAGTTTTCCCTCAGAATGTGAGAGTCCGAGGGAATCCTGAAGGGATAAGCACGTCTGTAGTAAGCATGTATGCGTGTCAGTGAGCATGTCTGTAGTGAGCATGTATGTGTGTGTCAGTGAGCACGTCTGTAGTGAGCATGTATGTGTGTAAGTGAGCACGTCTGTAGTGAGCATGTATGTGTATGTCTGTAGTGAGCATGTATGTGTGTGTCAGTGAGCACGTCTGTTGTAAGCATGTATGTGTGCCAGTGAGCACGTCTGTAGTGAGCATGTATGTGTGTCAGTGAGCATGTCTGTAGTAAGCATGTATGTGTGTTTCAGTGAGCATGTCTGTAGTAAGCATGTATGTGTGTCAGTGAGCATGTCTGTAGTGAACATGTGTGTGTGTGTCAGTGAGCATGTCTGTAGTAAGCATGTATGTGTGTTTCAGTGAGCACGTTTGTAGTAAGCATGTATGTGTGTGTCAGTGAGCATGTCTGTAATAAGCATGTATGTGTGTTTCAGTGAGCATGTCTGTAGTAAGCATGTGTGTTTCAGTGAGCATGTCTGTAGTAAGCATGTATGTGTTAGTGAGCACGTCTGTAGTAAGCATGTATGTGTGTGTCAGTGAGCATGTCTGTAGTAAGCATGTATGTGTATGTCTGTGTGTGTCAGTGAGCATGTCTGTAGTAAGCATGTATGTGTGTGTCAATGAGCATGTCTGTAATAAGCATGTATGTGTGTGTCAGTGAGCATATCTGTAGTAAGCATATATGTGTTGGTCAGTGAGCATGTCTGTAATGAGCATGTATGTGTCAGTGAGCATGTCTGTACTAAGCATGTATGTGTGTCAGTGACCATGTCTGTAGTGAGCATGTATATGTGTGTCAGTGAGCATGTCTGTAGTAAGCAGGTATGTGTGTTTCAGTGAGCATATCTGTAGTGAGCATGTATATGTGTGTCAGTGAGCATGTCTGTAGTAAGCATGTATGTGTGTTTCAGTGAGCATGTCTGTAGTAAGCATGTATGTGTGTGTCAGTGAGCATGTCTGTAGTAAGCATATTTATGTCAGTGAGCTTGTAAAGAGCATGTGTGTGTCAGTGAAAAAAAGGAACATACCAATAACAAAAATATATATTTATATATCCTTTAGTGAGAATGTTAAATATCCCTTTATAACATTTACAATATGACTACGTCTTGCTACCCCAGATTGAGTAATTCTAATTAAACATATTTTATATATATATATAAATATATATATATATATATATATATATATATATATATATATATGATCTATGGAAAAAGATGTAATCCAGCCCTATAAGTCATTGTGCCACGGTAGTGTTTGTGTGTGTGTGTGTGTGTGTATGTATGTGTGTGTATATATATATATACAAATAGGTTATGGTGGGGAAAAATTGTGATTGAAAACCCCTTCCACCTGAAGTTTGTGGATAGTTAATACAATGGTAAACAAAAATCTGCACAACAGTCAAGCTATAAGACTTGCTTTTCCCACAGAAATCACATACACTACTGTGGCACAGTGACTTATAGGGCTGACATACCTTTTTTTCCAGGGTTGCTTTGCATTCCCAGTCCGGCCCTGGTGTCATAATATTCCTACAGTCAGCAAGTGAGGAGAAGTGAATGACCATTCCACGGTCATCATTACTTTAACAGTCCGGAGATTGATAAAGATTGTTATAACAGTTTTATCACAATAACAATTTGTTTTAGAAATATGGAATTTTACTGTACTTACTGTGTGTGGGGGTAAGGTTTAAATTAAGACATTCTATTTACATTTAGTTACAATTTTTAGTAATCTGTACACTCCTTGCAAATACCTTTAAGCAAGGTCTATGACCATTTTTATTTAGCTATTTTTTTTGTCACATTTTCTGTACGTGAGAAAAATTCAGACACTGTGTGAAATATTAGGTATAGGTCAGGAAAGGATACAGGGAAGCAGTGCCTTCTGGGTGCTTCCTAACATATGCAATTCCTAGGACAGCCCAGTGCCATCCGCTACATTGCTCCCCTTGTCCACAAGCCGGCATACACAGTCTGATCCAGCATGGATCGGCTTGGGGATGTCCGGGGGCTCACGGATCACTTCTCCAGGTCAGTTTGTCTTGACAACCCGTCAGCATTCCCATTCTGTTTACCCGGGCGGTACTGAATATTAGGCTAAATATTAGGCTAAAAAGACAATAAAAAGACTGGGGTACAAGCTCAGCTGCGGATCCTATCATACCGTATGTCTTAATTGTTTTAATTTTCCTGTACTATTGGCAGGAGGAAGTAGCTAACCCATTAGTTAAATGCAGCCATGATTAGCAGTAAAAAAAAATAAATTTTTTTTTGTTAATGGAATATTCCTTTAAAAATTGGCACTTGATGATCTGTTAATGCGCACTCATTTGTCCTCCACATTAAATATTTGAAAGGAGTTGTATATATAAGGATTACTGTGGTCTTTTAAGATATATACAATAGTCTTCATCTTTATTTGGTACTTTTGTTCAGTAATGTCCAAACTGTGAATTATGTGGCATCAACTTGAAGGTCATGTTTGAGCAAAGCAACAGGATAGACATACTAGAGACAAAGGTCAAGAATCTAGACAGTCAGAAAACTTGAAGGCCACGTCACCAAGCCAATGTCAGATCAGACTGCAGTGTACCACAGTCAAATTAATCAAGAAGCCAGAAATTGATTCACAGGGAATGGTGTCAAAGACAAGTTAAGGGTACTTAAAGAAGGAATGGGATACTAGGTGACTGGATTCAACAGAAACCACCATTCTTTAACACCTTTAATACCCACATCAAGTACAAACATTTTGTTTTCATGTATTTTGCAGTATGATATGTAGTCCATAAAGCCTTGATCACCATCATTTTTACTCTAGTTATGATAACCTGCCTGAAAGAGAAGTGATTATTCTGCCAGAAGCAACTAATTACTGATTAAATGCATGTAAATGTGCTGAAAATGTAAGCTTACTCCCAGATCCCAAAGACTACATGAAGTTCCAATGTCTCATACAGGGCCGGACTGGCCCACAGTGATACTAGTGATACCATGAAATTTCCTGGTAGGCTGCAGCACTTGGGTCCGGGAAGAGACTGGAGAGCCCTATTACCTTTAACTAATACCATTTGGTAAGTTTTCCCTCAGAATGTGAGAGTCCGAGGGAATCCTGAAGGGATAAGCACGTCTGTAGTAAGCATGTATGCGTGTCAGTGAGCATGTCTGTAGTGAGCATGTATGTGTGTGTCAGTGAGCACGTCTGTAGTGAGCATGTATGTGTGTAAGTGAGCACGTCTGTAGTGAGCATGTATGTGTATGTCTGTAGTGAGCATGTATGTGTGTGTCAGTGAGCACGTCTGTTGTAAGCATGTATGTGTGCCAGTGAGCACGTCTGTAGTGAGCATGTATGTGTGTCAGTGAGCATGTCTGTAGTAAGCATGTATGTGTGTTTCAGTGAGCATGTCTGTAGTAAGCATGTATGTGTGTCAGTGAGCATGTCTGTAGTGAACATGTGTGTGTGTGTCAGTGAGCATGTCTGTAGTAAGCATGTATGTGTGTTTCAGTGAGCACGTTTGTAGTAAGCATGTATGTGTGTGTCAGTGAGCATGTCTGTAATAAGCATGTATGTGTGTTTCAGTGAGCATGTCTGTAGTAAGCATGTGTGTTTCAGTGAGCATGTCTGTAGTAAGCATGTATGTGTTAGTGAGCACGTCTGTAGTAAGCATGTATGTGTGTGTCAGTGAGCATGTCTGTAGTAAGCATGTATGTGTATGTCTGTGTGTGTCAGTGAGCATGTCTGTAGTAAGCATGTATGTGTGTGTCAATGAGCATGTCTGTAATAAGCATGTATGTGTGTGTCAGTGAGCATATCTGTAGTAAGCATATATGTGTTGGTCAGTGAGCATGTCTGTAATGAGCATGTATGTGTCAGTGAGCATGTCTGTACTAAGCATGTATGTGTGTCAGTGACCATGTCTGTAGTGAGCATGTATATGTGTGTCAGTGAGCATGTCTGTAGTAAGCAGGTATGTGTGTTTCAGTGAGCATATCTGTAGTGAGCATGTATATGTGTGTCAGTGAGCATGTCTGTAGTAAGCATGTATGTGTGTTTCAGTGAGCATGTCTGTAGTAAGCATGTATGTGTGTGTCAGTGAGCATGTCTGTAGTAAGCATATTTATGTCAGTGAGCTTGTAAAGAGCATGTGTGTGTCAGTGAAAAAAAGGAACATACCAATAACAAAAATATATATTTATATATCCTTTAGTGAGAATGTTAAATATCCCTTTATAACATTTACAATATGACTACGTCTTGCTACCCCAGATTGAGTAATTCTAATTCATAAACATATTTTATATATATATATATATATATATATATATATATAAACATATATATATATATATATATATATATATGATCTATGGAAAAAGATGTAATCCAGCCCTATAAGTCATTGTGCCACGGTAGTGTTTGTGTGTGTGTGTGTGTGTGTATGTATGTGTGTGTATATATATATATACAAATAGGTTATGGTGGGGAAAAATTGTGATTGAAAACCCCTTCCACCTGAAGTTTGTGGATAGTTAATACAATGGTAAACAAAAATCTGCACAACAGTCAAGCTATAAGACTTGCTTTTCCCACAGAAATCACATACACTACTGTGGCACAGTGACTTATAGGGCTGACATACCTTTTTTTCCAGGGTTGCTTTGCATTCCCAGTCCGGCCCTGGTGTCATAATATTCCTACAGTCAGCAAGTGAGGAGAAGTGAATGACCATTCCACGGTCATCATTACTTTAACAGTCCGGAGATTGATAAAGATTGTTATAACAGTTTTATCACAATAACAATTTGTTTTAGAAATATGGAATTTTACTGTACTTACTGTGTGTGGGGGTAAGGTTTAAATTAAGACATTCTATTTACATTTAGTTACAATTTTTTGTAATCTGTACACTCCTTGCAAATACCTTTAAGCAAGGTCTATGACCATTTTTATTTAGCTATTTTTTTTTGTCACATTTTCTGTACGTGAGAAAAATTCAGACACTGTGTGAAATATTAGGTATAGGTCAGGAAAGGATACAGGGAAGCAGTGCCTTCTGGGTGCTTCCTAACATATGCAATTCCTAGGACAGCCCAGTGCCATCCGCTACATTGCTCCCCTTGCCCACAAGCCGGCATACACAGTCTGATCCAGCACGGATCGGCTTGGGGATGTCCGGGGGCTCACGGATCACTTCTCCAGGTCAGTTTGTCTTGACAACCCGTCAGCATTCCCATTCTGTTTACCCGGGCGGTACTGAATATTAAAGTCAAAGGGCTGCAGTGCCAAGCTCCAGCGCAGCAGCCTGGCATTGTTCCCAGCCACCCGGTTCAGCCATACCAACGGGTTGTGATCCGTGAGCAATGAAAAGGGCTGTCCATACAAATACGGCTGCAGTTTCTTTAGGGCCCACACCACAGCCAGGCATTCCTTCTCGATGGCGGCGTAGCTTACTTCGCGGGGTAGTAACTTGCGACTGATGTAAGACACGGGATATTCTCCGCCATCGGCCCCGACTTGCTCAGTACTGCCCCAATCCAAACATAGAAACGTCTGTGTGAACAAGAAAACGTTTAGTTGGATTGGGAGCTCCCAAGACCGGGGCATTTATCAGCGCATTTTTCAGATGTTGGAATGCCTGTTCACACTCCGGGGTCCAGGATACTTGGCGGGGAAGATTTTTCGGGTCAGGTCGTTTGGCCAGGGCACTTTAATTGGGGACAAACTTTCTATAATACCCGGCCGTCCCTAGAAACGCTAAAACTTGGGTCTTAGTCCTAGGGGTGGGCCACTGTGCCACGGCCTCTACTTTGGCTGGTTCAGGCTTTTGCTTGCCACACCTCACTCTATGTCCTAGGTATTGCACCTCGGCCATCCCTATACTGCACTTGGCTGGCTTCAATGTCAAACCAGCCTCCCTAATCCTGTCTAGGACCGCTCCTATATGGGCCAAGTGCTCCTGCCACGTATTACTAAAAATGGCAATATCGTCTAGGTAGGCACAGGTAAAGTCTTGGAACCCATCCAGGAGTCGGTCCACCATCCTCTGGAAAGTAGCTGGGGCGTTTTTCATCCCAAATGGCATGACCTTGAACTGGTACAAGCCAAATGGGGTAACAAAGGCCGACTTAGGGATGGCGTCTGGGGCCAGGGGAATTTGCCAATACCCCTTACACAAGTCAGTAGTAGTGAGGTATTGGCCCCTGGCCATCCTGTCTAGTAGTTCATCTATCCGGGGCATGGGATAGGCATCAGACACGGTTTTCTCGTTCAATCTCCTGTAGTCCACGCAGAAGCGAGTCGTACCGTCTCGCTTTGGTACAAGCACTACAGGAGAAGCCCAGGAACTATCTGAGGGTTCAATTACCCCCAGTTGGAGCATCTCATCGATCTCCTTGCGCATATTCTCCCTCACTGCTTCAGGGATGCGGTAGGGGGTCTGGCCAGAGGAGTGTATCCAGGTACATTAGAGAACGTGTCTTGTTTCTCTTCCAATAGCTGTTGTACCTCGATACGCTCCTGTGGGCTCAGTCGGTCTCCCAGTGCAACCTCCCCTAAATCTCCAGACAACTGCCCATCTCCCAGCAGGTCTGGGAAAGGTAAGCTGTCAAACTCATCAGAGTTGGGCGCACATATGGTGGTTACCTCCTCGGAGCGCTCCTGGTAGGGCTTCATCATGTTCACATGGAGCATGCGTCGCCCTCCAGTCCCTGTGCAGGGGGCGATTATATAGGTAGTGTCACATCTCTGTTCCCCCACCCTATATGGTCCCTGCCAGGCGGCCTGTAACTTGTCATGTCGGACAGGTTTTAAAATTAACACTTTCTGTCCGACCTGAAAGCTACGGTCCCTGGCGCCCCGATCATACCATGTGCGCTGGCGGGTCTGAGCTGCCTGAAGATTTTCTCTTACCGTCCTGGTCAATGCTTCCAGGTGGTCTCGGAATGCCAACACATATGGTATGATGGAAGTGCCGTCTGTGCTCTGGTCTCCCTCCCAATGCTCTCTAATAAGATCTAGGGGGCCTCTGACTCTCCTCCCAAATAACAGTTCAAACGGGGAAAACCCCGTGGACTCCTGTGGCACCTCCCGGTAAGCGAATAGAAGGTGCGACAGGAATCGCTCCCAGTCCTTGTGAGTCTCTGCGAAGGTTCGGAGCATTTGTTTCAATGTACCATTGAACCGTTCGCAGAGCCCATTAGTCTGGGGGTGGTAAGGGGCACTGATAATAGGCTTAATGCCGCAGATCCTCCAGAGGTGTTGGGTGACTTCTGCGGTAAATTGGGTACCCTGATCCGAGATAATCTCCCTGGGTAACCCCATGTGGGAGAAGATCTGCATGAGGGCATCCGCGACCGTTTCTGCGTGAATGTTGGTCAGAGCCACCACCTCTGGATATCTAGTGGCATAATCTACTACAGTTAAAATTTATCTTTTGCCTGTCGGGCTGGCTTTCTTGAGAGGGCCTATCAAATCTACAGCTATACTGCTAAAGGGTTCCTCAATTATGGGTAGGGGGTGTAGTTTCGCCTTCCTTCGGTCTCCCCTTTTTCCTACCCTCTGGCAGGTATCGCACATACTGCAATACTTGCGCACTTCCTGGCTGATCCCTGGCCAGAAGAAACTTTGGGTCAGTCTGTACCTAGTGCGACTGACCCCTAAATGTCCGGATAGCGGAATATCATTCGCTATCCGGAGTAACTCTGCTCGGTACCGCTGCGGCACCACTAGCTGCCTCATCACTATCGGGTCTGACCCAGCGATCTGCTTGTCAGACTCCCTGTATAGAAGCTGCTTGTCCCAGACAAATCTCTCTCCCTCCCCCGCCGGGTGAGTCAGTGACAACCTTGTCCCTATATACTTGCAGCGTGGGGTCAGTTATTACTTCTGCTGCAAATTCATTAGGGGGTGCCCTGGGGACACATTCTAAGGAAGGGTAAGGGTCTCTTACCTGAACCTCCGGGAGTGTGTTGTGGTCCTGGGTGCGGGCCTGCTGTCGGGTGTCCACATGATGAGCTTCCCCTGTGGTGGGTGTGTGGGGCTCAAAAGCAGACGTGAGCCTCCCCAGATCATTCCCCAGCAAAACTTCCGCTGGTAACTGCGGCATCAACCCCACTTCCACGTTCCCTGACCCCGCTCCCCAATGCAAATGAACCCTTGCTGTAGGTAGCCGGTACACTGCTCCCCCGGCTACCCTGACGGCTACAGTTTTGTTGGTCTTGGCCTTATCCGTGACCAGGTGACTTTTTACCAGGGTTATAGTGGCTCCTGAGTCACGTAGTCCTTGGACCGCTTTCCCCTCCAAATACACAGTCTGTCTGTGGTGCTGGCGATTGTCCGCATTGGCCTGTACTGGATCGGCTTCGTGGAGTACTTCCCATTGCTCTATAGTCGTGATGGGAACTGCTGCACCATATGGGGTCGTGCTCTCATCCTGATAGTAGTGGGCGGCTGCTCTCGGTGGTGGTGGTGGTCCTGGTCGAATCCAGGTGGACCGGTCTCTGAGCTGTGGACATTCTCGCTTTTAATGCCCCCACTTCTGGCAGTGGTAGCATTGCACAGAGCTGGGCTGTCGAAATCTCGGTGGGGCAGTTGTTGGGGTTAGTTGTAGTTGTCGTGGTGGGGGTATTGTGTTGTTGGGGTAGCCCCCCCTCCGACTGGCCTTACAGCTGCTTTGATTACCACTGGTTTGTGTTGCCTTCTCGCATCCATGTAATCATCAGCCTTTATAGCTGCGTCTGGAATAGAAGTGGGGTTACGGTCTCTCACCCACTCCTGCAGGTCTGCGGGTATCCCGTCATAAAATTGTTCCAGTAGCAGCATTTGCAATAGGTCCTCCATGGACCGTGCCTGGTTCGCTTGCACCCATCCGAGGGCTGCCCGTTGTAATCGGCAAGCCCATTCGGCATGCAAATCTTTATACTCCCTTTTCAATTCCCTGAAGCGCCTCTGATATGCTTCTGGGGTAATAGCATATCGGCCAGAATGACTTCCTTTACCCAGCTAAAATCTCCGATTTCCATATCTGGTATAGTACGGTAGGCTTCAGCAGCTCTCCCTGTCAACCGTCCTGCCAAGATGGGGACCCAATCCTCCCTATTTATTTTATGCAGCATACACAGTCTCTCAAAGTCCTGGAGGAATGCGTCTATATCCTCTTCGGCCTCCACATACATTTTAAATGTTTGGTAAGGAATCTTTGTCTTACCCTCTTGTACTGTAGATATCGCTGTGTTTCTCTCTGGTGTTTGTGGCCCTCTTTGCCGCATTATAAATTCCTGGACCTCTGTCATTGTCTTAGAGATGATTTCTATCGGTGGGTTCTCCCCATAAAATGACAGTCTAAATTGGAGCTGTCTTTGGAACTCTTCCTGCTCCGTTCTTTCTGTTGCCTCCCTCTGTTCGGTAACCGAATCCTCCTCTGTTCGGTACTCTGCCATTACTTCCAAAATAAGTGTTGCTTTTGTCTTATTGCTGGCTGGAATACCTCTTGCTTCCAGAAGATCTTTCAGTGTGGATCGCTTTAATGTGGAGTAATTAATCTCCATCAATCCTTGTTCCTTTGTGAGTCTGGATCCCAGCGCTGCCAACCAATGTAGCGGAGACCTAGTATTCCACAAGTTATCTCCGCTTAGTGAGGCTCAGGAACAAGTAGTTATAAATCCATAAAGCAAGGTTTCCTGCAGGTAAAATAATCCAGCAATATCCCAACAGCAATCCCAATAACTGGACGACACACAGGATCAGGAGCAGAACTAAACCTTTATTTTCACAGTGGCCTTATAAAGCATGCTCCCATGCAAGGGAGGGATTTCCATTAATTATTACAGTATCCAATCCTGTTCTGGTAACCTCCCACACATCTCCTCCCCTCAGCCTGGCTCATAATCCCCTTATACAGTACACAAATTCCCCCAGTTTCTGGATGTACTCCTAAACCTAGGGGTACCCCCTTAAATAGCACACCCCCTGGTAGCCCTGATCTGGGTGAGCAACATATCCAAAAATCACCCAGATCTGACCAGGGAAATTTGTGGAGGTAATGAAAAGACTGACCGCACTGAAGAGAATAGCCGAATTGGGTTCCATGCGATGGGGCCCTGCGGTCGGTCACAGTGTAAGGGAACAAACTGCACAAAAGGCTAAGGTTACAGAGAACAGGGAGGGTTCTCATGAATTCCCTCTTTCGGTTGTTTCTTTCTACCGAACGAGGGGCCGTTCGGTAGTTTGGAAGCAAACGTATCGTGCGTATGGAGGTCTCAGCAGTGTTTGCCTAGTCGGGTGTCCGATTTGGGTTCCAGACACTCGACGGCAAAACACCGCTGTTTGGGAGTTTTAAAATGGCTGCCGCCACGTGTTCGTTTCCCGAATGGCGGCCACCCCGAGAACAAAGGACCAACTGCACAGCTTGTCAATTATCTGTTCGCAACATTGTTGCAACGGTTAATTGAAGGCACACTTCACACAGGGGAGGTCTGACTGTTCGGTAGTTTCATTCCCTTAGTTGCTAGAATGATTCTACCGAACAATCAGATGAATACAAGTTATTTATACGAATATAATCCTGCAATTTACATGAATACATTCAAACATATGCAATTTCCAGGACAGCCCAGTGCCATCCGCTACAATGTTAGTCTCATATAGAGCGCTAGAAGGAAGTGACATGTTAGAGCTGAAGGGAGCTGATGGGAAGGTTAGTAAGAGTGTGCTGGGCCCCTCAGGGAATGCCATATTCCCCCTCCCTGGCCAGGTAAGAAGCAGGAAGGGGGGGCTAAAATAAAATAAAAATGCCCCACCCCCCATTTTACACACCTAACATACCTACACAAACACTCACTGCACAAACACACACACTACACATTAATTATATACACACTACACAAACACACTGCATTCACTATATACACACACTACAAAAACACACACACACACTGCATTCACTATAATCACATTACACAAACACACGCACTGCATTCACTATATACACACTACACAAACATACTGCATCCACTACACAAACACACACTGCATTCACTATACACACACTACACAAACACTCATAGCACAAACACACACTACACAAATACACACACTCTGCATTCACTATATACACACTACACACACTGCATTCACTATATATACTACACAAACACACTCTGCATCCGCTATACACTACACACACTGCATTCACTATACACACACTACACAAACACACTAACTGCATCCACTACTCAAACACATACACACTGCATCCACTACACAAACACACTGCATTCACTAATCAAATACTCTCATTGCATCCACTACACACACATATATATTTGAAAAAATAAAAAATTCTGACTGGCATGTATATTTTGTGCATTTACCTTAATAAAAAAAAGATTTGCAAAAAAATAAATAAAAAATAAACATGTTAAGGTGACAGTAGATTTGTGTAGAATTATTATTTTTATTTTTTTAAATGGTAAATGTACAGAATATCGGTATCGGTAAGTTATCGGCTATCGGCCTAAAAGTTCACAGATTATCGGTATCGGCTCTAAAAAAATCAATATCGGTCGATCCCTAGTTAGAGCACTTCCTCCAAGTGCAGTAGCGGAGGAAGGATGACAGAGTAACTCAGGGTTGAATATAGAAACCTGGTGGGGTAGGGGTATCCGGGTATATCCCTACCATGGCTATTGAAGTAAAATAACACTTTATGTATTATAGTTCAGGTGTTGATTGTTTGTTATATGTATATGTTTAGTGCTTACAAATATGGGTCATTGCTTTTTTATGACGTATGGGATATGTTATGTTACAGAGTGGGGTTAGGGGCAATGACTTTATTTATGGTCCATGTTAAGTTATAATTAATATATTTAAAATAGCTGTGGACTTATTTGACCCATATAACATCAGTGTTTATCGTCTTATTGGGTAAGATAATAAGGTGAGCCTTTTATTCCACTAGCCCATATGTCGACAATGCGCCTGTCAAGATAAGAAGTGATTGAGTGAGATGGGGACTGATCAACAGAGAGAAAGAGAAAGACAAAAGTGGGTGCTATTTCAGAGAGAGGCAAGTGATAGGAAGAACTGTTGGGACAGTGAGACAGCAAAAAGTGACAGAAAAGAGAAATGTCTTACAGTGATCTCATTTATAGGTATACTCTAAGCACCATAACCAATACCGAGACATGCAGTAGTAATGGTGCTGAGAGTATTCACCCAGCATTTAGACACACACTCGCTAACTTGCCTTTCTAATATAACCCTGCATTCACTAACTACTGTGTTTACACACCCAGACTGACATTCTGTAAGGAGATGCATTGGCATAACACACAAATGTATTTTCATACAAACCTACAAATACATTCCCTCGTGTACATATATATTGATATGCTCCTGTATTTACATACACACTCCATAACACACCAGCATACCTAACACACTCTTCATTAAGAAAATGCATTCATACTGATAACACACACATATACATACCTAAATACACACACTTGGTCTACTAACATACGGAACTCTACATTCATACACTATGAAACTTAATTCCAATAAACTCCTGCATGTACTGCCATAGTTACATTTTTGCATCCTGTCATTGCACACACATACAACCCACCATTCACAAACTCTGAAACGATATACATATTTAACCCAAAATTCATATACACATTATGAAACTATATACAAATGCACATGAATTAAAAATCTTAAACTACTCACAAAAATATTCTTGTATTTGCACATTCAGATGCTTACTTAAAGTACTAGATACCTAAAGAATCAACTACACTATGCATACCCTTAAACATGCATTGATACACATGCCTTCACACCATGTGCACACCTGCAAATGCTCACCGGGATTTATACATTGAACTGGGAATAGTGCAGAACTGGCAGGCAAATATTGTCTAACATAGCTAAACGAGAAACTCAGCTTATTTTTCAGTTTGTCTTTGATGGCCTACATTTCTTACTTCTTTGTCATTTTCCAATATTTATTGCTAAATAAATACAAGGCTTATTTACTAAACAATTACTTTTCGTGTACTGAAAAGTGAATCAAACAATTCAGGCTAAAATAGCCAATCTGTGACTATAGCAGAGTTGTACAATTTTTCAGCTATTTTGGTCTAAATTACAATTTTTGCAACTTTTCAGTTCAATACAATTAATAGCAATTTCCAAGTATTATACATATTTAATAAATAGTAACTAAAGAGGATTAGTCATGTTTGGCTGCACAGTAGGAGTTTATGGCTTCAATTATGTCTCTGTTTTGCCATTATAAATCTCATAATGAGAAAATACTAAATTAATCTATCCTTCATCAATTGAACTAAAGCAATATTTGCAAAATGCCTAACTATAACAAATGGCAAAAACAACACACCAAGCACATTCATCAAAGTGTTTAGCAGTGAACTGTGAATGAAGGAATCTGGGCTGGAAAACATAAATCACTGATGTTAACCACCAACTACCTTAACAAAAAAATGTTTAATGGGAAATGGATTGTTCGACTAACTCCCATAACAGAATATTACATGTATGTGGCTTTGTTAAGATAATACTTTAGCGTAACGTACCTGTTTACAGAAAATTATAAGATGCCTATACACTAAATAGCAAATATTTGTCATAAGAGAACTGACATATAAAACATAGGAAAAAACTAAACTTTAAGGGGAAAAAAAGTTTAAATTCTCACACATTTTTTTTTTCTAATTTTGCTATTTTTTCATTTTTCAAGATATTTTCAAGTTACCACTACTAAATTAAATTGTATACTTAATTAAAAATTAAAAATGACAATTCATGTTTTTTTTTTCAAAATTTCAGGACGTTTACATTTCTTCCTCTGATACTAATGTCAAAACAAACTCCCAAACTGTTCACTAAATAGGACTAGTCTCAAATAGTTAAAAAAATAGCCATCCATTTGTTAGGGGTCCAAATAAGTTACTTTTTAAAATTTATTTTTTTTTATTTTTTTTTACATCCACTGCAACACTATCTTGCAAACATCTATTAAAGCTGCAAGTCCTATGTTTTTTATGATAAATTTTCACTGAGGTTGAAAGCTTTTTTAGTATTATAAAAATGTTATATTTATTTTTTAGTATCAGCGCTGAGGTGCTACAGATAGTAAAACACCGTTTTTTAAATGCCAGACCTAGTAAAGAAACCTGAATATATTACCAATATAAAATTTAATAAATACAAACAAGTAAAATAAAATCACTATCCCGATTAGTAGTTGCAGGTATCTGTGACTAGCTTATAACTGAGAGAAAAACAGTAGGGAAGACCAGGGGTGCAAACACCTTAGACAAAACGAATTCTACGAATAAGAATAACAGAATCAATTTTCTAGCACTTGAATTGGGACATCGAACAATTGCACTTAAAGGGACACTGTAGTCACTATAAGCATTTAATCTTTTTGAATTGGTTATAGTGCCTGGAGTGCCCTGGCACCGTCCTTCCATTCAGTGTTGCACCATGTTCGTGCAGAATGTCACAAAATAAGAGTCCCTGGCCACCCACAGTCCGGCCCCTTCAGTATGTGTAGCTAAGGCAGAGATTACACACTTCCTTGTTGTCATACCCATTCATACCGTCAGTTGGAACTCTGACAGGCTAAAAGCAGTCAACTGACACTCTCAGCCAATCACAGCTGCCTATTGCTGCTCAGGCTAATACTTCCTTATTAGCCAAAGCAGCACAGAGGGGATGGATTGTCGGGGACTCTTGTTTAGCATTAAAACATTAAAAGTTTAAAAACTGTTTAATGCTGAAAGAAATGATGGTACCAGAGGACTCCAGACACTATAACCAGTTTAATGAGGTGAAGCAGATACAGTGCCTACAGTGTCCCTTTAAGAGAATGTGCAGACAGAGGCCCATGAGAATGCCACCTTTTATATTATTCCGGGAAATTTATTGAGAACCTTCAAACCCTCTTTATTAAAATGTTTAAGTGGAATAATCACCTCAGTATCAGCTGTTATCTGTACATACGATCTTTCTGTCATGAATACATATCTTGAGCTTAACAAAAACAACGTATACGTACTAATTGTACATAATTGTACATAAGCAAGTCAAAATCAACACATACTATTTTTTTTTAAAGCTGTAAAGGTTCTTTTTTTAACAGTCCATGTCAGTTGCCTACTCCTTTTACCTACTGAACATTTGTGTGGATTAATCTGTGCTGTACAGCCTTTTTAAAAAATGTTTAACACTGGTTTTGTTGGAGGTACCAATAAATATAAGCTTAATTTTATTGATGATTTACATTTTTATTCATGTGAGTAGTTGTGTAGTCAGGGCCCCAGTACACTGCTTTGCCGGGGGCCTATAATGCTGTTAAGAGATCTCTGTGTGCAGGTACTGGCTTATCAAGTTTTTTTTAGTGCAAATGCCTGAACGTTGTTTAGACAGACTTTTCCTAATTTGTAGTTTCTCCGATGTAGGCCAGACCACAAGGACATTATATCAAGTGCACAACAAATGCTGCTTTGTATGAAAATAATTGTTTAATTTTAAAGCAGCACTTTCATGCCGAACTTACCTTTCTCCTATTGTTTCCTCTTATCTTCCTCTTTCAGAATCGGTTCTTCTTATCTTCCTATCTGATCTAGTTTTCTTTAAAACATAAGACAAAGTAGGGCGCCAACAAATTCACAGAATTTCATCCTAACAGAATTAGTGCAGTTTGTCCATCCGTGCTAGGCTGGTTTGAAATTTCATTGTAATGAATGAAATTCCAATCTAATTCATGCTGCGGCTGATCTTACAGCCGCTTAGTAAATAGACCCCTAATTCCCACGGCACTGGGGGCCATCTACTAAAAGGCTGAAAGATTAAAATTGGTCTTTCAGCCAACTTTGCTTAATACTATGTAAAAATTACTTAGTATAAGCAAAAAAGGGAGATTGAAATCTCCCTCCTGCCCTTCTCGCTATGGCGAGAGTATAGACATGTCCACTAAACAGCCTGCGGCTACTCACTGTTGTAATAAAAAAAAATAAAAAAACAGCCTCCTAATCCAATAAAGTGCCCCTTGGTGGGGGACCTATTATAAGAATTAACAGGGGGTGGGGGAGGGCGTAGTGTTTGGAAAGATCGGATTAGGATATCCTTTTTTTGGGATAGGATTAGAATATCCTTTATGGAGGAATTTCTGAGACATCTCCCTTAATGTAAGTTCACAAGTTTCATTAACAGCATACATTTGACCATGTAAAACTGATTTGTGGGAGAGCTAACAAAAGATTATCAGAGTGAGCACTTTCAAAACGCAACAATATCTTTTAATTATTGGGCTTTGTGTATAGATCTGCAACCATCTCTGAGTCCTGTGGTGTCCAAAAATGTATCCTGTTAGGATTTATATCATGGTAAATGAAATATCATTAGAAAAAGAACTGAGGACCTGATGAAAGACCTCTAAGTATGACATGCCATAACGCCTTCATTTCATTAATGTAGTGAAATGAAGAGCGCACATATTCATGGAACAATGGATAATGATAAATAAATTATTCTTTAAAGTGATTATAAAAATTTTGGCATATGTGGGTGCCACGTTTGAACCATTAGAAGTCCCCTTGATTTGGATTTAATGATTACCAGTATATATAAAGTAATTTTTTTCCAGAACAATTTGTAACAAGACAATAAGAAAATTTTACTTGGTGTCATCAATTTCAAGCAAAGTGAAAACATCAAACCACTGGATCTCTTCAAAATTGATGATAGATGCAAACAAGCCTCAAATATCAAATGAAACAAGGATGCCTTCCTCAGTAACCTTCATACTCTAAATCTCTAACAAAAGGTCACAAAGAGGTTGAAGGAATTAGGAACAAACAGGCCATAGGCGGCTGTGAGTTTGTCACACAGACAGCGAGTGTTTCAAAAAGCACAAGAAAAGACAGGGTTTAAGCACTACGGGTTAATTGAAATACGGTTGTTATAATTGTGTGATGTTAAACAAGAGGGTGAAAGTGAGGAAAGATTTACGGGCAGAGGTGGCTCAGAGGTGGCTCTAGAGTTTGTGGCCAGTTGCAAGATAAAATGCAAGACCATTTTTTTCAGGTGAGGCCCCAGCCAGAGCAAAGCCATTGGTGGCTATCAAGTTGAGGTCACCTATGTTTATTCAATTTATTAAGAAGTGATGTGGTTGAGTTCACAAGCATACCAGAAAATGTAGACATGTAAGAAGAAAATAAAAGCAGGTGCAATTGAAGTGTTAAGAGACCATGTTCCTTGTGCTGATAAGAAACAATAAATACACCTCAGAAACAGCCTTTCCTCTTATAGCTCTATTTATGTGGTGCCCACTTCAAAGAGTAAATATCATAACAGCAGATCTATTGTTTTTCTATTGACTCCAGTTATTAGAGAGAATTAGCCAGTCATCTTCAGCTCAAAATTGCTAAAAACCAAACAAACAACAAAACTGTATTGATGCTTGTGGCATTACTTGTGTGGGAGGACAGTGATTATGGCATAGAGTTGTGGGTGGAGGTTGATTGTGGGGTATAGTGGGTTTTGATAGAATTGTTTGTAGTGCAGTGTGTGTGGAGGGGTAGAGGATGTAGTCTGTGTGTGGATAGGAGTTGAAGTGTTTGTGTGTGTGGGGGAATTATTGCTGAAGTGTGTGTGCATGTGACAGGTTAGAGGCTGTAGTGTGTCAGACTTTAGCATGTGTGTTTGTGTAAAAAAGGAGCAGTTGTGTATGAGGTAAAAATAACTAATGTTGTTTAGGGAGGGTAGGGGCTGTAGTGTGGGAAGATGGGGGCTGTACTGTATAGGAGTTATAGTTTTGAGGGGAGTGAGGGCAGTAGTGAATAGGCTGTAAAAACTCCTAGAGGGCTCTAGTGTGGAAGAAAGGGCCAGTATTGTGTGGGAATTTCTGTCTGGAATAAGGGTAGTATTGTGGGGAATTGAGAAGCATTGAGTGTGTGTGTGGGGATGTGGGGGGGGCTTTACTGTAAGGGTTTAGGGCAGTAAAGTGGGGGCTCCCCCTCTGGCTTTTGTCTTAAGGTGGGAGGAGGGTATAGGGATCTCACTGTCATATAGTGGTAAAAAATTATGGAAACGTGTTTGCCCACTTCCAGACTAACTATAAAATTCTCATCATATGGTACATGACACCTGCCTATATTCATAGGATCTCTCCCATCCTTTCAGATAGATGTTGGTGTTGTGGGGATGACAGGAGTATAATACTACACATATGGTGGAGCTATAGGGAGCTGCAGCCCTTCTGAAGGTAGGTACACACAACAGGCTTGAAGCACCTTTTCAAGCCCGTTGAGAACAACGCACTATTCCCACCCTTCGTAACAGGGTGGAGATGTAGAGGATTTTATATCTATGAAGAAGCAGACTGACACCTTTTATGAAAGGACTGAGAAATTTCTGGACTTCTGGCAACCATGACTGTTGTATGTATCCTCGCTGGAGGAGGAGCACGTAGTTATACATATTTTCCAATAAAGATTGTTTTTTTTTGTTTTGTTTAAGAAATATAAAATATAAAGCAAACTATCAACTACATAAGGAATGCTGGGGGTGTGTCTCTTGGGCCAGTTCGGGCACTCTTCTCATCCACCTCTTTTCTATCTTCTCCTACTGATATCTGATGTACCACTATGGAATTTACCTCATACTTCAAAGTGGCAGATAGCAATGGTACCATCCACAGTTCTCAGTGCCGTCACATGTGATACAAGATATTATAACTGTGTGATTTCTTATGTCGTTATACAGTACTTCGTACAGTTTCAGTGTTTTATTGTAAAAAAATGCTTTTTGTATGGTCCCAGTGACTGTTTCTTATGTAACATTTATTCTCTTACCAACCTTTTCACAAATATAATGAAAAACTCACGAAAATAAAGATTATCAAAAATAAAGTATAGTGGGGGATATTGGCTTTAGTGTGGGAACACAGAGTAAATATTGCTGTGCAGACACTGCATATATGGAGTAGAGCTTACTCACTATCCATACTCCCCATCAAAAACTTTCACACTTGCAAATGCCAAGAGATATGATCTAAGCCATAGTCCTAGCTGTAAATACCTTGATATTACTGTTTATCTCTACTCCCTCGCTAGACCGATTTCCCATACCATCTTTGCTGCAAGCCTCTTTGTACAGGTTGTTGTTCGTTCTATTACCTGTGATTAAGGTTCGGTATATCGCCGATACCCTCCCGTCCGCTTCCGGTGCTTGTGAGCATAGTGTTTCATACCATGTGAGGTCCCTGTGTATTTTAGTTCTGTTCGGCAGGTTATGGTAGTGGTGTTGCAGCTGCGCGTAATGGAACCGGTGCAGGATCGTGAGCGAGTTTCCGTCTGCCAGCTCCCCAAGCGGTTTCACTCCCGTATTGTGGAGAACCATATGTATGGGTATGTACCCGTGTTGAGCATCGATTGGCCATGCAGATGCTGCGAGTCCGTCCCCCAGTTGTGGATTATGAGTTATGGGGATTAACGGGCTTGGCTTGGGTGAGATCTGTTGTTCGTTCCTCATTGTGGACCACTGTTTTAACATTTGTGTAACCGGGGATTCCTCACCCAAGGTTGAATGCGCTTCCGTTTCTTTGTGCCATATCAGCGAGTGTAATCGGTTGTCGGTGGTATCTTTCCAAAGTGTCACCCACCGTTTCTGTGTCGAGGCCATGTGTATTTCTCTTATCCTTTGCAGGACCGTTGCTTGGTGGTAACGTTTGATATCCGGAAGTGCTAGTCCTCCCCAACCTCTCGGGAGGCTGAGTTTGTCGAAGCTAATTCGCGCCCTGTCTCCCTTCCATATGTATTGAATGAATGCTGTTTTCAATCTTGCGAAAAAAGTGAGTGGAATTGTGTGTGGCGCTGTATGAAATAAGTATAAAATTCTGGGGAGGATATTCATCTTGATCACTGCTATCCTCCCCAGCCAGGAGATGTGGGTATGGTTCCACCGCTCGAGGTCTCTGAGTATGGTAGTCAGAAGGGGTGTGTGGTTGTGTGTATAGATGTCTTTCGATTCCTGTGTGATCCATAGCCCCAGATATTTCATCCGTCCTTGGCACCATTGGAATGGGTAGTTGCTTTTCAGTTGTGCGCTTTCCTTTTCAGATACAGTAACGTTTAAGATTTCACATTTCGTCAGGTTGAGTTTTAATCCCGAGAGGCGTCCGTAGTTTTCGAATTCAGTCAGGAGCGGAGATATGGAGTCTGTTGGGTTCCTGAGAAAAAAGAGCATGTCATCTGCATATGCAGCAACTTTATGTTCGTGAGTTTTATAGCATAGTCCCCTTATTCTCTCATTTTTTCGGATACGGTCTAAGAGTGGTTCCAATGTTAGTGCGAATATGATCGGAGAGAGCGGACATCCCTGCCTCGTGCCGTTCTGAATGTCGAAGCTATTCGTAAGGGCCCCGTTGACCCGTATTCTGGCGGACGGGCAGCTGTACAGTGCTGAAATCCAGGTGAGTATCTCCTGTCCCATGCCCGACGTGCGTAGTGTCTCCATCATGAAGTTCCAGTCGACCCTGTCGAAGGCTTTCTCCGCGTCCGTTGACAATAGGATTAGTTTTGTCTTCGTTTGTTTGGCTAGGTGTTGGATCGCGAATAGCCTCAGAGTACAGTCTCTGGCTTCCCTTCCCGGAATGAAACCGGTCTGGTCTGGGTGTATCAGTCTTGTAAGAAATGTTTGAAGCCTCATCGCTATCACCTTAGAAAATAATTTTATGTCTGCGTTGAGGAGCGATATAGGGCGGTAGTTTCCCACCTGCTCTGTATTTTTACCAGGCTTAGGGATAACCATAATGGTTGCTGTCAGCGATTCCCTACTAAAGGAGTGTCCTTCTCTTATGCTGTTGATCGCCTTCGTTAAATGGGGCACAAGAATGTTTCCGAATTTTTTGAGGTATTCTATTGGCAAGCCGTCTGGTCCCGGTGCTTTTCCGGTTTTTGCCATTTTCAGTGCTCTCTTGATCTCCTCTTCTGAGATCGGTGCGTCTAGTGCTTCTGCTTCCTCTTGCGTTAGGGCGTCCGGTGCTGCAAGCCTCTTCATTTGAACGCTACATCTTTAAGGTACAAATTGAAATTCAGAAGATGCTCCACCAGATTTCTTTCACCTTTGCCACTAGATAACTTTCTTATAATGTTTTCATTGTTATATATAGTGTACTACTGTATTATCCTGTACTTGCAGCCACATGGATTAATTATTAATCTGGCTGTTAGGATTTGATAGGCAAAATTCTAAATCACAACTGTTTCTTGTCCCCTCCCACTCCTCACCCATACTTGCCACTCCTAGCTGTAAATACCTTGATATAACTGTTTATCTCCACTCCCTCCCAAGGCCCATTTCCCATACCATCTTTGCTGCAAGCCTCTTCGATTCTACTCAGCGTAACCCACCCAGGTTACCCCTAGATTTAAATAATGCTCCTCCAGCTGTTTAAAATTCAAACAGCAACTAGATGCATACTTGCAAAAGCAGAATATTCATGGATATACTTTTTCAATGTAGGGTAATAGCTGCTTGATCCAAGGATAAATATATAATGTGTCTGGGATTTTCAGTTTTTTTGGGTAGTTACAGCTCACAAAACACAAGGGGTAAAATAAACTTTTAATGTGGAACGATTTTAGAATTTGGTATGTTTGTCTTGTAAGCTTAATAGCCATAAAAGAAAACAAAATTGCCACACAAAAGTATATATTTATATAAAGAAAACATCACAGGCTATTTAACTAACATTATTTTGACACTTTTTACGTAGCCATTTCACCAACAATCCCTGCTAAATATTGGACTAAAATTTAGTTTTTTTTTGTTTTTTGACACACAAAATTATAACAAAGAACTTCTCATGTGTATTTCGTAAAGTTAGTGTGTGCTATTCCTGTACAAAACTTAATTTTGTGTTCAGCTACATCTGCTGAGTACAACGATACCCCCATTGTATGTCTTTGGCACTATTTTGTGAAGCTATAGCGCAATATAAGAGACCTGTCCATTTCGGTATTTACAGTAGAATTTCGAGAGACGGATTTGATGGGCCTATGTTTCAATTTGGGCCACTATAGCAGTTTGACTGTTGGAAAAAACCCCACAAAGGCCTACCATTTGTAAAAGTAGACACTCCAGGGTATCTCATATGGTGCATATTGTGCCTTAACATGCCCCCATTTTTTCACCAATGTATGTCAAAGTTTGTGGTAAAAAATAATTTGGGGTCTATCGGGGGCAGCCTACAGATCATATAAGTGAGGCATGTAGCTTACAGGAAGGGTCAGAAAGGAGCAGGAAGGTAAGTAGAAAAAGGAGCAGAAATGAGCAGGAAGGGATATTAAAGGAACACTATAGGGTCAGGAACACAAACATGTATTCCTGACCCAATAGTGCAAAACCCACCATTTAGGTGGGTCCACTTAGTCCACTGGCCCCGCCCCACATTGTAATCAATGTATCTCTATGAGAAAAATTCTATGTCCCCATGCAGAGTGTGGAGACGCTGAATGGCACTGTTGTCCACTGTGCAGCACTGAGCCAGGGGGCACCTCCAGTGGCCATCTGAGGAGTGGCCACTTGGAGGTTTCCCTAGGGGCAATATAAACACTGCCTTTTCTATGAAAAGGCAGTGTTTGCATGAAAATGCCTGAAGGCAATGATTATACTTACTAGAACAACTACACTAAGCTGTAAGTTGTTCTGGTGACTATAGTGTCCCTTTAACCCCTTAAGGACACAACTTCAGAAATAAAAGGGAATCATGACGGAATATTTCCATCATTAAGGAGTTAAGGAGCAGAAAGGGTCTGCAAGGAGCAGAAAGGCAAAGTAGGAGAACGAGCACAAAGGAGCAGAAAGTGTCGGCAAGGAGCTGGAAATGGCAGAAAAGGCACAAAGGTGAAGAAGGAGAAGGAGCAGAAAGTAACAGAAATGAGCAGGAATGGTCTGAAAGGAGTAAAGTAGGAGAAGAGTCAGCAAGGAGCAGAAATGGTCAACAAGAAGCAGGAAGGGTCTGTAAGGAGCAGGAATGGACAGAAGAAGAAGAAGAAGAAGAAAGAATCAGAGGTTGCACAGAGGTAAAGTAGGAGAAGGAGCAGAAAGGAACAGAAATGAGCAGGAAGGGTCTGCAAGTAGCAGGAAGTGTCAGCAAGGAGCAGGAAGGGTCATAAGGAGCAGAAGGGAGCAAAAGTAGCAGAAAGGGATCAGAAAGAGAAAGGAGCAGAGGGGCGCAAAAGAAGCTGAAAGGTAAAGGAGCCAAGGAGAAGAGAAGACAGTGTCAGAATAAAAAGAAGACTGTGCCAAATGAAGGAGAAGAAAAGAAGATTGGAGCAGGAAGGACAAGTGAAGTGATCCTTTGCTTCATTCTGGACACCACATCACAAGGCTTTGGCCCCTGGCAGGAAAACTTTGGACCTTCTCAGCTCCACAGGTAAAAAACATATCAGTGTTAATGTGTTCACTTTTATTTACTTAGTGCCAGGAAGCACAGAGTGCCGCTGGTAGGGGTGTTGTAGATTGGCTAGAGCGGTCAGCTGGCACTCTAAGCCAATCACTAGATCCCCATTCATAAAAAAAAAGTAAAACATTTTTATGAACCAGGAACTAGCAATTGGCTTAGAGCATCAGCTGACCACTCTAGTCAATCAGCGGCACCCATGCCTGACGTCAGTCTGCACTTCCTGACACTCCGTATCAGAAGCCGAATACCACTAAGCAACCTGGAGATTTGAAGAAGGAGGAAGCCTTTGGGTTTAAACCATGTGAGAGTGGTTTAACCCTCTAAAGGAAAGAGAGTGCCCAGGGGCTTCCTGGCATGATAGCATTTTAATTTAGATGACATTGCTATGGTAACCAGAATGTTCCTTTAATTTGCATAAATGAACACTATAGTGTCAGCAATACAAACATGTATTCCTGAGACCATAGTTGTGAAAATGCTATTTACGTATCCTGCCCCGCCCCAATGGGTGTTCTGTTTTTTTCCCCAAAAAATCTGGTCACCCTGGCTTTATGTGATAATGACTATGCCCCTCCCCTTCATGACACTGTCTAAAAGGGGCCAAGCATGGATGTCATTACAATTATGCTCCCCCTTGGAAAAAATCCTGCGGACGCCCATGTCCATGATTTATGTATTTCCCTTTTTTATTAAAATGGAGATACTGACAAAACCTGAACTGTTGGTAGTCCATGAGTAGTGGGTTGGGAAAAAACTGGTCTAAACAAATGGTAAGTAAATTTGCTATATTTGCACAGCTCATAGGTTAAAACAGATTACAAAATAGTCATTCATATCAAATATACCAAACCTAAACCTTTTTACAGAAACCATGTACATTAACCATGTACAATGAGCTAGAGATAGGAAATAGAAGATAATTTGTACCAAGGGGTAAATATACTACCAGGACTGGATCATTAGATGAAAGGCTAAAGCAGTGGGGTACAATGACATACTAAGGAATAACAATTAAAACAGAACTAGAGCATTAACAGAAAGGTTAAAGCAGTGGGATACAATAGGTTCTTGCAGTTTGATGTTAATGGTATCCACATTGCTTGAAAAAGACATTAAATCAAAACATTGCTGCTACTAATGGGTGATTAATGAAGGGATAGATCTGACACCATAGAGTGCTGGATATTACTTATCATATGTGACTATATATTGGATTGGTGGAACCAGATTCCTTGCACCATTGCCTGCATATCTTTACTGGTGACTGCTGTTCTTAAAGCGGCACTGTCATGCCGAATCCCGTTTTTTTTTTTTAACCCCCCTCCCGCCTCCACTATCTCTAATTGACCCTTAGCCACCCCCAAATGCCCCTAAGCCCCCCATATTACCTATTTTTTATTCTTTATTCTTTATTTATTTTCTGCCCTGATCTTTATTCAGGGCGCCGCCATCTTTGTGTGGGTAGAGGAAGTCCCTGTGGGACACGTCATCTGCCCACACTAGATAGACTGTGAGATTCCCGCACATGCCCAGTTAAACACTTGGACATGCGAACGGGAATTTCATCTATTCATTCATTCATTCATCAGAAAGACGAATGAATGAATAGAAAAATCAGACGAACAATCTAACACTGTGTATCAGTGTTCGTTTGTTCGTTCAGTTTATTACCGGCACGCAGCTCCCTCCTTTTAATATGATAAGATAGAAGCGGCAGGGAGCAGTGCTCCCCGCCACTTCATAAACCCCCAAGGTCCCCCCTCACTCTATGGGGGGTCAATAAAATCTCCCCAATGCCCCTACTCGCTATACCGTGAGTAGGGGCATGTCTACTAAACAGTGAGCAGCCTGTGACTGCTCACTGTAAAAAAAAAACCCTACTATCCAGCCCCCACCCCTGAGCGGCGGGTGGGGGCCATAACTTACAATGGGGGGGACGGGGAACTACTGTCCTCCCCCTCCAGCCCCCACCCTTGAGTGGCGGTTGGGGGCCATAATAATAATGAGGGGGGACCTACTGTCCTCCCCCCCCGGCCCCCACCCCTGGGTGGTTGGGTGGGGGCCATAATGATAATGAGGGGGGACCTACTGTCATCCCCCCCTGGTCCCCACCCCTGGGCGGCGGGTGGGGGCCATGATGATAATGGGGGGGGACCTACTGTCCTCCTCCCCAGGCCCCCACCCCTGGGTGGCGGGTGGGATCATAATGATAATGAGGGGGGGACCTACTGTCCTCCCCCCCAGGCCCCACCTCTGGGCGGCGGGTGGGGGCCATAATGATAATGAGGGAGGTGGACCCTACTGTCCTCCCCCCCCAGCCCCCACCCCTGGGCGGCAGGTGGGGGCCAAATGATAATCAGGGGGGACCTACTGTCCTCCCCCCCGGCCCCCACCCCTGGGCGGCGGGTGGGGGCCATAAAGATAATGAGGGGGGGACCTACTGTCCTCCCCCCAGCCCCCACCCCTGGGCGGCGGGTGAGGGCCCTAAGTCAAATTCCCCCCCCCCATCAAAGGTGACTAGGGGTCCCCAAGCTCCTAGTCACCCACCCCCCACCCAAATAAAAAGGCCCCTACCTACCCCCCTCACCCTAAAAAATAGTGAGGGGGGAATAAAATTACTAACCTGTAAAGTAAAATTAAACTTACCATTCGACGTCTTCTTTTTTCTAAAATCTTCATTTTTCAGCCCCAAAAAAGGCCAAAGAAAAAACCATCATACCCGTCGAACTTAAAATAAAAAACCCGAGCGCAAAAAAAAAAAATGACAAAAAAGAAAAAACCTGAGCACAAAAAAATAATCCATCTTCACCCATGGAGTGCTCTTTGTCATTTTACACAGCGTGGGAAAATTCCAAAGAACTTTCCCACGCTGTATAAAATGACACAGAGCACTGTGATTGGATGGCTTGAAATCCATCCAATCACAGTGCTCTGTGTCATTTTTCACAGGGTGGGAAAGTTCTTTAGAATTTTCCCATGCTGTGTAAAATGACACAGAGCACTGTGATTGGATGTCTTGAAATCCATCCAATCACAGTGCTCTGTGTTATTTTACACAGCGTGGGAAAGTTCTTTGAAATTTTCCCACACTGTGTAAAATGACACAGAGCACTGTGATTGGATGGCTTGGATGGGTTTTTTTTGCGCTCAGGTTATTTCTTTTTCGTCTGGTTTTTTTTTTGCGCTCAGGTTTTTTATTTTATTTTAAATTCGACGGGTATGATGGTTTTTTGTTTGGTCTTTTTTGGGGCTGCAAAATGAAGATTTTAGAAAAAAGAAGACGTCGAATTGTAAGTTTAATTTTACTTTACAGGTTAGTAATTTTATTCCCCCCTCACTATTTTTTAGGGTGAGGGGAGTAGGTAGGGGCCTTTTTATTTGGGTGGGGGGGTGGGTGACTAGGAGCCTGGGGACCCCTAGTCACCTTTGATGGGGGGGGAATTTGACTTAGGGCCCCCACTAGCCGCCCAGGGGTGGAGGCCGGGGGGGAGGACAGTAGGTCCCCCCCTTATTATCATTATGGCCCCCACCCGCCCCCCAGGGGTGGGGGCCAGGGGGGGGAGGACAGTAGGTCCCCCCTCCTCATTGTAATTTATGGCCCCACCCACTGTGCAGATGTGGGGGCCGGGGGGGACATTAGGGCTCCCCCCTTATTTTACTTTAGGGCCCCCACCCATCGTTTAGGGTTGGGGGACAATAGGTTTTAATTTTTTTTTTAAAGTGAGCAGCCACAGGCTGCTCACTGTTTACTAGACATGCCCCTACTCTCTAATTTTTACTTAGTATTAGTAAATGTGGCTGAAAGACCAATTTAGGTCTTTCAGCCTTTTAGTAGATAACTCCCTAATTCCCACGGTATCAGGAAGTTATCTACTAAGCGGCTGCAAGATGCAGCCACAGCACGAATAGGATCAGAGTTTCATTCATTCGAATGAAATTCTGATAAGAACAAAGTGCCGAATTAGGTTCTAAAAGAAACAAACATACTGTTCTCATTCAGTTAGAACGCAATTCGGCAGTTTCGTCTAAAATGACAGGAAGCATCGTGGGAACACAGAGGAAAGGTAAGAATCATGGGAAAATTGCTCTGACCAGCGGAAATGAAGCACACTTTGCTCCTCCGCTGGTCAGATCTGGTCAAGCGGAGGAAACCTCCATAAGGCAAAGAGTCCCTACTTTGTCTTATGATTTTAAAGAAAACTAAAGAAGACAAGAAGAAAAGAAGAACAGATCCTGAGAGAGGGGGGGAAGAGGAAGAGATTGAGGAAAGGTAAGTTCAGCATGACAGTGCCGCTTTAAATGCAATATCTAATGGTATCCCCTTGGCAGACCTCTGCTCCTCTATGCAGTACCTTCTCTCCTCATTGCACTGCCCTCAATAACTCTCCAGTACCCTGAGTCCTATGACCATCCCATGACCAGAGTGCTTACTTGATTGCAGGTGGAGTGTGCATGTTCAGGATGGGCCTTTTATACAGTTTTGCTGTGGAGATGACTGTCCTATATCTGAGTCATGAATAAAGATGTGGATAGTATCTGTAGGGATGGATGTTAGTAATAGTAGGTTGCAAAACAAGGCTAAAAACAGGTCTGTCTTTTAAGCCATAAAAATCTATCTACTATTAGATATAAGTCAGGGTTTATTTATAAAACGGTTGCTAAATATTAGTAATATTTAGCAACCGTTTTATAAATAAACCCTGACATGAATTCCAGATTCTGAGAAGGTTTAAATGTGTTTTTCTTAAATAGTCTAGTTTTTAATCCAGTTTGGCAGCAGAGGCTTTGACTTTTAGGGACCTCTCTTCCTAAATTACTAATCTTAAATGACAAAACAAGGAATCTAGTCAACAGGTTATAAAATTGTGTTTTGCTGGTTTTGCTCCTCTGTCATGACTGTTATTTCTCATTTGAATATAAAATGCTTTCCCAGTGTAATAAAATGTTCTGTGTTTTCTTCGGTTGACAATGAATTGATTTTCTTATTTTTATTGATAATCATGATATATAATGAAATACCAGCTGCCATTTGTATCTTGTAATATCCTTTTATTGGACTAACAGAATTTTGGAAGAACAAGTTTTCGAGAGATCCTTCCTTTTTCAAGTCTAAAGCATTTTTTCTCCTTACCCTAACCTATCTATGTATTATCTGCACTCTCATGGTGCTTTAACCACTGTATCACAACTCAACTTCTCTGTTGTTTTTGCTCAGAAATACTTTGGACTTTAAAAAGTTTGTTATTCCACAATTCTGTTAGTCCAACAGGTATTAAAGGTACTAATTTAATATCCATTTTGCATATAGATTTACCCTGTAGCTGGGAATCAAGTATTATGTTTGTTGAAAGCAAAACAAGAATATTACCATAGTAACATGTATTTTTTTCCCATGAGAAGAAATGGTATTAAATCAAACTAGGATGATGTGTTTTAAAAATATAAATAGGAAATACCAAAAAATTGGAAAATATTTAATTGACTCAAACAGAAAATGTATCTCCAGATGTACAACTGGAAAGAATTGTCAACATAGTTATTGCTTAAAGGGGCACGATAGACACTATAACCACATCCTCTCATTAAATTAGTTATAGTACCTGGAGTCCCCTGGGACTGTTTCTCTGTTAAGAGTTAAACAATTTTATAACATGACAGGGGGCTTCATATTTGCTTAAGTCTCTCTTTACTAGAACTCCACAGCAGCACAGAAAAACAACCAATCCGAGAAAAGTTAGGTACTATAAAACTCCCCTCCCCATGCATCATTTCCTCTTTCTTTGCTGCTCCGCAGTCACTACAGGTCAGAGTACCACTGCCTCCTGCTTCTAGTTGGTGGCTTTCGGATTTTGTTAGAATTTATTTATGATTTATTTTTATTATATTTGTTATCATATTATATTTATTATATTTATTTTATATATATATATATATATTATATATTTATCTGCAGTTTCCTATTTCTCTGGGGATGTTTTCTTTCAGTCTGGGGTTTTGTATAAGGCTTCCTGGGGACATTTTTGGGGATACTTTTCTGTTTGCTCCCCTCTATTGTACTGCATCCCCCCCACCCCACTTCCTTGCGCCCTTCGCGGGCTGCAGGCGCTTTACTCAGGGTGTCAGGAGACTAGCCGTTTGGCTGCCTCCTCTGACTCCCTGAGCTCCAGTGTGTCAGACGCGAGTACCCGGCGGCCGGGTCCGCTCGCACATGTGGCCGCATCAATGCGGTCGGCTCCCTCAAAGAGCCACGTGCATCCGACCGGCGAAGGAGGGTGCGCCTGCTCGCGGCCCCTCCTCCACCCGCGGTGGTCAGACATCGAGTTTCTCTCTCACTGGGACTCTGGCGCTGTTACAAGCATGCAGAGCCAGTTTACCAGTTAGTTCAGGGGTAATCACTCCATTGGTTACTGCTATAACAGGTTAGCTCCTACAGAATCTGTCATGTAGCTGCTACTGTTTATGTATTGATCTCTCAACATTTTATACAGTAAATTTCTGATATATATATATATATATATATATATATATATATATAAAATATTTGAATCCATTTGTAAGTGTTTTCAGGAGAAGAACTTATGTAGTAACTGGTTTCTTAGAATATGAATATATATATATATATATATATATATATATATATATATATATATATATGACGACATGTATAACTAATGAAACGTTGTCAATTATGTAGAGTTGGATTTTATTTTAACCTAGGAATGTGGTAGCTTTATGTTACACTATTCATCTAAGTGTTCTTAGGTCCCTATCCTTGTACTTCAGTGTTATACTCCTGATACATCTCTGGAGTCAGAGATGAGACTACTCTAGTCTGATATTCACTGTCCATGGCAAATGTAATAAGCTAAGCAGACCTGGCTCACCGGGTATGGGACACCAGTCCACGCTGACACGGATTCAATTTTTTCAGGTTCTGTGTCTAGAAGAGTGGGAAGGTGGTCCCTTCAAACTCAATAAGGGGGTACATTGAGTTGGCTATTGTTATACCCTACTCTTGATATATATCATGGGTACAATACCCTTCAGGTGATATGCTGATGTCTGCATGCTCATGTGCATAACCTACTCACAGTTATAATGAATCGCTTATTTCCACTACAGCCTAAATACCACTATTTTGCCTGCTGGGCATTTAGGGACGGCTTGTCCCAGTTACAGTTTATTCACACAGTATTACGCTGTCAAAAGGGGTTGGCGTCTGGGGATTCTATGCCACAGAGTACCCCGAAGATTTACAGATAGGGGACTCTGCCCTAACACAGGGGTCCCTTATTACCCATTTAGACGCAAACCAGGATTGGCCTGCTATGTCTGTGCCCCATTGATTGGCCTGCTATGTCTATGCCCCATTGATTGGCCAGCTATGTCTGTGCCCCACTTATTGGCCAGCTATGTCTGTGCCCCATTGATTGGCCAGCTATGTCGGCGCACCGTGGATTGACCTGCTAGGTCTGTGCCCATTTGATTGACCTGCTACGTCCGGGCCCTTCTGACTTCCCTACTCTATCTGTGCCCATCGTTGGCCTGATCCATCCGTGCCCGGAACCCCCTTTTGGCCACAGGTCTGGGGGAATATAACTGAGGGAAGCCCAGTACCCACTATTAACATGGAGATAGGTGGGTGTCCAGACAAGCACTGCTGACATACTATCCAAGAGCACAACAGTATACGGGCACCGAAGTAGGATTGGAAGGGTGAAGACCCTAAACCTCATGCCCTGAGGGGCAAAGCTTTATGAAGATCCCCGGGCGAGCACCCACGGTTTACACCAACCCAGCGGCGGCACTTCTCCAAGGGGAATTTCACACAGCAAGGAACTGTGCTCAGACGCCAACAGAGGAGCACGGCTTCCTTATCTTTAGTGTCTAACCCTTTAGATACATTTGTGGTATCCATCTTAGGTATTGGTAGTTATCCCTGCGTCAGGTTCAACTCTGGGCCCTTTCGGTTGGGTTTACTTGACTTGCTTTCCCGGTCTGTTATTTATCTTCTCTACGAGGTACATATTTACATTTATCTACATTATTTGTTTTCATGCCTTTCTAATTTTCCTATCGGCCTGATTTGACCTCCTCTGACCTCCTGGGCTCGCGTGGATCGCGGAGAACGTCTCCAGCCTTCCTCAGGCTACCTATGGTCTGTGTGTGCCCCGAGAGGGCATTCTCTCATTAAGATGGACAAGACCCAAGGTTATCTACTATCTCGTCTACCATTGGTCTGTTTTATTACCAGTTGATTCCACGTCTCAGGTGAGTGATTCGGAGAGAGGTCCCGTGGCCAGAGAGGGACCCTCCTCAGAATCTCAATCCTAGGCTGATATTATGATATGGGGAACCCTGCAGGGTCACCCTGAGCCTGATATGGACTTTAGTTTGAATTACGAGTGGGTGCTGCCCTCATCACCTCGGCTGAGACTGATAATTTTTAATATCACAAGCAGAGAGCGAACCCTCTCATATACTGAACCGGGCACTGATTCAATATTAGAGGTCGCGGCCCTCCTGCAACCTCAGCCTGTTACTGAGCTGAATACAGAGGACATATTTTGAGTGACACATTCCCATATAGGGAACCAGACACGGAGGTAGACTCTAACTTTTGGTTATTTACGGGTGCGGCCCACTCATGCTATCAGCTGGACGCTGACACAGAGTTCGATCACATTGTTAGCAAGGGGGCTCTCTCATACACTCAACGCACTACGGTGCCGTCCATTTGTTCACCACACAGGCTGGTACCTGTACAAGACAACGATGACTGCATAGAGGGGCGTCCCTCCTGCATTCAATTGGATCTAACGACCGTGCTACCGATTTCATTATAGAGGGCTGCCTGATCATGCAGGGCATACATATTTAGACTGGATCCCTCTATTTCACCTCCTATAATGGATCTACTGGATCCAGACCACTGTATCCCACACGCGAAATACGCACAGAGGTATTACGGGGGGAGAATCCCCGCTTATTTACGCACACTCCTTATTTACGTACCGGCTAACGGATGAATCGCAGGTATTACAAGAGTACAAGGTCTGGTATATTTGCGCTATGCCAAACAGACTATTGTGCCCTGTTTAAGATATTCAGACCATTGTGCACATACTACGCAGACAGTTTTCCCATGTCAAGGTGACATGAGATCCTGAGGCCTTCATAGAGCAAACGGGCACTGCCTCGCTCGGGTAACAAGACTAGAGAATACCCACTACCCGGTCTGCAGGTAGACAGTGCGCACGGATGGCATGGTGAGACGGGAACCCCCGGTTGACTTGGGTTCCCTGGTTATTACTATCTTGGGATAAGATGAAAGCACTACCCCTACTCCTCTGAGCACATATCTGGAGTACATGGTTCGGATATGGCGTGCCCTCCATCTATACTCTATACCCAGCATGGGACCCGCCTTGGTTTGGGTTCTCGCTAACCCACCTTTTCAACTAACATCAAGGAGACCTTTGGTGGACTCTATGGAGGAACCCTGTGTGCTCCTACACGGACGTCAAAGTCTGGACGCAACCTACCGCTGGAGCACTGCTCAGGATGTGTAGCAGACTCAGATAGGGCTGCCAACATGCTCAAACGGGACAACACCTGCTTTGGACGGTTGAAGCTAGACCCTTGTTTTTCGTTATATCTGCTCTCTGGAGTCACCTGTCGTGAGGGAAGGGACATTATGTCTTGCCTGCATTTTACAGAATGCGAGGTGTTCGCGGGACTCCAATCTAAGAAGGAAGGTATCCCTCTATAGAGAGACCTTGACTTCGGTTCTTGAATTCACATCCCTGGGTCCCTTGACCTAGTTCTAGTAAAGTTCTAGTAAAGAGAGACTTAAGCAAATACTCGCCTCCTGTCATTAATAAAATTAAGATTATAGGTACACTAAAGCTAGCATAATCTACAATTTTAGAGCAGTTTAACACTAAGTAAGGTTCTTTGGCCACCCACAGCCCAGCCTCTACTGAACGTGTGGGGATGTAAGAGATTGCACACTTCCTTCTCGCCATATTAATTGTCATAAAAACACCACATGACTTACTGTAGTGGGCAAAAGGGTTAAACATTACAATTTGCTTACATTAGACCAACAATATTGATAAAATAATCCCTCTTAACACCACCCACACCTATAAAAACTTTCAACACCAAGGATATTTATAAATGGGGTGACTTAAAGGATCACTATAGGGTCAGGAACACAAACATGTATTCCTGACCCTATAATGTTAACACCACCATCTACCCCCCCTGGGCCCCTCATGCCTCCATAAATATAATACAAATCTTACTGTATTCAAGCTTGAAGCTGTAACTTTGCTTGCTGTTAGACTCAGAAAAAAATCAGTGTGCTGACATCATCAGAAATGGTAGCCTGATCCAATCACAGTGCTTCCCCATAGGATTGGCTGAGACTGACAAAGAGGCAGATCAGGGGCAGAGCCAGCATGATTCAAGCACAGCCCTGGCCAATCAGCATCTCCTCATAGAGATGAATTGAATCAATGCATCTCTATGAGGAAAGTTCAGTGTCTGCATGCAGAGGGAGGAGACACTGAATGTTTGGATGCATTTTAAGCAGCCATGACCCAGGAAGGATCTCCAACAGCAATCCGAGGAGTGGCTAGTGAAGTTATCACTAGGCTGTAATGTGAACACTGCATTTTCTCTGAAAAGACAGTGTTTACAGCAAAAAGCCTGATGGTAATGATTCTACTCACCAGAACAAATTCCATAAGCTGTAGTTGTTCTGGTGACTATAGTGTCCCTTTAATTTATCCTACCAAAAACACAATTTAGCTGAAATGCCTATGAAACCACAGTATTACTAGTTACTTTAGTAACATGATTCTTATAGCAGACAAAGGCTGCTAAGAATGGCAGTGTATGTTATTAAAGTTATTATTCCACAACTAAATATCTTATTATCATAAAGGTGTACTCCAGGCACCTTAAGCACTTTAGCTTGCTTAAGCTTAGCTCTTTTTTAATATTAAATATATTAAATATAAATTGACACTTTTATTAATTAACCGGTTACACACCCATGGCTTTCAAGCAGACAACAGGTCCTGTTACTTCCTGGTCTACTTAGCTCAGTGGTGCTAAACTCAATAAACAGGTAATTGCCCAGAGCACCTTGCAGTCTTGCAAATACTTATCACTGAGCTGCATTGGGAAATCTGTGATTGGATAGTCACAGACAGTCTGGGCAGGGTTAGAAGGGGAGGGCTTGTAAAGACAACACACAAGAAACTACAGTTTTTGCAAACTGTTTTAGACTGAATGAAAAAGCATAATTAATGTTTTCATTTGGACTATATCTACTAAACAGTTTTGTGTATATTTGGATAGAAGAGTGTCCCTTTAAGATTAAAGGGTTGTATAGGGCCACTTTAGTACCTTCATTCTGATACAACATCTTACTGTAATGATAAAGAAAGCATTTGATATTTAGGAGGTTAATAATGTGTTGGCACCTAGCTGAAAAACAATTAGGACACATAATAATTTTAGGAGAAAAATAACATGACACTTATTGCAGTTGTTAGGAAAAATGCTCACTAGAAATAAAAACAAATGATAAAATATCAGATTTGTACTGCTGTAAAGCCCAGTTTTTTTTAATGTGATGCAAACCTATTAGTATGTATTAAAGCGTCTAATATTCTAATAAAATAATAAATTCTCTCAAACTTCATGAAAACCTTATCTTATTCATGTTATAAAATTGCATATGATATATCGTATATTTACATTTACAAACCCCTGATTGAACATATTGACAGGCCTATGTTCACATACATTCTGGTGACAAGATGTTTCAGTAAGTTTGATTGTAAAGTGCTACAACAAACAACAAACAAAAAGCCTTCCTGAAGACAATTAGAGAGGGCAAAGGCAGAGCAGTGTTAAACAAAACAACATCATGGGAAGCTTTGTAGGACTGACAAGATTGTAACCTGTGGGATTACATTGTTTCATCTCTAGTATCCAATGTCTCCCAGGAGGACCTTCAGTGGGAGGAAGGAGGAAGAAAGAGTTTAAGAACTTGTATGATTAGACAGATAGTCAAAGAACTTGAATATCCAGCCTGTATCTCATTATGGGGGATGCAATCCCCAGGGTATCATCATGAATCTCAGGGATATGTAGGAGACTGTTTAGTGGTCCCTGGAATTTAAGTAACTTGATTCTAGTGAGGACTAAAAGCAATATATACCCAATCTATAGGATAATGAGACTGAGACATGTTTAATAAACTTAAAAGAAAAACAACAGATTTGCTAAACAAATGGTAATTAAATTGATTTCTAGAATGTAGAATACACACAAGTAGAGTAACAGTTTACTTGCACATACACATATTTGGCAAGTAGGTGCATTCATCATTCAAGAACATTATGTGCTTGTTTTTGAATTTTCTTTAAAAAAAAAAAAAAACATACACAACTTGACATATGCAATATGAAATCTGAATGAAAGAGAACATTTACAAGTGTATATTTTGGCATGTTCCATTCTTGATTTGTTTGAGAGACTGAAGGCCAGGTTTAAAATGCTACTTAATATGATGCCATAAACAGTAGATAGCATGTTTTTCTAATGGAAACAAAATGTTCCCAAAAGAAAACAATATCTCAATTTCGGGAAAGTTCCAACACAGCCATTTCACTTATGAATTCATTTCCACAGTTTACTGAATCCTAATTGTAAGGTTTTGAAAGTTAAATGGAAATAGTTGTATATCCATCTCAAAGACTGACCATAAAGATTTACATAAAAAAGGCGGGAAATGGCTCCTGTCAGAAATTCTTGGTGATCAGGAAGCTTGTGCGTTTTGTGCAATGTCATAATAAGTACATTTTTTTTATGGAGGCTACCTCAAAAATGTGAAACATCTTGCCATTTTGTGTCAGTTAATGCACAAATAAAACTTAATTTGTTGCATTGTTTTATAGTTTTATAGTTGTTTTATAGTTAAACACAATTTATTGAGTTATATGGACCATTCACCAAATTATAAATTGTTCAAAATAAAAAAAAAGAAAATCAAAGTGAATTTTAAATTGTAGGTCAGAATATTTTTTTTTTTAAATAACAGGTAACTTGGATATATTTTTCAATTCAACTATATTGGCATAACATTTGAAATTCACTTTGAATGTCATTTAATTTCTTGACAATTCCCACATTTGTTACTATATTATTATATGCTGTGTACCTTTAATTTCATATTTACCTGTAAGATAAGCCCATAATCAAATATGTATTTAATGGTTCACTTGCTGTCTTTGGTTATCAGGACAGAGACTCAGAATATGTACTTGGTATGCAACAAACTTGAAGCTTTTAAATTGTCACTTGTATGCAGTGAAAAACTAAAATATATACTGATGTAACAGGACATTCAGAATAATCGGGTGCACTTAATGTATGAGAGTGAAATGAACTTAAAGCACAACTGTCATCGAATTTTCACTTAGCATTTTTTTTAAAAGGTTTATTATATTTAATAAAACTTAATTTTTTTTTAATGATGTACATTTTTGATGAATTAATTTGACTAACTGCTGCTCAACCTAACTTACTGCTGCTGCGATTGCTATGTGTGCTGCTCTGTGCGAAAATGGCCAATATACAGTGATCAGCCACAACATTAAAACCACTGACAGGTGACAGAAATAACATTGATTATATCATTAAAATGGCACCTGTTGGTGGCTTGGTGTCTGAACTGGATGGACGCACGTTGATGAAGCTCCCGATGTTCAGGTGCCCAGGAGCATAAATAATCGGTCTACTGAGCATTAAAACATGTAAAACCGTGTACCATGTCGCAGAGACAAAATAGCAAAGCAGCTAAAGCAGAACAGGTGTCTTTCTTCTTGGCACGGACCACTGGAATGAAGCCCAATCCAGTGAAGGGTCACTAGCCCCCCCATCCTCCCCTGGCTCTATCTCAGAGGAAAGGCCCCTTACCGCGAGCACCCTGCGCCATATGCTGGCTGAGCTCACGGAAACCTTACAGGCAAATATGAAAATGCAGCTGCAGGCAACGGCGTCTGAGCTCTGCAAAGATATCACAGAAGTAGGCCAGTGCACATCTCAAATTGAACACAAGATGGACGATAAGGTCCAGGAGTTTGAGACTACTCTCAACTCCTACAGGCTTACGTTGGCAGACCTCAAAGACAGGTCCAGGAGAAACAATATCCGTATCCGTTGGATACCGGAGATGGTTACTCCCACAGATCTCAACAATTACCTCATGGATCTGTTCCAGGCCCTCACCCCTGCAATTCACCCAGACCAGCTAATCGTAGACAGGGCACAAAGACTCAGACGCCCAAAACACCTTCCGCCGACAGCCGTGAGAGATGTTATTGCCCAAGTTAATTTTTTCCATGCCAAGGAGCAACTGGTGGGAGCTAGCAGGACTTCGAACATGCCAGACCCCTATGGCCAGATAAAGATATTTGCGGACCTGCCTGCATCAATGTTACAATTCTGGAAGAATTTGACACCTATTATATCCACACTGCGGGATCAAAACATCGCCTACAGATGGGGATACCCTGCTAAGCTACTAGTTCATCACAGAGAAGCTCTGCACGCCATCACATCCCTGGAGATGGGAATAACCAAGCCGAAACACTGGGACATCCCGGTACCAACAGCACAGCAACGACAACCAGCTAAAGTTCCCAGAATGTCTCCAGAATGGACTCCAACTCGAAAACAGAAATGGCTAACGCCTCTACGAGGTTGGAACCTTCTTGAGTATCCTTAACTATGCGGTATAGTAGACTTTTTAGGGCCCACAGGTACCACATTATCCCCGCTTACCGGTTAAAAATGTTTATGGTTATGTTTAAGTTTAACATGGTCGAATACCATACATGGTTAATGTAATTGATGTATCCCCCACGATATACATACAGGAGCTGCCGCTCAGGTGCTAGTATTGACTTCTCTACACACTGTACTAGTCAAGGTTATACAATGCTTATCACAAGAAGTGGCTTCTGAGCCCTCTGCTATCATTCTACCCCAGAGGCATTACAAAGCTCCGCGCTATCATCTTCGCTAAGCTACTTATCTTATGGTGAGGCTCACCCCCACGATCCCGACCATTTGCGACTGAGTCCCTCTCGGTGCACCTGCCAGTTAGGGAGCTGTACAGGGCAAGTTGCCCACGAGTTTGCTATCTCCACCAAGTTTACCCCCTATGTGTATCCACCTACCCCTCCAATCTCGAAAATCGCAGACTACCTCTCTTTAACCCCACCATATCGAATGCCAGCAGATGGCTCGAGAGCCCTCTATAGGAGCCCTCATCATAGACAGATGCAACTTAGGCTCACGATAATATTACATTTGTCTCTTATAACGTAAAAGGCTTAAATGCCCTGGGTAAATACAGGCTGCTCCTTAGATATTTAACCAAACAAGGAGTAGATATAGCCTGCATACAAGAAACACACTTTAGGAATGACCACACCCTGGCCATATTCACCAAGAAATACCCCATACAAGTTCACTCACTAGCCAGCACCAAATTTAAAGGAGTTTCAATTCTGATCCATAAAGACGTAGCTTATACTCCCCAGCGACAATATATATACCCAGATGGAACATATATCATCCTAGAAGGCCAGTTTAACAGCATCCAACTAATACTAGTTGCAGCCTACCTCCCAAATGAGAACCCTAGAAACTTCTTGCAATCACTTCTTGGTAAGGTTGACAAATATATTCAAGGTAATATAATTATGTGCAGGGACTTTAATTGCATCCAGTCACCCACTCTCGATACTACTGCTGCCCACACAGGCACTAGCAAATGGAAGTCTGAAACCCTAAGCAAGTCATTTACTAAACTGATAAATCAATACGACCTTTACAATGCCTGGAGAACGTTGCACCCGATGGACAGAGACTACTCTTTCTATGCACGAGTACACGCATATAAACACCTTCAGGGACTACTCTTTCTGTTTATGAGTACATGCATATAAACACCTTCTTCCTAGAAAGAACACTCCTAACCCAAACAGGGCCGTCTTTACAGCGGGGCAAACAGGGCAGCTGCCCCTAGCCCAGTTACTCCTGGGGGGCCCAGAGCAGCTGCCCTGATTGCCCTGCTGGCCCTCGAGCATTTCTCCCACCCGCCGGTGCAGCCGCAAACTAAGGAGGCTCACTGGGTGGTCCATACACTAAGGGCCACCCGGTGGGCTTCTGTCAGCAGGGGCCCGGTCTCGCACTATTGGGCTTTAAGAGTGCGAACGGGCGCTCTTGCTTTTCAGCAGCCGAATGGGAGGAAGTGACAGTCGCAAGTCACTTCCTCCCATAAAGAGAGAAGCGCGCGGGAGGGGGTCTGGGCCGAGACGAGCTCGCTAAACCAAAATTCCCAACAGCTTAAGCCACCAGTGGGAAAGCCACCCTCCAAGGTAGGATACTGTCTATGTATCTGAATGTGTGTCAGTTTGTGTATCTATGTGTCAGGTTGTTTATTTGTGTGTATGTGTGTGTATATCTGTGTGCCTGCATGTGTTTCAGGGTTTGTATATCTACGTGTGTGTTTGTGTGTGTATATTTGCATACATCTCAACATTCACACGCTAACTCTACACACAAATACACCCCTGCATTCAAGCTTCAGCACTACATACAAATACACGTCTGTGTTAAAAAACAACGTTATATGTATACACACCCCTGCATTCAAAAACCAACACTACACATAAATACATACTTACATTCAAACGCCAACGCCACATACAAACATATTCCATACAAAAACCTGTTTACATTGAAACACACAAAATTGCTTAGTGGTAAATACAAACCTGCAAACATGAGTAAATGGTAGAGCCCCAGTTGTCAAGACATTGCTGGAGTTGCACGACAGATGGGGATCAACCTTTTAAACATCCTTGCAATAGGGAGGCCCTAAAAAATATTTGTGTACCTCTCTACTTTAGGTTGCCACTGCGTTAAGGGTAATACGTGATTGCACGCCTAGGGAGTGTGTACAGGGTCCGGGGGACCCAAGCAAATGCTTTGCCTGGGGTCCAATCAATATTAAAGACGGCCCTGACTGCAACATTGGGGATATAACTTGGTCATACCATGGCCCGGTCTTTCTAGACCTCCTAGATGCTTTCCGATTTAGAGTCCAAGGTTCCTGGCGACTGAATGAACTGTTGTCGAACACATCCTTTGCAAGCGATATCAGGGTGGCATTGCAAGAATACTTTAAAACAAATGCGTGTGAAGAGATTTCAGACTTTACTCTCTGTTCAGCGCACAAAGCAGTAGTACGGAGACTATTCATAAGACGCTCCTGCTTCCTAGAGAAACAACACCTGACTAACGTTCTAGATTGCCATAGCCAAATCACCATAACCACTAAGCAAAACAAAACCTGACCCTCCCCAAACTTAGCAGCAAAACTAAATGCACTTTACGTACGCTTGACAACAGTCAACGCGGAGAAAACCAAAAATCGACTCTACAAACTGAGAGCCAATGTTTACCATAATAGCGGTAAAGCCACTAAATACTTGGCCTCCAGACTCCGCAACAGATACTCCAGTTCCAAAATTGCCCACTTGATAAGAGAAAACGGTCTTAAAAACGTTACTCCCAAGGATATTAGTCAGAAATTCGCAGGTTTTTACGCTAAATTATGAAACCTAAAACATGTGAGACACCCATAATGCTAGTACAGAAGACGTTGACCAGTACTTAACAAAAGCTAATCTCCCCAAGGTTACCCAGACAAAGATGGAAGAACTGCTCAAGCCTATTGAGCTTACAGAAGTATTAGAAGTTATAACGAAGTTGCCAGTGGGAAAATCACCAGGAGCAAATGGACTAACAAATGCCTACTAAAAAAAGTATGCGCAGGATCTAGCCCCACACCTACTAAAAGTGTACCGCATAGCCACTGCCACAGGGTCTTTCCCACCTGAGATGCTTCTTGCTACAATAGTAACCATCCCTAAACCTGATAAACTCCCAGACTCATGTAAAAACTATGGTCCCATATCATTGTTAAACACAGACGCAAAGATCTATGCAAAGATTTTGGCGAACAGTGCAGTAACCTTTTGCCGTCCCTTATCGGCGACGATCAAACAGGGTTTATCCAGGGCAGACAGGGGTTGGATGACACTAGGAAGCTGATGCTGATCTTGGAGAGCCTCAGGGGGACCAGAGGGCGCGGTCTATTGCTAGCATTAGGCGCAGAAAAAGCCTTTGACCGCCTCAGCTGGTACTTCTTACGACAGGCGTTGCAAGCCTACGGGTTCCCCCCACAGCTAGTGAGGCAAATTTTTGCCTTATACTAATGTCCATCGGCCCAGGTATTACAGGCTAGGTTCATATGCAGCCCATTCACCATCACCAACGGGACGAGACAAGGGTCCCCCCTGTTGTATATGCTTGCCCTGGAGTCCCTCCTATGGGCTATAAGGTACCACCCCAACATACAGGATATAAAGGTGAAATGTATAGAATATAAAACCAGTGCCTTTACATTCTGCTCTACATTTCAGACCCTACTGAACCCCCCAATCCTCCCCCATGCAGAGGGAACAGCTTCTGTTCATACTACTCCTTGAATACTACAAAAACACAAGCTCTAGAAATAGGCCTTTCCTCCTCAGTGGATATATACAACTACTATTATATACAACTTATCCCTTCGAATGGAGACGAGATAATATAAAATATTTGGGACTACTGTTCTCCAGAAAGACCACTGACCTAAGCACAGGAAACTATATCAAAGTTTAGAATGACTGTAAGCAAATCTTAGCAAAATGGGGCCCCCTTTTCCTTACATGGACTGAAAGGATAGTGGCAATAAAGATGTCAATACTCTCAAGGTTACAGTACGTCTTTCGAATCCAACCACTCTATATGCCACAGTCCTACTTCAAAACTGTCCAAAGAGATATAACCAAATTTATTTGGGCAAGAGGGAGACCCCGAGTATCCATGAGACTCCTGAGAGCGCCAGTTAGGGTAGGTGGCCTTGCAGTCCCAGATGTTCGCACCTACTACTACGCATCCATACTAGCTTCAGCAATACCACACTTTGTAGATCAATCCCCCCCCAATGGGTAAAATGGAAAGACAAGTGATGGAACCATACAAACTCTCCCATTAACTATGGCTGCCTAAATCCCTCAGATCCCCTCTGCACACTTCACCAGCCCAGATATACTTGCTGATGCAGGTATGGGATACACATAGACTTAGGCTGAGCAGCAGCAATCAAATCTCCTGGGCAACCCCTATAGTAGCTCTCACATAATGCATTACCACCTTTCATGCTAAGCCCTGGCAGAAGAAAGGCCTTACCCATTTGACCCACTTCTACTCAAGGGCACAGCTTAAAGACTTCCACACCCTCCAGACAACCCATGGTATTCCGCAAACCTCACACTTTTCCTACAGGCAATTGCAATCTTTTTTACACAAAAACAACATATAGGGTCCCCTGCACCAAACGACTGCTGACAACCCCACAGTATGGGAAAATATATGTATCAACAAATGCTTGACTTCACTAATCTCTATGTGTTACCGATTACTTTTAGAACATACACCGCAATCAGAAACCGCTCCAGCAAAACAGTGGGCAACAGACCTAAAAAGTGAGCTCACTCAAGAACAGTGGAGCACTATAATCGCCACCCCTAAGACACTTCAAATCCGTCACACTCCTTGAACAAAATAAGAAAATGTTATATAGATGGTACATGGTACCTGAATGGCTTCACAAACGATTTCCCTCCAGCCCCTGACCTGCTGGAGATGTAAATCGAATGTAGACTCCATACTGCATGTATGATGGCAATGTCCGCTGATCCAACCCTTTTGGGAGCCCATACGGACATTTATACAAGACCTCATGAACATTAAATGGCCCTACGACCCACTCACATATCTTTTCCTGCACATTCCCTTTGGAAATACCCAAATAAGTTCAAAAGATAGTCTGCCATATGGCCCTAACATCTCAACGTCTAATAGCACGAGCCTGGAAATCCCAACGCACCCCATCTGTACTGACTGTACAATCTGAACTAGACGACCAAAGGATCTTTGAACGCTGCTTTATCAATATATTCCCACCTAACCAGATAACATTAGCAGCATCGGAAACTTGGGACACATGGAGATTGGCACACCCCAAATAAGGGAGATTGTACTACGCAGTGTCCTTCCGCATGTTGTACCTAGGAAATATCACTAATGTAGCACTACGGCCTAAAATCCTTTGTATGCTATGCACATGTATGTAACAATATGCACAGATCGTACATGACCATGGGCATTTTGGTAACTGCTGTCATCATGAAACTCTTGACAAAACTAATTTCCCTCCCCCCCCACCTCCCTTCTTTCCTTATTCTCCCCCTCTCACCCCCCCCAAAAACATGGGCAAGCAAAAAGAATCTGAGTGACTTTGACTGGGGCGATATAATGATGGCTAAATGACTGGGTCAGAGCATTTTAAAAACAGCAAGTCTTGTGGGCTGTTCCTGGTATGCAGTGGTTAGTACCTACCAAAAGAGGTGCAAGAAAGGACAACCTGTCAATAAAGCATGTGGGAAGCAAAGGGTAGCCCATTTGATCTGATCACACAGAAGAGCTATTGTAGATAAAACTGCTGAAAATTTAATGCTGGCCATGATAGAAAGGTAGCAGAACACACAGTGCTTGGCAGTTTGCTGCATATGGGGCAGTGTAGTCTTAGACCAGTCAGGGTGCACATGACTGTCCACCACATTCAATGGGGGCATCAGTGTCAGGACTGGTCCATGGAGTAAATTAAGAATGTTGCTTGCTATGATGAATCATGTTTTCTTTTAGATCAGGTGGATGGCCAGATTCGTGTACGATGTTTACCTGGGGAATAGATGGCAGCAGGATGCACTATGGGAATTAGTCCAACAGAGGCATTGTTAAGCTGTGGGCATGGTTCTGCTGGGAGTCTTGGCCTTGGATGTTACTTTGACACATGCTACCTACCTAGAGATTGTTGCAGACCACGTACCATGGGAGTGTGAGGAGACACACCCAAAAACATCTGGTTTGTCAACATTACCATGTAACCAAGTACACTGTTAAGTGGTGCCTTTTTGATATTAATGTTACATTCATTTTGAAATCCAGCTACATCTTTGATTTTGGCTGTTCTGGTGAGAGTAAGCAAAGTGTTCTGTTTTAAGTGGTGCAAAGTACTAAAAGAAGAGAAATCACCAGGGAAACCACTGCTAAGTGCATGTACATTCCATTGTTGACTCCTCCTTGTTTACGTTTTTGTAGCACATTTTAGAACAGAACACTTTGATAAATCTCCTCCTCTGTGTTAAAAAGTGCAACAAAAACTGTATAGGACCACTATAGGCACCGGGACCACTTCAGCTCAATGAAGTGGTCTGGGTGCCAGGTCCATCCAGGTTTAACCCTGCCTACTGTAAACATAGCAATTTCAGAGAAACTGCTATGTTTACATTTGGGTTAATCCAGCCTCTAGTGGCTGTCTCATTGACAGCCGCTAGAGGCGCTTCCGCGCTTCTTACTGTGATTTTCACAGTGAGAAGACGCCAGCGTCCATAGGAAAGCATTCAGAATGTTTTCCTATGGACTGACTGAATGCGTGCGGCTCTTGCCACGCATGCGCATTCAGCCGGTGACATCAGAAGAGAGAGGAGAGTCCCCAGCGCTGAGGGAGCCCGGCACTGGAGAAAGGTAAGCCTTTAACCCCTTCCTCCCCCTAGAGACCGGCGGGAGGGGGGCCATGAGGGTGGGGTGGGGCGGACGAGTTTGTTTTCCTGGCACTATAGTGGTCCTTTAACAGCCAAAGTCTACACATGCAGAAATAACATAAAACATCAGTTCACTTTGGTTATTTTATTAAACACATGTGTAGTTTACTTGTGTTTGGATAAATGGCCTGTAAGCAGTGTTCAAAATACACATTACTGGACTTGTCTAATTTTTTAAAATTCGCCATATGGAATACTTGTGCAATGTTTTATACATTTATATCTGCAATTCTGGCACACTAGGCGAGAACATCTGTTCATTAAACAAACAATAAGAAAACTTGCATTTGTCCAAAGAGAAATAGACATTAGTCATTATTGTTAATGATGCTGTACACTGTAGCCTAAAAATAGAGGAGAAATATTAAATAATAAGAAATTACACAAACTGAGAATATATGTATCTATAGAGTAGCAAGAAAATGCATGTGAAACCTATACAAATGACTGTATTTATGTAAAAACATGGTTTGATGTTCATCTAAGTTACAGTAATCAACAAACTGAACCTGTTTTAACTAATAATACACACATTATTATATTGATCTTGTACATATTGAATGCGTCATTCAAATATTCACAGTATAGGTTGGAAAAAGTATGTAAAACCCTAGGCTAATGACTTCATTAGTTAATTAGAGTTGGAAATTGGCAAATCTGGTGTCCAATTAATCAAATGAGATCAGAGGTGTGAGTAAGAGTTACTTTGACTTATAAAAAGCACTCAAACATTTTGAGATTGCTTCTCATGAAAAAGCATCTCTTGATGTGAACCATGCCTAGCAAAAAAGAGCTCTCAGAACACCTGTGGTCAAGAATTGTTGAGTTGCATGAAAGAGTTACAAAGTTATCTCAAAGAGCTTAGATCTGTATCTGCCCTTTGTTAGACAAATTGACTATACATTAAGACAATTTGGCTACTCTCCCTAGAAGTAACAATTCAGCCAAGAGCACTTAAAAGGCACGCCGCACAATTCTCAATGAGGTAAAAAAAGAACTAGAGTGACATCTAAAAGCTTGAAGAAATCATTGGAACTGGTTACAGTTCTCTGTTCATGAGTCTACTATACAGAAAACATGTAGTAGACATGATGTCCATGGCAGAACACCACAAAGAAAGCTGCTGCTTTCCCCAAAAAATTGCTACGAGTCTGATGTTTGGAAAAGACCACATTGACACTCCACAACACTATTGGGAAAAAGTTATCTAGACTGATGCAACTAAGGTTGAGTTCTTTTAAAAGAACACTCAGCACTATGTATGGTGTAAAAATGGCATTGCATACCAACAGGGGACAGAGCCTGACACCATCCCGGAGCAGACGCACTTTCCTAGAGCTCCTGCATTGCTCACCATAATTCGACAAAATCGGGGGTATCCCACATAAATTTTGGCCACATACTCTGCCACGGACTCCGGAGTATCCCGCTATTGCGGCTGATGCCGTTTTTTCTGATGCCCTGCTCCAAAAATCAATGCCGAGGCGGCAAGGCCTATTAAGTGGGAGGGCAGCAACGGCCGCAGCTGGAGAACTCTGGCCCTGGAATACACCAGACCTGGATGATTGGCACCCCTACCTACAAAGTTCAGGTGAGATGGGACGCAGGTCTCAAAAACCGCTCCCACACCCCCCAAAGCCGCAACGTGACATAAGCCAAATGCTGCAGGTACCAGGTGCAGTGCGGACCCCGACCCCCTGTGATGCCTCCCTACTGCCCTCAGAGGAAGGGAACCCTGCACCCACACAGGTAACAGAAGCCAGCACCCGAGCCTCAAAAAGATATATACAGGCAATGCTGACAGGCCTGCAACAGAACCTCAGACCGATGTGGGAAGCAGATTTGGCAGTACTAAAAGTCGATGTGCACGCAGTGACTACACGCACTCAGGTGATAGAGGTAGATGTTAAGGGATTGAAAGAGGGCCTCCAAGATCTAGGGGAGAAGGTACAACAACTACAATCCTCACAAGTGATCATTTCCAGACAAGTTAACCTCCTTGACGACAGAGGGTGACGCAAAAATGTCAAAATCTGAGGGGTACAGGAGTCAATGCCACTGGAATAATTGCCACACTTCATCAGGCACCTAGTGGCTGCACTCCTACCAACCAGACAAGCCAAAACATTTCTGTTCGATGGAGTGTACAGAATAGCCAAATCCCTGCAAGCACCTAACACAGCTCTGCGAGACATCATACTACGGTGCCAATCAATGTCAGACAAATTGGGGCTACTGGCAGCATTACAAGGAAAGATTCCTTTTGAGTTCGAAGAATGCCGACTCTCCTTCTTTCAGGACTTAAGTAGGGCCACACTGCTATGGCACAAAAGTATGCAACCAATCACTAAGCAGCTCCAAATAGCACGCATCGCCTACTGGAGGTCGACCACAGGGATCTTCTGGATTACCAAAGACGACAGGCACTACAAGGCCACTGACCATATGGAGGGCCCAGCGTTGATGATGGCACTAGGACTCCCGAACCTCGAATCGACCTCAACGACACACCCAGGCTCCCGACCTAGGACAGCAGGCGTAGCAACAGCCGCTACACCCAGAACAAGCAGGGGCACCAAGCCCTGAATGAACTTTCTCTGCCTACAGCCTCTTATATTTCAGTTTGTCTCTTATGTTTTGCAAAAATGGTTTCTATAATTTACCTTTAGTTATCTTATGTTGTAATATCCAAGCAAAAGTTCTTGAAATTAGAAAAGGGCTCACTGAAGTTACCCCTTCCCTGGGGTAACCGGGAAATAACAGCAATAAAACTTTATAATATTAACTAACATCAAGCTTTCCGCCATATGTACCACCACTAGCCTGAAGCCCTATTGGCACAGCTCGATCTTGTCACACCACAACAGCTTCCACATACCTAGACTCACAATTAGCAAAATTAAAATCGCGACTACACATAGCCGACTCTACAACTATATAACAACCCGAGGCTCACAGTGCACCACAAACATAGGTGATAGCCAGGTGGCCACAGTTAGGAGCCAACATGGGAGTGGGCCCAGTTTAAGTTAGGGAATTCCCAGAGGAATACCGCGATGCACCACAACCCACTCCCAGTCCATACACCAGGGGCCCATGGGGCACACCACACACCACTAGCCTTAAGAGGCATGACTGGGGTGCAGCTATCATAGTCTGAAGTCATAGCCAAAACCGCACGCTCCCCTCAACCGCATGCTCCCCTCGACGTTTGTACTGACTCAAATGGATGGGTGTTTTATACCCCCACAATTTTACCTGTTAATTTCCTCATTACAACATTACAGCCCACTATAATTATAAAATGTGTGCGAATTGTACCTTACCGTGCTGTGTACTTAATGTGAATTGATTTTCATTGGCATGTACTGGCTGTTGTGGTCATACACATATGTTTTTTTTCTCTCCACACGAAATAAAAGATTTAAAAAAAATAAACATCATTCCAACGTTGAAGTATGGTGGAGGAAAAATCGTGATTTAAGGCTGCTTTGCTGCTTCAGGGCCTGACCACGTGTCATCATTGGTCTAAGAAAAATAATTCCCAAGTTTTTCAAGGATTCCTGCAGTATAATATCAGGGTGGTTGTTTGCTGGGTTATGCAGCAGGACAATGATCTTTCACTCCAATACTACACACAAATGTACATCCACATTTAGAATCAAAAATTCCATCCAAACACACATCTTCAATCAAAGGCAAATATTATGTACAAACCCACCCTTGTATTAAAGCACTAACATTATATACACAAACACCCCTTCATTCAAACTCCAACACTACATAAAAAAGCACACCTGCATTCAAACGCAAACACTACACACAAGTATATCACTGCATTCCAATGACTTTCATAATATGTTCTTGGTGACAGTTCTCCCCAGCATTAAGGCCCCGAGATGAACTGTGCAATATTATTTTGGGTCTCATGCTATGTCAAACAAGTTAGGAACCCTCAATGCAGGACAGTGGCATTAAAAAGAAGGGCCATCTGCACACCACTAGAAGAGCAACAGTAGAGACACTGGGGGACATTAGAATACTGGACATTAGAATACTGAACACAACAAATGTTAAATATCTCTTAGAGCAGGGGTCCTCAAACTGTGGCCCTCCAGATGTTGCTGAACTACAACTCCCATGATTCTTTGAATTAAATAGATAGCCAGATAATCATGGGAGTTATAGTTCAGCAACATCTGGGGGGGGGGCGGAGTTTGATGACCCCTGTCTTAGAGGGTCCTTCCTCTTTTCCAACTTATTATTGAAGACTTATGCAAAGCTTATTTGTGGTACTGCAAATTGATTAACACAGCATTAAACCCCTTTTGAGCTCCCAGCTATGTCCCACATTTACTTTGCCCCAGCGTGCATGAAAGGATGAATGCAAACACACTATGGCTATGGAACCCACCATCACATAGGAACTCAAATGTGTATTCTAAGGGCAATATTGGATGCCTTTGAGCCAAGCCAAGACACTGGTCCTACAGGTATACATACGAGCACAAAGATATTTTTCATTGATGTATTCCATTAAAATCACTACTTTGTGGTTCCAAGAAATTATTCTGTTTTTATAAGACGTAGCTTGAAAAAACACAATCTTGTAATATTAACAGCAACACAATTAATAAACTTTATACACAGGTATTTTTTGTTCTTTCTTTAAAAGTTAGAAACGTAGAAACTTTTAAAATATACATCACTCTCTGTTAATAACATAACACTTTAATAAACCTATGTTTTCTGTTGATTGGATGTTTAAATTAATCTCTCTCAAATTGTTTCCAGGCAGGAACACTGCCCAACTTTTACAAACATTTTGTATGAGATAAAGAATAGGAGCTTTCTTACTTTCTCCAGTTTCCCATTTCAGGTTTGTAAATCTCCAACTCTTTAACTTCTTTGCAGTTTTGAATGGGTTTCAAAACAAATCAAAAGACACATATAGACTTTGGTTATTTTTGGCTAGTGTTGGGTAAATTAATAGCCCAAAAGCTCCTGTCACTTTGCCAAGTTGTTCTGAGACTGCAGTTAAGGAGTCACAGTTTCCTGGAAACCATGAAGTTAGTGGAGATTTATGCTTTTTATATTGTTATCCATTACTGTATTCAAAGGAGTTGTCTGTATGGAGGTTGATAGAGGGCAGTAAAACCTTTTGCACTACACAAATTATATCATTAGGTGTCTGTCCATAGGGTCGACTTGTTCTCAAGCCCCAAAAACTAAACACAGCTGAGATCTAAATCCCCTGACAAATGAAGATTGTGTGCAGGGATCATAAGTAACATATAGTAAATGGAATTTCTAAACACCATCCCTCTATGCCATATACACCTGATAAATGAACACTGGAAACAATGGTGTTGAAAGGGGCACTTGATACAAGCTCTAAAGATAATGCATGTCATGTTTTACGAATATATACGCATACATGCAAACTCGTTTTTCTAGCCATGTATCAGCATATAGCTGAATGTAAGCATCATGGCATACTCTTGAAGTTAGCCTTGTATAAGATTTATTTTTTTATAGTTTTGTCTTTGTGTGCAATACATTTAATAACCTCAGAAATGGATATAAACTTTGAAATTAGCTGTGCAAGACTTAAAGTGTTGCTATCCTAAATTTTGGGGAGAAAGCCATCTCCCTTCCCCAAATCCCAAATGCATGTACACATAGATATATATTCCCAGATGTACACACACTTACAAGGATACATAATAAAAAAAAATCCCAGGCAATCACACACATACACACAAGCACAGGGATGCATACTATACACACGCATACTTCTTAGACACTCTATTAGACATCATTTCATTCATCTTTATTTCCCATTTACACTCTATCTCCATCATCTCAATCTGGCCCTTCCTACTTCTAATTCATTAGCAACTACAGTATATCATGACCATTCATTTCAAACATTTCTTTACATTACCCATTGTGGCACGGAGACAGTACAGTACATTTCTTGCCTACACTTGCCGGCACTGTGTAGTGCATCATCTCTGATACCATCTAAATGAATCAATTTATTCAACCACCTCTCTACCTTCTCCAATGGTCTCTTTTGTATTTCCATACAAACTATTGTGTGGCAGTGGTTTGCATGTGATATATGCCACCTAACCTCAAGAGAATTTGTAACTACTATAAAGCTCCTATATTGTATCCTAAGTAGCTTTGAGTGCTCGCACACAGTAGAAGGCAATGCTTCACATTAAGATGAATTCTACTGGCGCAAGGTGACAATGGCCATGCATGAACCAAAGGACCCCACTATTAGTGGAGTTGCAACAAGGAGCCCTTTCCTCCCACTGGTGTAGAAATAAAGAATTTCATTTTTAGTTGAACGAGGCAGGAGATCATAATAACAATAATTCAACATTCCAACATTCTAACATACTGTTATATTTTATATATTTAACATATTAAACATTTATTTCTAATGCGGGAGTGTTCCTTCAAGCTTTCCTCCTATCCTTTACAGTCTTTACTGCCTCCTTTTCTGAGTTTATCATTTTATTGTTCATTCTTAGATCTTTTAAGTGGCTCACCCTCATCTTTATACATTCTGTTTTGTAATGGGGGCCTTCTGACCCCATTATTTGTCTGGCCCCTTAAAAGCGCAGGCATGCATCCCTTCCATGGTGGCCCTGGTGCGATCTATAAGACAAACAGATAAATTATATTTAATTCCGTTTCTTAATTCCAAGTGTTATTCAGATTACTATTAATACTTCAAATACTGCTATTATTTATATATTTATTATACTTTATGTCTGTAAGATGTATTCACTATTATAGTTATATATTTAAGCTTTTTTTCATTATTGTTATATTATATAATGTTGCTGTGGTACATCATTTAATTTTTTTATTACATTTCATTGTTGCTTTTAATTCACTCTGCTTTTTAAAAGTAGAGGGTTAAGGGGCGTGGCTAACGGCCGACCGGGAAAGGCGCATGGAGTGAGAGCTCCCAGGCCGACGGACCCCAACAGCATAGACAGCCGTGACTGACTCACGAATCCCGGCCCTGCAGCACCCCATCGAGCAACGGGAGATCACATGGCGCCCTCCAAGCAGCTGAAAATTACGGACCCGATCAGGTCCGCTAAAAAAGACCGCCTCCGCTCCAGCCAAGATGGCGACGGCAGCATGGCGACGGCCTCCAGTGCTGAAGATCAGCCAGACACAGGAGACCCCACAGGTCGCTACACAGACAACCCGGTGAGTGAGAGAAGTCTCTATACCATGCTACAAGAGCTCAGGGCTACCTTGCATGCAGACTTCCAGACAATGGTGACAGATTTTAAACAGGACTTGTCTGAGCTAGGAGACAGAACAGACAGACTGGAAGTCCGCACAGACGAAATATGTTCAGCTCACACTGACATGGAGGCTAAATTACAAGCTCTCAGTGAGGAACACAAGCAGCTAAAGAGGAAAATGGCGGACATAGAGGATCGCTCTAGGCGCAATAATGTCAGGTTTAGAGGCATCCCTGACAACGTCACACATGAGGCTCTGCCCGACTACATTAAAGGCTTATGCCAAGCCGTGCTGCCAGAGAGGGTCACTACGGAGTGGCAGCTGGACCGAGCACACCGACTGCCTAGACCACAACGCTTCACAGCAGACACCCCACGCGATGTAGTGGTCAGGTTCCACTATTACACAGCAAAAGATTCACTGCTGAATGCCGCGCGCAAACTCCCATCGCTACCTGAACCGTTCCAGGGGGTGCAACTGTACGCAGACCTATCCGCTCTCACAATGAGCCGTCGGAAGGAATTCATCTCGGTCACAAAAACTCTCCGTAACCACGATGTCTCATACCGCTGGGGCTATCCCACTAAAATTATCATTTGGAGGAACAACAAAAACCACGTTGTCGAGGAACCAGAGGACGGAATGCGCCTCCTGAGAGAATGGGGACTTTTCCAGTCGCCGGACCAGCAAGCGCAAGCTCCGAAACCGCAAAGGAAAATCACAACCGAGTGGCACATGGCGGGATCGCCAAGAAGAGACAAATGAACTCTCCTCACACAACCCTCTGCCCCTCCACGAAACTGACCGCCTGCCAAGACGGAAAGAAAATGGACGCTGAAGAAGACCATAACGCTGCGTAATGTATATGGCTCCAATTCATAATTGTTTCAAGGCACTTATGTTTAGTGAGTCTCACAGCTGATGGGAGGGAGGGCTCACAAAGGGCACACAAAAACAAAACAGAAAAAAAAAAAATAAAAAAAATAAATAAATAAATAAAACAAACAAAAAAAAAGTACACATAACTACTTAATTGAGAGGGCGGGATGCTCTCATATAACAGTAACGTATACAAGGCTGTCTGTATAATGTAAGCTATGTACGATCGCACACTTAAGGGGTCCCGGTTCTGGCCGAACCACGTAGGTTATCTTTAATCCCCCTGTTGGGCTTGCCTCCCAAGCATTTCGCAGGGAGGTCGCCCCAATCACACTGACATCCCTATCTAGTAGGGAAATTATGTATATACTTTATTTGTTTTCTATGTTTATGTATATGTTTATTATGTTATCTGGAATCACTGTACTGAACTATGCTCCACAGGACCACACTACCCGTCAGGAGGGAGCAGAGTTAGAGAGGGGAGGGAGACCCCAGAGCACTAGCACACTACTGCAGGACACCTATTCACCCCTAATGTCAAAGCGAATCCCACTAGGGACCTCCAATACAGTGGACACACACAAATCTAGCCATGGGGACACCTAATACTATGACCCTTTTCTCCCTGAACGTGAAAGGCCTTAATAGCCCCCATAAAAGGAGGTTGGCGGCACGCGACATCCAAACCTCTGGGGCGGCCATAGCCTGTCTGCAAGAGACACACTTCTGTACTCGCAACCCCCCAAGATTTGTAGTCCGGCACTATTCCCAAGCATATCATGCACACTCCCCAACAAAATCAAAAGGGGTTTCCATATACTTTCACGACGACTGGGCGTTCACACCAAACCACCAACATACAGGACGAGACGGCCGGCTACTTATTTTAGTTGGCACACTAAATGGCATACTAATAACGATTGCTTCACTATACGCCCCCAACGAGAACCAAACAGCATTTCTCACAAAAGCATTAAAACAGGTAGCGAAACATAAGAAAGGACATGTCATTATATGTGGAGACTTCAATTGTACTCCGGATCCCCACCTAGACATTCAACGCACACAGAACAGAGGTCCAAAAGGGGCATCACTTACACTGGGGCGACACCTAAGTCGACTACTATTTACACAAGACCTATACGACTCATGGCGCTGTCTCTATCCGAGAACCAAAGATTACACATATTACTCCCCGGTGCACATGACACACTCCAGGATAGATCTATGCATCACGGATAAAACCACACTGACACACATCATGGCAGTCGCAATAGGCCCTATCACATGGTCCGACCACGCGCCGCTCACGGTGACCCTTCGGGTTCCGTACCCGGCCCGTGGCACAGGATCCTGGCGCCTCAATGAGGTTCTTCTGGACCGCCCCAACACCTACTCATCCATCCTAACCCAACTAACTGACTTCTTTTCACTACACGAATCCTGCACCACGCCCATCACAATTCAATGGCTAGCACACAAGGCAGTTATGCGAGGAGCTCTGATACAGGCGGGAGCCAGGGCGAAAAAACAACACAACACAGCGAAGGATGAAATCCTCGCAAAACTCGCCGCATTAGAGTCCCAACACAAAACCTCACCTCATAAAACGACACACAAGCAGATACAACGACTCAGAACTGACTTACATAACCTTGAAATCGCCACAACAGAGAAGCATTTGCGCTACCTAAAACAATACCACTACACTACGGGAAACAAGGCAGGCAAAGCACTTGCTAGGAAACTGAAGCAGCAATACTTACACACGAAAATACCGTACATACTTTCCAAAACGGGGGACAAACTATACAACCCACACCATATTGTGGAGGAATTGGCCTCCTTCTATGCCTCCCTATACCAGCTTGACAGGGACCCCCAAACTCACCAACCGTCTGAAGAAGAAATCACCCGCTTTCTGAACACTACACACATCCCATCCATAACCAGACCACAACAGGAGCTATTAGAAGCCCCGTTCACTTGCGAAGAAGTGGCCAACACGATAGCCAGCTTACCTAAACACAAATCGCCTGGCCCGGATGGGCTATCCAACTACTACTATCACAAACTAGGCACCACACTACTTCCGCACATCACCAAACTCTTCAATTATATCAAACAAACTGGGCAAATCCCTAGGGAAATGCTGGAAGCGTTTATAGTCACCCTACCCAAACCAAACAAATCCCCGACGATCTGCGCGAACCTAAGGCCTATTTCCTTACTCAATGCAGATATCAAGCTGTATGCTAAACTGCTTGCAAACAGACTTAAACCCTTGTTCCCGACTCTGATCTCCGAGGAACAGGCAGGATTTGTCCCAGGCAAGCAAGTAGGCGACAATACTAGACACTTCATCAACCTCATAGAATGGGCCCACTCCACACAGCAAGGGGGAATCCTTTTAGCGCTCGACGCTGAAAAAGCGTTCGATCGTCTGAACTGGAAGTATATGACATTAACACTCGCCCGAATGGGCATCCCCCAAGGGTTCTTGGCCAGCATTTTAGCTCTGTACCAAGAACCCTCAGCTAAAATTTTTAGCACCGGCTTTCTATCGACCCCACTAGACATCCGAAACGGCACACGACAGGGCTGCCCTCTTTCCCCGCTCATATTTATCCTTTGCCTAGAGCCCCTCATAAGGCATATAAAACAATCAAGAGGAATCCAGGGCATAGCTACTCCGCGAGGCGAACAGAAACTGGCATTGTTTGCCGACGATATCCTCCTGTACCTCACAAAGCCGGAGCACTCTATACCACAGTTGCAAAAAATTCTTGACACATACAGCGCAGTATCCTTCTACAAAAACAATACCGCAAAAACACAAGCTCTCCCAATACTACTACCACACACCCTTACGACAAAACTTGAGCGCACATACACGTTCGACTGGAGGAAAAAGTCACTCTCCTATCTAGGGATCAAACTTACTAAATCAACACATACACTGATAAAAGAAAACCACATTCCCCTGATACACAAACTTGTAACACAGGTAACAAAATGGGAAGACCTAGAGATTTCCTGGCTAGGACGCATCAACACGGTTAAGATGATGGTTCTTCCGCACATACTCTACCTGTTCAGAACTATCCCAATATCCCTGCCAGTCCGCCTCCTTAAAAGACTCCAATCTGTTATAAACGCGCACGTCTGGAAACGGAAACCCCCACGAATTAGAAATAAAACTTTGGGCCTCCACTTCACTAGAGGAGGGCTAGGCCTCCCTGATGTACAGTTCTATTATCAAGCCTCCCTATTAGCCCAAGGCCTAAGACTTCTCAGAGCTTCCGAGGAAACACCAACCCCAATCTGGCTCTCCTTTGAGGACGCCTGTATCCACCCGGCACGAATAACCCAAGCTCTGTGGGTAGGCGCCCCAACCCTTACCAAGAAACCGACCTTACAATGCACAAGGACACTTCTACAGGCCTGGAGAAATTGGGCCTCGAATATACTAGACCCAAGGGAACTGTTAAGGTTGTCCCCTATCACAGCGCTACAAATCCACTCCCCGAACCTAGAAGTCCACAAGTGGCTGGCAAAAGGTGTCCTGAGGGTGGAAAACATTCTTGACAAGACCGCAGTAAAACCGTTCCCAACTCTACAGGCAGAATTCTCCCTCCCCCCCGAGACTTGTTCCTATACTTAAGGGTCAAGAACATCTTACAGACCAACTTACAAGCCACAGAGCCCACACAGAGGCTTACAGCTCACAACACACAACACCTGTTGACTGCTCGCCACATCAAGTCCCTGGCACTATGCTACAATGCCCTCTGGGAAGCGGCTACCCCACTTAAACTTCATTACATGACTCAATGGGAAAGAGATATCGGTAAGGAATTCGCGATACAACAATGGCACAAGGCCATAGCTAACACCAAGAAGGCATCTAGTAGCATCTCCATGTGGGAAGCATACAGCAAAATCACAATGAGATGGTACATGGTGCCACATAGATTAGCCAAAATGTACAGTACAGTCTCCTCTTTATGCTGGAGGTGCGAAAAAGCCCAGGGTACACTGATCCATGTCTTCTGGGAATGCCAAGACATTCAGCCTCTGTGGCTAAGTGTACAAACACTGGTAAACAAACTAACCCTATTTACCATACCATTGACGCCTGAAAGTTACTTACTACATATGTTGCCAATGTTACATCAGAAGCACCACACCCCACTAATTGTAAACCTTCTCACAGTCACTAAAATGGCTATAGCATACCATTGGAAGGACAAAGCTATCCCCTCGATAGAAGAGATCTCAAAGAGATTAGATAAAGTCTGTCTATACGAAAACATGGCTATGGGTCTGAAGGGGAAAGCACAACAACATGAGGTGGTGTGGCAGGACTGGCTCACATACCGAAGGACGAGCACTACATAACGGGCCAGGCCCGATAACAATGATGACAGCAATAATAAAAATAACGACACAAAACCGAGGAGAGCATAGCCACTGTAGTTCCCAATGCATTTCTCAATGGTCCTAGCTCGAGATCAAGCTCAAGTTCCAGTACAAGTTTCTGTTAAGTTGAGTTCACTCCCTACCCTAAGTCCCCCCATACTCCACACACGTTGACCAATGTGGGCCAAGCAATAAACATGTTACGAGTCAAACATATATAGGCACCAGAACAGAGTTACTTTATGGTAATAACCCTAGGAGGCGACCCTGCAAATACAATGTAATGTATACGATGTAATGTATATTGCATAACAGTACTATCTGTAGACATGCACCGATATGCACAACCGAATAAGAAATGTAGGCGTCAAACAGGACTGTAACGCATACTGCCCCGAGAGAAAGCTGTTGATTACGCAATCTACCATGCAATGTGTATGATTACTGTATAATCACTGTATGTATGTATATTTTATTGTGGAACCCCCTATCCCTTCTCCCTTTTACTTCTGTTCCCCTGTTTTTCGTGACAAAAACAATAAACACAAATATGATAAAAAAAGTAGAGGGTTTGTTTCCTTAATGCAATCTTTTTTATTATAGCTATTATTTATTCAGGTTTCTGTTATATTTAATACTAGTTATGCAGTTATTTAAATTGTTCTCCACAAAAGAATATGTAAATGGTATAACAATCACATGTCTGCCATGAATTTCAAATTTAAGTGTAAGTTTATTTCATAACTAAAGGAATACTATAGGCACCAAAAAACTTTACCTTAAGGAAACAGGTTTAATGTATAGATCATGCTTTTGCAGTCTCACTGCTCAATTCTCTGTCATTTAGGAGTTAAATCACTACTCTTTCTGTTTATACAGCTTTGGCCACACCTCCCCTGACTGGGACTCACACAGCCTCCAGGAAAAATGGTTTTATTTATCATATGTTAACTTACTTTAGACATTTTTATTTTCTGCTCTGTAAATTGAACTTTAATCACACATAAAGGATGTTTTAACATTAGAGCTTTCTTTACAGACAATGTTTAGGAAGGCTGTGTTAATCACACACAGGGAGGTGTGGCTGAGGCTGCACAAACAAAGTGATTTAACTCTTAAATTACAGAAATTTGAGCAGTGAGACTGCAGGGGCATGATCTATACACCTAAATTACTTCATTAAGCTAAAGTTGCTTTGGTGACTATAGTATCCCTTTAAAAATAGCAATAATGTCTAAACAAAAAACAAACAAACATTAAAGTCAGAGTATAATCTTTACCATGTTAATCATGTTATTGAACAACTCATTGTTTATACATTTAATTTATTATACTGCTATAAAAATAAATCATCTGATGAGAAAACATGGTTTAACATTGAATGTAACACTCTTTTTTTATATGTGCATTTTTATCCAATAATGTAATGATGTTGTGACACAGAATGTTCATGAACAGATACAAAAGCCAGACATTTTATCCAACTCATGTAGACATAACAGAGTCGTCCAGTCAGACATGCTACTGTCCTAATGCTGGAGGCTTTTTGTTGTATTACTGGTCATTTTAAACAACATGATTTTCTATTAGTTTGAAAAGACGCTATAAAGAAGCTAAAATAAATCCTACTCTTGAAAATAATAACCGTTATAAAAGAAACATTTTTCTATATGCTAGAGTTTAAGGTGTGTATAATGTCAGATGGTTTTATGCTTTAAACTTTGGAAATCTTTCATTGTCTGTATAAGAACAATTTATGCTATGATATACATCAGGAAGAAGAGATTGCAATGAAATATTAGGGAGAGGAAGTGGGGATCAATATTCTTTTCTTTTTATTATTTACATTTTTAAATCACTGAATGTGTGTAAAATAAATAAATACATAATTAATTTGGATTTATTTCAATCCAGGACTTGATGTTGTTCAGCCACAACTCTGTATCTTGTTTTGTCATGCAAAAACTGCTGTAAGCACTGATTTTGAACCACTGGTATGGAAGTGCTAGATTCAACAAGAGAGATGTTACTGCTAAATCCCATAGGTGTTGCTGGCTGTGCGGACTAACATCCTGGATTGAGACTCTGTAGCCCCAGCTTTCTACAGTTAATGGAGGGAGCAGAATGATGTTAGTGATTTTTTTTGTTTAAAATTTGAATCAGGCAGCTTTGTCTCAAAGCAGCCACATATTCTAAAGAGAAAGATCAATAATATTGTACTCAGTCAAACTACTTACGGGGAGGAGATGGTGCCCCTGAGAGGTGACTATTGGGAGAAGTTGCTCAGGATCAGGGGTGGGCTACACACCCCCTCTATTAACCAATAGAGGCAATAAAGTAACATGGCAAGAGCACATTGAATCACTGGCTGTGCAGCATGTGCTTGTTTCCGGCGATGCTTTCATTGAGATTCCAGAGAGCGCCAGTGCGACTGTTCATGGGTAAAGATTAGTGGACATGATAAAGAAAGCAGGGATATGTCAAGACATAGCCCTACATCTCTGTTAGTGTTGCGTTTTTATTTGGGTTCAAGCCCCATGGGTGTTTGGATCCTAGCAGCAACGCTGAGAAATAGAGTGGTGTATGGAATACAATGTCTGTTTGCATCTAGTGGCTATGTAGAGTGTGCTTTTAGGGGATGTAGTGTGTCTGTGTGTATAGGGGATGTAAGCAGGGCTTGCTTTTCCAGAAGGCAGAGTAGGCTCCTGTCTACTTAGAGCACCTACTCTGGCAACAAATGTGCACTTTTAGGCACATGTTGATATATGCTTCTCAACTCTCTTGTATGTCCTCCAAATTATAAAGCTATATATATATATTTTTTTGATAATTAGGTATAAGCACCTGAGATGTAAATCTGAAGATGTAGTTTGAGTTTAGGGTATCGAGGTGTGTGTAAGGGATGTAGTGTGCGTATAGGAAATGTATCATATGTATGTAGTAATGAATGTAGTGTGTGCTTAAGGAATGCAGTGTGTGTAGTGGATGCATGTGTGTAAATGCACAGGCTGATATAGGGGAAGAAATGTAAGACTTAAAAAAATTAATGAAAATAAACTTTTATTCCCTCCACTAGTGATGTCCCGAACGGTTCTCTGCGGACGGCGAACATAAACATAAACTTTGACCCTGTACCTCACAGTCAGCAGACACATTCCAGCCAATCAGCAGCAGACCCTCCCTCCCAGAGCCTCCCACCTCCTGGACAGCATCCATTTTACATTCATTGTGAAGCTGCATTCTTAGTGAGCTGTCCAGGATGTGGGAGGGTCTGGGAGTGAGGGTCTGCTGCTGATTGGCTGGAATGTGTCTGCTGACTGTGAGGTAAAGGGTCAAAGTTTATGTTTATGTTCGCCGTCCGTGGCGAACCGTTTGGCGAACCGTTCGGGACATCACTACCCCCCACCCTTTGGCCAAGGACAGTGACATGCCCAACGGACAGTCTGGGCCTGGTTCTTTCTAATCTTCTAGGTCGGAGGTGCCCATTAGGTAGATCCTGAGATGTTATAAAACTAGAGCTTATATTGTGTTTTGCCTTTCTAAAGTCTAGCAAAGCATCATGGGAGTTCCATTTCTGAAACATCTTTGGAGCTACCTTTTGTATACCTTTGTTCTAAATATTTCATCTATCCTGCCCTTCTGCAAAACAATGTTGAAACATGTTTATTGGTATCTTGAAAGAGTCTGGCAATTTATCTCTAACATTTCAAACTGACAACATCATTTTTCAGGAGTTGTTTTACTATACCATTTGATGTCATTCCTATAAATTATGGTATGTCAGAGAGCTGATAAACCTCATAGAGTAGCCATTTTGTAAAATATATGTCACTTTAAAGTATGTATAGTGCAACGTTATGTAATTTCTAATGTATAACACCCAACATAACACCTTGTTTCCACGTGTCCAAAACATACACTGAACAGTTTTCATTATACAGACATTTATCATGGAGCATGGATAGAATCAGGAATTTGATCAATGTATTCTCAATTAAATCAAGAGATATAGCACTTATATTAGAGTGAAAGCAAAGTAGAGTGACAGTCATAGCATGAGGTAGAACTCAAAAAACATCTTGCTAGATTAACATCAGTTAATGTGTAAGTGAAATGCAGCAGAATGTAGTTTTGTGGCTTATATGTCCACACTGTTAGGTGTATATGGGGAACAATACAGAAAATGGTGACACTAGAGAGAGTAGAGAAAAAAATATTTTATTAAAATATCCTTTTTCCAGATGTAACATTGTTGACTTTATATATTAAGTATTTTTTTTCTTCATACTGCAATTGATGTAAAAAGGCACTTGTCCATGTTATCAATTTACACTCACTTATGACAGTTCTGAGTATACTCCAAACCAAGCATGTCTAACAACCATAACATTAAATAACTTCAAAGTCCCACGTGAAAAATGGATGGGTATTTATAAAAGGCCTGTATATGATCATTCAGCCACTTTTGGGTGAGTCATTTTATTGGCGTAAGTAGTATGATTCTGTTATAAATTTTGTGATATCCAAGATACATTTTGTTAAGGTTAACCACGGGCCTTATCACTTTTTTTCACTGTTATTAGATGCCCTTGTTTTAGTGTATAAATGTTTGTATATTGTCCTGTATACTGTGTATTGATTACAGTTAGATATGGTACAGGCACAACCAGCACAAATAGTTTTCATTCCATTTGAAGCTGAATCCCATAACGTGAGCCTACAGAATTTAGAATAAGAAATAACGCACACACAAAGTGATATTGCTGTCAACTTTAATAATATTTTTATTTAATGTAGAGCAAATATATGATATGCATTGTGAGTATATACATCGAAGCACTATAACTCTGTTTAGTTTTGACACTGTATATTTTTGAATTGTGTTTTTTTTTCCACATTAATTTTGCGTTATATGTAGGGTTACCAGATCCACTATGTTTTCACGGACACATATCATTTTGTCATATTTTGGAAAAAGCGTGAAAAGGGCTGCCCTGCAATACATATAATGGATATTGTGCAGGATTCTTCATTGCCTAATTTCTTAATCGTATACATCTTCAATCCTTTGTGTATAATTATAACCTTATAATATATATTCACAATGCTCTTGCAACAGATTAAGTAAATACACTTTAGTTTGTTTAGCACTAGCACTATTTAATTTGCCTCCCACCAATATTGGTGGGTTTAACAATATATGTCCATATGCTGGAACTTAATCCCCATTTTTGTTTGGTGAGATAAGTGATTGTTCTTTATTACGTTCTGCCTTTGTTTGATATGCGAATGATGTAACTGAATAGTCTAATATTTTAACAAATTGTGATTTTTATAGGCATTTCTGCTAAACTGTGGTATTTTGTGGGTGTTTAAATCAGGTTTGGTGGGGTAAATTAAAATAAACCGCCTTGTTGGTGACACCTTCACCTTTAATAGGTGTGGAAAATGCTAAGAGCAATTTTTTGCTATGGCAACAGTCATAGACACTGATACGCTGAAGTTTCCCTAAAATATCATATTGTTTTTCATCATTTTTTAATAATAACCCCCTTGTTTTTTCTTAGGAAACGGAGCAGCACAATCATCAGATATTTTTTTTGTAGGCTAATGCAAAAGCTACTAATGGCTGCATTTGACTGAGTTACAAAAGTAAGTAACCAATGCTTCAAAATCAACTTCATCCTTTTTTATCCAAAGTTTCACTTTAAAAGCCTACTCATTGGTAATATTTTCCATGTCTCTTTGTTTTAGTTTTTCTGTTAATAATAACAAAGCAAAGAATGATGCTTCTAGAAGAGGCTACACTTCTAGTTTCAGGAAACGATGGTATGCTTAGAAAGTCTTGCTATGCACTTATTTTAACATCCAGTTGTAGATGTGTGTGTGCGTTCTTGGCATGTTGACTTAAATGTCATTGTCTGCACACACAGGCTGAGAAGGACCAAGTTCACATTTGGGTTACAAGCTCAAGTTCATAAATATTTCTCGTTCTTATCAGAAATGTGTATCTTTAATGCGTATGCAGGCATCCCACATAGTGACACACAAAGATTCTCAAAGCACAATACACACAGATTTTACATTACTGAAATAACTATATATACTTACAAACAGTGTATTGTCATGAATCATTTTCCAAACGAATGGATTGCTTTAAAAACAGAAAGAGACATGGAATGTCTGTTTTACTGTATTCTCATTGAAACACGAAATAGTGAGAAATAGCTTGTGTTATTTCATGGAAATGTGCAAAAACATCTTGTCTATAAACATGCAACTAACTGCCAGAATTTTTTTTTTTTTGTATTACCGTGCTTCCACTGCACACTACATCAGCAACAGATCTTTCAGTGAAACAAACCAACTTTATTCAAAGTTTGAGACGAACGTCTGTTTATTGTTTGTTAGCTACATGTACTTTTTTGACAGAAACATTCTAATGTACAGTTGCAAGAAAAAGTATGTGAACCCTTTGGAATGATATGGATTTCTGCACAAATTGGTCATAAAATGTGATCTGTTCATCATCTAAGTCACAAAAATAGACAATCACAGTCTGCTTAAACTAATAACACACAAAGAATTAAATGTTGCCATGTTTTTATTGAACACACCATGTAAACATTCACAGTGCAGGTGGAAAAAGTATGTGAACCCCTAGACTAATGACATCTCCAAGAGCTAATTGGAGTGAGATGTCAGCCAACTGGAGTCCAATCAATGAGATGAGATTGGAGGTGTTGGTTACAGCTGCCCTGCCCTATAAAAACCACACACCAGTTCTGGGTTTGCTTTTCACAAGAAGCATTGCCTGATGTGAATGATGCCTCGCACAAAAGAGCTCTCAGAAGACCTACGATTAAGAATTGTTGACTTGCTTAAAGCTGGAAAGGGTTATAAAAGTATCTCCAAAAGCCTTGCTGTTCACCAGTCCACATAAGACAAATTGTCTATAAATGGAGAAAGTTCAGCACTGCTGCTACTCTCCCTAGGAGTGGCTGTCCTGTAAAGATGACTGCAAGAGCACAGCGCAGACTGCTCAATGAGGTGAAGAAGAATCCTAGAGTGTCAGCTAAAGACTTACAAAAGTCACTGGCAAATGCCAACATCCCTGTTAGCGAATCTACAATATGTAAAACACTAAACAAGAATGGATTTAATGGGAGGATAATACAGAGGAAGCCACTGCTGCGCAAACAAAACATTGCTGCATGTTTACAGTTTGTACAAGAGCACCTGGATGTTCCACAGCAGTACTGGCAAAATATTCTGTGGACAGATGAAACCAAAGTTGAGTTGTTTGGAAGAAACACACAACACTATGTGTGGCGAAAAAAAGGCACAGCACACCAACATCAAAACCTCATCCCAACTGTGAAGTATGGTGGTGGGGGCATCATGGTTTGGAGCTGCTTTGCTGCGTCAGGGCCTGGACGGATTGCTATCATCAAAGGAAAAATGAATTCCCAAGTTTATCAAGACATTTTGCAGGAGAACTTAAGGCCATCTGTCTACCAGCTGAAGCTCAACAGAAGATGGGTGTTGCAACAGGACAATGACCCAAAGCATAGAAGTAAATCAACAACAGAATGGCTTAAACAGAAGAAAATAAGCCTTCTGAAGTGGCCCAGTCAGAGTCCTGACCTCAACCCGATTGAGATGCTGTGGTATGACCTCAAGAAAGCGATTCACACCAGACATCCCAAGAATATTGCTGAACTGAAACAGTTCTGTAAAGAGGAATGGTCAAGAATTACTCCTGACCGTTGTGCACGTCTGATCTGCAACTACAGGGAATGTTTGGTTGAAGTTATTGCTGCCAAACGAGGTTCAACCAGTTATTAAATCCAAGGGTTCGCAGACTGTGATTGTCTATTGTTGTGACTTAGATGATGATCAGATCACATTTTATGACCAATTTGTGCAGAAATCCATATCATTCCAAAGGGTTCACATACTTTTTCTTGCAACTGTAATATTGAGCAATTTGTGCTGCAGTATCATCTCTCCAACTTACTTCTTGAAGACTGGGAGATTTTGGTTAATGGAATATATTGCAACACTTACTCACCAACATGACTGGCAGCTTACCCATACTACACCAATAACTAACACGTATTTTGCACTGCAGCAATAACTCACACATGGTTTCTACTGCACTAACTAAAACATGAGTGAGATGTTAAACTTTACATGTTTACTTAGTGCTAATGAAGTAGGTTGAAAGACCTACTTTGGTCTTTCAGCTTTTTAGTAGATAGTTCCCTAATGCCATGGGAATTAGGGAGCTATCTACTAAGAGGTTGCATGGTGTAGCCACAACATGAATCGGATCAGCATTCATTAAAATTAAATTCAAACAATCAAAATGCACAAATTTTGTACTAACACAAATGGACAAACTGTACTGATTCTGTTAGGATGAAATTCAGTGAATTCGCCAGCACCCTGTCTAAATGACGGGACGTTCAAACGGCGAATGAAGCAATCCGAGAACACAGGAGGAGAGGTGAATATTGTAAGAAAATGTCAATGGAGCAGACTTAAGCTCCTCCTTTGGTCAAAGAAGGTTAAGCATAGGTAAAATGCATAAAACACAGTAGTTCATAGTTTATCTCGTGTTTTAAAGAAAACTAGATCAGATAGGAAGCAAAGAAGAACATATTCTGAAAGAGGAAGACAAGATGAAACAATAGGAGAAAGGTAAGTATGGCGTGACAGTGCCGCTTTAAATTTGTAACTAAGGAGTTTAATTTAATAAATTTCAATTTAGGGCTAGGTAAAGTATTTAGGATATAGGCATGAGGAGTTTGAGGGTTATTTGCAAAGTACTCACCCTCTTATGACTGAACAGATAATAGAGCTGCAGGAGCTGGTATGCAGTGTGCATCACTCAGACCTTGTGCCCCTACTGTAATGCATTTCTTGTGTGAGATGCTATTATGGGCAGATGGAAGTGATCACCTCCTCCTCCTGTCCAGCCTCACAAACATACATTAAATGAGCTGAGAAAGCACTGAGTTTTACACCCTCTATAACTGTTCCTAAATTTCTGTTATCAAGCATAGGAGGCTGAATGGACTACAGATGACGCTGGCTTAGGCTCCTGGTACATACATATATACCTTCAACAACCCACCTAAGCTCCATAAAGGCACATTAAAGTGCTGTAAATATATAGTTGGCTTTGAGCATGAAATGGATTCATTTGCTATTGCAAAATTTTCTGAGAATAGCTGTTTGTGGTTTTGAAGACACTGGACATGAGTAATGTGCTTTCCATTGAATTTTATTAGTTTTTTTTATTATTAGCTCAGCTGCTACTTTGGTCAACTAACAGGTTTTGGGAGCTCTGTTTCAGCATCTCAGAACTCCCGAATATTATTTTTAGGAAAGCCCCAAATTTGAAAAATATACTTGCTCCTTCTAAACTAAGGGAAAATTTGGATGGGCAAATTACTAGTAAGAATGGTGTCAACAATATGCGTTGTGGGCGAAGTAGATGTTTGACCTGTGGGTACATCTGCCATAATATGTCCACTTTTAAAGCATATAGGGGAGAAAAAAATTTTGTGGTCACCCATAGGATTACATGTAGTACCTCCTTTGTTGTATATCTTTTGATTTGCCCTTGCAATCAGCATTATGTAGGACAGACCATTAGACCTCTTAAATTTAGATTTAGAGAGCACAGACTGGCCATATTGAATAAAGATAGGAGTGCACGACACTTCGAGTTGTTTCATAATAGTGACCCAGCGTTGATTAAAGTGATGGGAATAGAGTATATACCTCCCACTAGGGATCCCGCTATCAGGAAAAGACATCTTACCAGGGCTGAGTCCTTATGGATTTTTAAATTGGATTTCCCCACTCCAAATGGCCTAAATGAGGAGTTAGAACTTTTCTAGTTTGGGCCCTTTGGGTTGTCATGGGGTGGGTTTCATTCATTTTTTATTTTTTAGGTATATACATATATTTGTGTGTGCTTATACATGGATAATCATATATTGTATATTGTACATGTTTTTCATGCACTTTTTGGTTATTATGTTTAATTTTTTATTCAGATATTTCACTGTTATATAATTTTTTATTGTTCCTCAGGATGAGGTTCAAGGCCATGGGTTTAGTACTGTTGTTTCCAATGATGGGGGTTGATGTCTACTATGAGGGGGTGTTTATAGTCTTTTCTGACAAATAGATAAAAAGGGGTAGGTTAGCGCTAATAATATAGTGAATAGGCAGCAACCTTACAGAGGGTAGCCCTCTCACCCTCTCTATTTAAAGCGTGCAACATGGAGAAAAAAGGCTGCACCGTTATAAATAGTACTAAAAATACAATAAAGGATAAAAAAATAATAATATATATGTAAAAGAAAGTCCAATAAGAATATCTGAAGTTCAATAGACTTGGTCACTGTATTTGCTGGTAGAGTGTCTTCTATATTTCTAGTAGTCCAAATCGTCTCGTGATATGGAAAACACAAAGGGAAAGGACCAATCGTGCAGAGTGTATAGGATGAATAATAAATAAGTTAAAATATAAATGAAACACATTTAAATGAGCTATGGCCAGCTCAAGTGTAACAGGCATACAGCGGAATGATCCCCGCTTATGGGATATGTGGGTGCTTGTCCTCCAGATGATAATGGTGTCCAATTCTCAGGAAAAGGGGAGAATAAAAACAGCAAATAGTGCTCTCTGATGATGTGATGTAATATAGAAAAAAATTAAATAAAATATACTCACTAATAGAGTGCAGACGTCACTACACTCTAATAGTAGCGTTGGTGGTATAATCCCAACCTCAGGATAAGTGGTTAAAATGAGTAAAATGCCAGGAAAGTAAAATAGTGTGTAAAAAGGTAATGGCGCAGAAATCTAGCCAAAAATCATTTATTATATAAATTACACAATATTTAAAACCATTAACGCGTTTCACCACTAGGGTTTTATCAAAATGGAATAGTATTAGAAGCTGGCAAATAAAGGGTATATATAGGTACATGGGAGCTTAAAAATGGCGCCAAAATAACATTGTTAGCCAATCAGAACAATGCATTAAACATTTAAAATTAAAATTCACAATTCAATATCAAATGAAAGGTAAAAGTATATATATAATAGATATCAAATATGTAAAACATAAAAATGAAAATAAAACAAACTTTTAACTTATAATAAAATTTGTATACAAAATATAGAGCGTCACGTGACCCGCAAGGCATTATGGGAAATGTAGTGCGGGTCACGTGATCGGCGTCAGCACACTGTGCTGCAATACGAGGTGGGAGGGAATCTGGGCTGTTGGGGATGTGCGGCTGTCCTATACGTTGGTGGCATGCACGTGAAGAGGGGCGGGTGCAGGAGTATCACGTGAACCGCAGTCACAGGGGCAACTGTGACGCGCGGGTCACGTGATCGAAAGAGTAGAGGGTAGGCGGCGCATAGCCGCATGGGATATGTAGTGTTAGGGCATCCGGCCACCTTGTATATAAAAAAAAGGGAAACGAAAATTTTAGCTTAAAAAACACATATGGGTGGTATAAGGAAATCATGTATTAGATGGAATAACAAAATGTTTAAGTATGTAAAAGTTATGAATAAGGGAAAATCTTTGTGGGCAAGTAATAAAAGGTATATAGACAGACTGTAAAAAGGGGCCATATTTGTTTAGGGTATAAATACATATAAGAGAGAGAAAATGAATAAATTACATAATATATTAATAAATATGTAAATATATGGTATATGTAAAAGAATATTGGATCTGAGCATAATAAAACATTATAGTAAAAATAAATAAGAAATTAATACAGCACTGGTTAATGAAGATGCGGTCATGTTGGGGACATCCTAGACTATAATGCCGTAGGTAACAACTATGAATAGGATGGCCCCAACATAACAGCAACAAGCTGGTCTGCTTAAAATATGTGTAGCCGCATGATCGAGATATATCGATATGGGTGACACCTGCAGTGTACCTATTTTGTATTTAGATTCCTCTACTTATTACCTGATTTAGTTTCTTGCTGTCTAATGGAAATTATCATTCTTTTATTTGTTTTAAAAAATTTTTTTAAAGGAGTTTCTTTAGCTAGTATTATACCAGATTTTGTAGAATTATATTGCAAAGTGTCTTAATCTCTATTAATATGTTTGTTAGATTGCTAATATTACAAATGCCATTTGTGTAAGTTTTTATGTTTAATAGATTTCACTCTCATCGATTGATTACCTATAATTATCCACTCCGGGGATTACCTGCTGGTTCTTTCTTAAGCAGGTATTTAAACCCTGGGTGGGGGGGTTTACGTACACGTACTGATCTTGATAAAGTCGCACAGCTTGGGACGAAACGGGTTGATCTGCAGGCTGTTGGCTGTTCCTTTCTTTCCAGTCCCCCCCTGGGTTTGACGTTCTATCTTTATTTGGCTGAATACCGCTGACTTTTTTGAAGATCCCGACCGTAGTATATGTTTATGGGCTGTTATTTTCTTTATTTCATCACTCTGCACTCATTTATCTTCCCTACTCCACTTCCACCGCGGTCTTTTTTGAAGATCCCGACCGCGGTGTCAGGGAGTTGGAGTCCACCTGATAGGGTTTATCTGGCTGCTATTTGGATCTGCCCGGTAGTATCTACATCTTGTCGAGCCAGGGAAGTCTTCTGGACATTTGTTGTTTTTTCTTTAATATTATAATTTTTTTCCTTTTGGTTATATTTACCTCTGGTGGGGGCCCACACCGAGGTCAGGTACTTTTATATTTATATTTATTATTATTATTGTGTATACTGGTATTTTGATGTTTAGATTTTTTTGTGTTTTATTATGCTATTTGTTTTATCCACTCTATCTCCATTTAGTCATTGATCTTTAAAATTTTATTAAAGGTCTTTTCATCTTTAATGGCTATTATTTAGGGAAGTTAGTTAGTGGATTCTTTTAGTTATATATATTGTTGCTCTTTGTAGTGATACATTTGTATTTATTTGTCTGGTTAGATTTAACAGTGGAGATTGGAATCAGCCCCCTGCTTATAAAAATTTTATTTTTTTATATATGTGATAATCAATAAAACGATTTGTTAATTAATTTATTTTATTTGTTTAGGTTTATATTTATAAGCGCACACACCCAATTTTCTATTTCTGAGTGTACAACTCATCAAGTCGCTAGAGTGGGTTTGCAGCTGCTTTTTTATAATTTTGTTGTGTTATTTTTGTGTGTACCGTTTTTATATTTGTTATAACAATAACTACACAATTACATTTATTGTACATTTGTGATCCTGTTACCCAGTAATCTTACAGGAAGCATGGGTGTAAATACACCAGTAGCTATGAAAATATACTGCTAGCTTTAAAAGGACACTCCACTGCCTAAATACAAAAAAAAAAAAATTAAATTACCATATAGTAGATGTTTTCCCCAGTGAAAACATGCATGCATTTAATTATGTTTTGTTGTTGTTTTTATTATTATTATTATTATTGCATGTGTATCTAATAACAGCTCAAATAAAAGCTAGTGATATATTTTCATGTTGCCTTTGCACAGACTTTCTGTTGCTGTTCAACCTAAGATTTCCCAGTGCAGGTCAATAAGAAGTCTTTGAGGGGGACGTGACTAGATGTGCAACTGACCAAACAAGTCTTTATTGTCACAGAAACAGCGAGATTCACCTGAACAGACAGAGAGATGGGGTGCAAACATATTATGATGCAGGTCTGACTTAGATGGTACCTGGGAGGCCACAAGGCTCCAGTTAGTCGGATAACTCCCAAGGTGAAGGGAGCTCAATTGCCTCACATTGAAAAATGTTCCATTAAAATCTGGTTTCTGTCCTGATACACGTTAGAGCTATATTATAAATCTTTCTTGTTGGATTCCTGTTATTGACCTTGGCTCCTATTTGACTTGTGATTTCTGGTATCCTGACCTCGGCTTAATATTTTGACTTGTGATTTCTGGTATTCTGACTGGGCTTGGTATTTGAGTTGTGATTTTCTGGTATCCTGACCTGGTTTTGTATATAGTCTGTATATTTCTTTATTACTGACCTTAGCTTACCCTCGCCACTCAAAGGCTCAGTAATTCATCTTTCAGATTCACCTTTTGTGGGTTACCATTCTTGGGGTATGACTCCCGTAACATGAATGTATGTGAATGTTTACTGGTGTGTTTGTGGATCGGCATGAAGGTCTTTAGGTGGGAGACCCTGAGTGTCTGTTTCTGTCTACCTGATGGTCCCTGACAGCCTTGTTTTAAGCCTTCCTAAACTGAAATTCTACGAGCTTGCAGGGTCACCCGGAGGATTGATATTTGTGCCTTGGAGGGACCCAGGCTGCCAACAGGGATGTGAGGATGTTCCTACATGGTCCATGTTCTCAGCAGCAGATAATTCTTGCGACAGGTTATTCTGCACCGAGAACGTTATCTCTTATCTTATGTAGTCCACTTTCCACCTTGGTGTATAGTAGTAGTATCAATGAGAGAACGAGTGTGTGCTTGGGTGACTCGGAGTACGAATAGGGAAGAGATAGTGAAGATATTTGCTCTTATTTGTCTTGTGTTTTCTATGCCAAAATATACTGTAATATATTGCATTCTGATTTATACTTACCATTATCAAAGACATTAGTGTATAATATGGCGTTACATGTCTTACTAGTACGATTCCACATCAAAAATAAAGAATTGAAAAAAAAAAGAAGAAGCCTCTGCAAGGCAGTTTCTCTAGCCAATTTCCTGCCTCTTGAGTTTAGCTACACTGATCAAAACAAGTGACCGGACCTGTTGTCAGATTAACAGCCAGGGTTTGATTTATAAAAGAGCCATTTTCAGCCTGGGTCTATTGAAATTTGCACTTTTTGTAAAAAGGAATCCGCTTGTTGCAGATATGGGACTGTATAAGAAGAGGTGTAGAGGGGAGGGTACTAACCATTTGCAGAAGGAAAGTGTGGAACAGGTTTTTCCCTTCCTCCCTCCCTTTTCTGTGGTGGTATTGTTTGTTATCTCTTTGCGTTTTGTCACAGCTAAGGCGGATTTCCTTGCCAGTGCACTAATTCACGTGACAAGGCTTTGAGGAGTCGCAGCCTGCTAGGGCTGATGGCAGAAAGCAGGCTGTACAAACTCTGGAAATACATGGTTTATCTGTCTGTTAGGTAGTCACCACAACAGCTGACAGGTGGTGATATTGCTGGCGGTGTTAAAAAGTTAAACCAAATAAAGCTGCGGCCGTTACCCTTATCCAATACTCAGACGTCATGTCATTATTGGGGTGTAATGGGAATGTAATTTGGTTAGAAGTCATGAAAAAGAGGACACACTCTTCACACATAAAACTTTTCAGCAAGCTAAAGTGCTTTAGTAAATTAAATATTCCTCATGCACATAAAAAAAAAACATGTATTACTAGGTCTCCATTTAAGTGACAATAAGAAAAATGAGAGGAAATAAAATCGAACAATTCTTGCCAACTATGTCTAGCAGGTTTTTTTATACAAAGAATTACATTTTTTATTCTGTAAAATATTTTTAATTCTATTTCACAATATTTTAGAATTACATCAAACCATTAACTTCACTACCAAGATGATTCTCAAAATGGATAAATCAAGAGCTTAAATTGTCTAAATTTTTTGAAACAGTGATTAGTCCCAGTCCATGTCATTGTGAGCAAATCTATTTAATTTTCAGATACATTTTCTATAATCATTGACATGATTAAGCAAGGATAATGTGTCACCCATAACTGATTGTTGAAGAATAGTTTGGTATCCCTTTGGGTGTGGTTGTATATATAACCACTTACCTTCTCACACCACCTTTCTATGCCTGCCCTCATATACCTCATTCCTTTACAAATTAAACACTACCTGAGCACTGTGGGATTTTTAGCCTGCAAATAAAAATGTTAATTATTTATCCAGTAAGATGTTAAATGTATTTCTCAATTTATTTGTAGCCTAAATACTATTAATGTCATACCTCCCAAGATTTCAAATTGACAAAGAGAGACACTTTAATTTTAGGTGTGTTGATCAGAGGTGCAGGCTGCTCTGAGAAAATTTTAGGTGACTTACTAATGACAATTTATGCAACTAAAATGTAATGGAGAACAAGAATAATGTGTATTATTTACACAGACTAATTTCTAAACACTGTTATTGTTGTCTAAAGACATATTACTGTGAGTTTTATTGATGTGCAGCTCTGTTTTACACTCAGACACACAAACAATATGGAGCTCCTAAAAAAAGAGTCATATTGAACCTATTGCAGGGACTGGATCCTTGTTGTTGCCAATGAATGAAGGAGGGCTGCTTGCTGTGTGTGTTTGTGTATTCAGTAGTGAGTGTATTTGTAGTCAGCAGTCTGTGTGTATGTAATTAGCAGACTGTATGTGTGCATTCAGCAGTGAATGTATGTATTCTGCAGTCTGTGTGTGTGTATTCAGCAGTCTGGTTGTGTGTATTCAGCAGTGAATGTATGTATTTTGCAGTCTGTGTGTGTATTCAGCAGTCTGTGTGTGTATTCAGCAGTCTGTGTGTGTGTATTCAGTTTTGAGTGTATGTATTCAGCAGTCTCTGTGTGTATTCAGCAGTCTGTGTGTATGTATTTAGCAGTCTAGTGGTGGGGAGCACTGATTGGCTAGAGTCAGCTGACACTCTAAGCCAATCTCTTCCCAGGTTCATAAAAATGTTTTACTTTTTTATGAATGAGGAGCTACTGATTGGCATAGCGTGCCAGCTGACCGCTCTAGCCAATCAGCAACACCTCTACCCAACGGCACTCTGTGCTTCCTGACACTCAGTAAATAAAAGACACATTAACACTGAGATTTTCTTTTACCTGGGGAGATGAGAAGGTTCAAAGTTTCCCTGCCAGGCCCAGGTTCCAAAGCATTATGATGTGGTGTTCAGAATAAAGTAGAGGAATCACTTCACTTGTCCTTCCTGCTCCAATCTCCTTTTCTTATTTTTCATTTGACACAGTCTTCATATTCTTCTGACACTATGTTTTCTCCTCCTTGGCTTCTTCTGCTCCTTTACCTTTCTGCTACTTTTGCACCCTTCTGCTCCTTTCTCTTTCTGATCCCTTTCTGCTCCTTGCGGACCCATTCTGCTCTTTCTCCTGCTTTACCTTTGTGCTCCTTCTGCCCTTTCCAGCTCCTTGCTGTCCCTTTCTGCTCCTTGCTTTTCCTTCCTGCTCATTTCTGTTCCTTCTCCTTCCTGCTCCTTCTCCTACTTTACCTTCCTGCTCCTTTCTATTCCTTTCTGCTCCTTTTCTTACTTTATCTTTGCGCTCCTTCTGCCCCTTCCAGCTCCTTTTTACTCCTTGCTGCCCTTTCCAACTCCTTCTTTTACTTTACCTTTGCGCTTCTTATGATTCTTTCTGCTCATTTACCTTTGTGCTCTTTCTGTCCTTTCCTGCCCCTTTCTTCTCCTTGCAGACCCTTCCTGATCTTTACTGACCTTTCCTGCTTCTCGCTGACCCTTCCAGACCATTCTGGCTCCTTGCAGACCCTTCCTGCTTCTTGCTGCCCCTTCCTGATCCTTGTATATTCCTTTGTGCTCCTTCTCCTACTTTACATTTGCACTCCTTCTGCCCCTTCCAGCTCCTTCCTGCCCCTTTTTACTCCATGCTGCCCATTCCAGCTCCTTGCTGGCCCTTTGTGCTCCTTCTTCTACTTTACCTTTGTGCGCCTTCTGATTCTTTCTGCTCCTTTACCTTTGTGTTCCTTTTGTCCCTTCCTTCTCTTTGCAGACTCTTCTTGCTCCTTGCTGACTCTTTCTGCTCCTGCTCCTTGCAGACCATTCTTTCTCCTTGCAGACCCTTCCTGCTCCTTGCTGCCCTTTCCTGCTTCTTACAGACCCTTCCTGCTCCTTGCTGCCCCTTCCTGCTTCTTACAGACCTTTCCTGCTCCTTGCTGACCCTTCCTGCTAATTTCTGTTCCCTTCTGCTCCTTCTCCTACTTTACCTTTGTTCTCCTTCTGCCCCTTTCTGCTCCTTGCTTGCCCTTTGTGTTCCATCTTCTACTTTACCTTTGTGCTCCTTCTGATTCTTTCTGCTCCTTTACCTTTGTGTTCCTTTTGTCCCTTCCTCCCCCTTGCAGACCCTTCCTTCTCTTTGCAGGCCCTTGCAGATCCTTCTTGCTCCTTGCTGACTCTTTCTGCTCCTGCTCCTTGCAGACCATTCCTTCTCCTTGCAGACCCTTCCTGCTCTCTGCTGCCCCTTCCTGCTTCTTTCAGACCCTTCCTGCCCCTTCCTGATAATGTCTGTTTCCTTCTGCTCCTTCTCCTACTTTACCTTTGTGCTCCATCTGCCCCTTCCAGTTCCTTGCTGCCCCTTTCTGCTCATTGCTTGCTCTTTCTGGTCCTTCTCCTAATTTGCCTTTGTGCTCCTTGTGATTCTTTCTGCTCCTTTACCTTTGTGCTCCTCCTGTTCCTTCCTGCCCCTTGCTTACTCTTTCTGCTCCTTGCAGATCATTCCTGCTCCTTGCAGCCCCTTTCTGCTCCTTGCAGCCCCTTCCTGCTCATTTCTGCCCCTTCCTGCTCATTTCTTTTCCTTTCTGCTCCTTCTCCTACTTTATCTTTCTGTTCCTTCTGTCCCTGGTGACCCTTTCTGCTCCTTGATATCCCTTCCTGCTCATTTCTGTTCCTTCTCCTTTCTGCTCCTTCTCCTACTTTACCTTCCTGTATGCTGCACCCCCATGCATCCCTTACCTGATCTGTAGGCTGCCCCCCCCTTGCCTCACTTACTTAATCTGTAGGCTGCCCCCCCCCACCATGTCTCACTGCCCAGAGCTCTATGCTGCCCCCATCCTTCACTTATCTGATCTGTATTCTGCCCCCCATGCCTCACTTCCCTGATCTGTAGGCTGCCCCCACATCCCCCACTTCCCTGATCTGTAGGCTGCTCCCCATGCCTCACTTCCCTGATCTGTAGGCTGTCTCCACATCCCTCACTTCCCTGATCTGAAGGCTGTCTCCCCATCCCTCACTTACCTGATCTGTAGCCTGGCCCTCCATGCCTCACTTATCTGATCTGTAGGCTGCCCCCCATCCCTCATTAACTGATCTATAGGCTGTCTCTGCAGTCTGGGAGTTGCTGTGCTGCTACCTGCGGATTCAGTCAGGAGAGAGAAGCAGGGATAAGACGTAGCTTCCTATCCCTGCCTCTCTCCACACACAACCTACTGGCCAGCGCCGGTATTGCAGTGTATTATAACTCTCAAAATAAAAATACAGGACAAGCTGAAAAATCCAGCGGGGGGGGGGGAAAGTGTTCTCCCTCGGCTCCCCCTGTGGACACCCATGATGCCTGTGCTTTATGTGATAATGACTATGCCCCTCCGCTTCATGACACTGTCAAAAAGGGGTAGAGCATGAATGTCATTGCAATTATGCCTCCCCCCCTAGGAAATTTCCTACGGATGCCCATGTGTATGAGTGTACTCAGCCAGTAACTATATGGCACTTTAAACTTCTCTTTAGAGTCTATAAAAAAAAATTAGCTGGACACTAATCAACCAGATTACTTCATCTCACCTCCCGCCAGGCTCTGGGGAGAGGAAGGGGTTAAACTCACCTCTTTTTCCAGCGCCAGGCAGGGAGCTCTCCTCCTCCTCTCCTCCCTCTTCTCCTCCTCTTCGGCTGAATGTGCATGCGCGGCAGGAGCTGCGCGCGCATTCCGCCAGTCCATAGGAAAGCATTCACAATGCTTTCCTATGGACGCTGGCGTCTTCTCACTGTGAAAATCACAGCACGCAAGCGCAAGCGCCTGGATTAACCCATTTATAAACACAGCATTCAAATATATAAATAAGGAAGAACGTCAATATATCTAAGGAAGAATAACCCGCAGATAAGGGCAGTGCAATGGTGGTCCTGAATTACAAGGGTTACGCCAATGAGATACTGAGACAACTTCAGGATAATAACACATATCAGCTTCTGGAACATGATCCTACATTGAGAATCGCACAAAAAATTTAAGATCCCCTCTCACTCATGAGCGGACCATATTAATCATAATCTATTTACATTTTTACTAAAGAAGAACTCTCAAACCCCAATTATATATACACTTCCAAAGATCCATTAGAGCCTAATGGACCCTCCGGGACGTCCTATAGTGTCAGCGGTGGATGGTATCCTTGAACCGATAGCTAAATATCTTGATTTCTTATTCAAGGAACCAGTGATGACAATCCCCACCTGCATTAAAGACACTGGGAATCTTCTTATGGATCTTAAGACAGTAGGGGAGTTTGATGGTGTTCTGGTAACAATGGATGTAAATAGTTTATACACCATCATACCCCATGAAGACGATGTTGAGGCAATGAGATACCTTATTTCCAACTCTGCAGTTTACAAGGGTCCCGCGATTGAATTTGTCCTGAAACTTCTACAGCTGGCTTTACAATATAAGTACTTTCTTTCCAAACCAACTGGTACCTACAGATCTCTGGCACCTCGATGGGGGCAGCTATGGCCCTGATGTATGCCAACACATTTATGGAGAAATGAGAAATATATCCTACAATCCTGATGTTTAAACATCCGATTGTGAAGTATTATCATTTTATAGATGATATCCTGATCCTATGGAACGGCACAAAAAGTGAGGCTCAGGTTTTTGTGGATTATATTAATAATCAACCCACACCAGTCAATGTCACCTCTAAGATTGACCCCAAGAGCATACAATTTCTTGATATTGAATTATCGTTAAATGAAAGAAGACTGGAATATAAAATATATACAAAACTAATAGACAGAAACACAATTCTGCATTATGAGAGCGCTCACCCTAAACACCTCAAAGATTCATCGACCTTATCTCAGTTCCTTTGAGTTTTTAGAAACAACTCAGTTGACGCTCAATGGACTGAACAGTTACAAATGATGTATGATAGATTTGTCGCACAAGATTACAAAAGGAATGTACTCAATCGGGCCTTGGATGAGGCTAAAAAGAAGTACCAGGAAACCAGGGAGAACACAAAGACGGACAAAGCTAAATCTAGAATGATATTTCCCATGAAATTCCATACAGCCAGCTCAGCTTTTAAAACATCAATTGATCAGAATTGTAATATCTTGAGAAGGGATGTCACTTTACCTGAAGATGTACAACAAAAACCTATGGAATAAAAATCTTAGAGACTTATAGGTCCACACAGACCCAACACATTGCTATATGTCTAAGAAGTAGGAGACAATGAATGTGGGATGTGTTTGTTGTTTAGGATGTGTAACATGTGGTCACATTATCCCGTCTAAAACCTTCCATCTCAAATCCTATACAATAACATATAGGATACATTGTCGAACAGACTTTGTGGTCTTAACTGAAACCGCACTGTGTGAGAGAATTGGAGGACACAGGTCAAGTATCTGGCTCCCCTATAAAGATGACAAGTCGGACAAACCTGTGGCCAGACATTTTGTGTAAAGTCAACACCATCTCTCGATGCTCAGATGTGTGGTGATTGACCATATTCAAATGCCTGCAAGAGAAGGTGACAGGGCTAAACTACTGCTGCAGCGGGAAACTTTTTGGATTCTTGAACTTAACACATTATCTCCAAAGGGACTGAATGAAAAGTGCTCTTTCCTACCATTCCTTTAATATATGGCTATCTTCTTTTTTCAGCCCCAAAAAAGGCCAAATAAAAAACCATAATACCCATCCCATGCTGTGTAATTTGACTCATAACAACACTCTGATTGGTTGATTGAAAGCACCTATTGTCTTCCCCCCCACTTATTCTACTTTATGGCCCCTACCCGCCACTCAGGGGTGGGGGGGAGGACAATAGGTTCCCCATCCCCCTTATTTTACTTTAGGGCCCCCACGCGCCGCTCAAGGGTGGGGGCAGGCGGGGGCAATAGGTCCCTCGTGTGGCACAGGTGGGGAGCTCCGGTTCAGCCAACCCACTTGACGAGCAGCTGGGGTGGTGAGTAATTAATTTACTTGTTAGCTTTGTATAAAAGCCCGTCATTTGTAAGACCGTTTTTTGTGTCCTGGTGAAAGTTCCAAGCTAGGAACTGAAACGTTGACTCGTGACAATAAATATTATTGTTATTAGATCCAGGAGTGCCAGCACTTTTCTACTTTCTACATAACAGTGTGGCTTGGCACCCAGTATCATTTTGGCTGGAGGTAGGAGTGCAAAAGTTTGGAATTGTTAGATATATATAAGTATATATATATTTGACATACCATCTACTTATTTGGACTGTTCCTTAATATCCTTAATATCCCAGGTGGAGATTATACCACCAAGGCCAGCAATCACTAGAGTAAGTTCCTGCTCTAACAGTTGTATTAGAATATTTATTTTTATTACAATTGTTTCTACATACCATACCATTGGAGTTCTCCTCTTCTTTTTCCACATATATTGTTAGCTACATTTGGTTTGAGGATCGCTTACTTCTGTGGATCCACATATATACCGAGACGAGGATTATACCATCCAAGCGGAATTCAGTAGAGCGTTTAGTAGCTTTCAAAAGTGTGAGAGTGCTCTTTATATTAATTCCATTCAAATTCACATTGTTAATTTATCTTTCAATATTGTATGCTTTTTGTTCTTTTTTGAGGCTTTTTATATAAACAATCTTCATTGACACATTGCATGTACATTTAAACTAAACTACATTACATGTAAGGGTTGCTTTTATTACTTAGTTTTGGAGCGGTCTATCTGTCTTATTTCTCTGTTCTGATGGGTCAACTGGTATGTTATTTATAAAATAAGATCTAAATTCTCCAGCAAACTGTATTGCTCATGAGATTTGTTTTGTATCTACTGAAATCTATCCATTGCTGTTGAAGGATCTTTATTCACCCAAACTGCTTTACAGTTGGATTTTAAAATATTTACATTATGAAAAATTAAAGGTCCTTTGAAAAAACCCACATGCTAGGTTCAAAGTGTAAGTAAGGTTATAGTTAATTATTGTTTTTATGAATCTTGTGGGTTCTTGTTTTTATTTTAAATAATTTGTTAAATCCCACATATTCCCATCTAAGATACAAATCAGCATTGTTTTGTGTCCATGTTACTCTAAAAATAATGCAGATATGATGCTGTGACTTTCTGGGAGTTAGAGTTCAGTTGCTAGAACCCATGTTGTTTCAGTAAAGCACTACTTATAAGATAAGCTCAATACCGGACACTCTGACATTGCGCCCCCAGAGCCAGTGTGCTGTAAGGCTGCCGCCTGGGCCGCCTTATGGTAGCGCCGGCCCTGAAGCCAGGAGCTGAAGGGGATGCACAGAGCAAAGATGGGACAGCTTCAGGTAAGTACAACTACTTTTCCCTCAAAATATACAAAAAACCCACAAAGTGGCAGATCCAATTTAAGTGTCATGTGAGACGGAGTGATTTCTAGGTTTGTTGAGAGCTAGAGTCACTGCACAAATAACCCACAGAATTGTGTTAATATTTTATAGAAGCTGGTATTCTTCTCTCTCTGCAGTATTCCATAATTGTTCCATATTGTGTCAGGCAACTCCTAAAAAAAATTTAAATTGTGCTACTTACTATCGATTGAAACTACTACTGTGTACAGACACCACATGTTTGGTCTCACATTGCTGTTGCTCAGGGTGCCCTGGTTCCTTCTGAAACTGCTACTGTGTACAAATACCACTTGCTAGGTCTGACATTGCCATAGTTCAGGGTTCCTTCTTTTTTTACATGTATTTTAATAAATTATTTACATCAAGTATTAAAAGGAAAGAAAATGAGTCAATGTTTTGCTATGTTCTGGGATGCAAAGTACCAAAGTGCTTCGGGTTTCTGAAAAGTGGCAAAACAAGAGAGGGAGGGAAAATTACGTGAATGATGACAGGAATCTAACCCTAACCCTACACCTAACTCTACCCCTAACCCTAGATATGTAAGTGGTTGTGGTAGCTAGGATTAGTGTTAGGGGTTAGGGGTAGGGTTAGGGATAGAGGTAAGGTTAGATTCCTGTCATAATTCATGTACTTTTTCCCTCCCTCTCTTGTTTTGCCACTTTTCAGAAATCCAAAGCACTACTTAGGGGTAGGGTTACGGGTAAGGAATTGCGAAGTCCCAAATTTTGGACGTGCTGAACCTAACCGAAGAGCCGAATTGCCAAAGTCCCGAATTTCGAAAGTGTCGAACCAAACTAAATATTTTTGCCTATGCACATCCCTATTGAATTAGTGAGTAACAATAGTGTCCTTGTGAATACTTACATTCATTAATTTACAATGCTCTGACCTCAAGAATTAATATATTAAAACAACAACTGGAAAAGTATCACATTTATGTTTTATATTATTATTATTTTATTTTAATGTTTACATACATTAAGGGATTTTTGAATTTCTATTTATCAAAACGATTTATTGTGATGTGACATTATACTAAAACAGACCTAATAACACATGGTAAAAATAATGTTTTTTCCAATAAGGTTTAGCTGCTGTACAGCCAAACATTACAAATGTCAGGTTTCTGGAACTGCTTTGTCCTTCTATATTCCACATCTGGTAACTCAGTTTTTGATAAACTGTATCTGCTAGTCATGTTAACTATCTCCATTATATGTGAGACATGAAGCAGATCCACAAGTACAGTTGGACTTTTATTGTTCATGCAGATTGCCCACAACTGGCACATGGTTTCTATTTGCTTGTATCTATGCAATAGGTCAGTTCAAGCATTTACATGTTTAGTATATTGCGTTCTGCTTGCACCAGCAGGTTCCTGTCAACAGACAGATGAGGGAACCAGGGCACCCTGAGCTATGGCAATGTCAGACCGAACATGTGGTGTCTGTACACAGTAGCAGTTGTCCACTAGACAGTAATTAGCACTTTTTCAATGAAGATGAACAGGGATATACATAACCTTAATAAAAATGTCAAGGGAGTTGCCTGACACCATATGGAACAATTATGGGATATAGCAGTAAGAGAAGAATACCAGCTTCTACATGATATTAACATTATTTTTTATTCTAGATGATGTGTACAGTAAGTCTGTATTATGGCAATGTTTGATAATAATCTATACAATGTATTTGTAATGCACATTTGTTCAAGCTATATATTTATTCACTAGTCAGTTCTAATTATTCATCACACATGTTGCATATTTCAGACCCAAATAGCTTAGTCTGAATATATATTTTTTCTTTTCTAGTTTAAATATTGATCACAAAAGCTGAACTTGATGGACACGTCTCTTTTTAGCCTATGTAACTATGTAACAAAACCCCTCAGTTTCCCACATATATTTCTAGCTCGGGTGGCTGGTAGAACTTTCATTGTGGGTCTTTCTTTTTTTGTTTGTTTATGTTCATGATTAAATAACAAGAGCTACCACTGAGATGAGTGTTAGGGGGTTCATATGGATAGACAGTATGTTCCCATTGTAACATGTTGTTCTGTTAATTGGCAAATACTTCTTTGGGCTTGTCATTATCCATTTATCATGTGACTTCAAAATATAATTCAGTTTTTGGAACAAATTGCAATACCTGTTTCTGAACAATGTTTGTAAGCAGTGATTGCGCTATATCTCAATAGAGCAGATTTAAACCAGTTAAATTATTTCATAAAACTGAGGAAAATTGCACAACGTGTAACGTGTATGATTCTTAATCCTTGACACTTCATAATCATTACAGTTGATTCTATTATATTGTTCTGTTTCCTGACCAAACCACTTTGGATGGAATTGTTCTGTCTCCTGACAGCAAAAAACTCCCCATCACCCATTGCCTGACCACTTAGCAGCCTACTGGAAAATGCGGAAGATTCTCTTCTGCATGACCTGGCTAAAGCCATCCAAGCTTGGCTGGCAGTGGTGGCATTTGAGAGTCAGGTTAACTCACCCACAATGCTCACAGATGTTCATTGCAGTCCGATGTTTACTGAGATATGTTTGAGGTATAGATGCAAATAATGCATTCAATGACTGCCCTTAGCACCTTTCACTATTCTCTTCTTCAGCATAGTTTATAATAGATTTGTTTCTGATTAACATATTACTTGTAGGACAGTGTTTAAATAGCTCTATCAATATGAAGTCCAAATGTGAGATCAGGGTTTAACCACTGCTCCCTCCAAGTCGCTAGTGGTGTGCTGAAATAGACATACGGATAGGCCTGTTAGTAAAAGAGGGCAAAAAGAATGCAATAAAACACACTTTATTACACATACATTATAGTACAAGATTCATAAAGGATTTCCTCAACTCTTTTTCAGGTTGAGGAATATACTTGTTATACATAGAAGATTTCCACGTCCTAGCCTTTTAAATAATATGAACTGGTATATCAATACTGGATGCAGCTGAAGCGGCACCAATCCTTAATGAATGGCCCGAGTAAGATACAGGATTGAGACCCAGTCCTAGGCATAGCGTCCTGACAGATAACATAAATTTAGAGGTGGTGAAAGGACAACCTTGTAATTTGAGTAGGGGTGAACTGGTTGGTTTGTCTATGGTATGTCGGAATAAGTCCAGGACTTTTATATGGTACCAATCATTCCCGGTAGGGTACAAAGGGTTTTCTAAAGGTTTGGAAAGGTGGTCAGTATGTGGCAAAGACAAGGTGGCAAAATGCAGCCAAACACCTGTATGGTTCAGCACAGGTAAGAGTGAGGTAAGGGGTTTATAGTGGAATGCTAAGACCTCTCACAATATGTACTCAAATATATTATTGTTTCTTATTTTAGTTTTAAACTGGTGTCAAAATATAATTTTATGCGATTTTGCCTTTTAATTGGTTATCATTTAGTTTAGACAATGTGTAATTTGCAATAATTTCCCAGGTCACATGAAAAAACTGAGAATGAAAATATAGCATTATGTTCCCATCCATTCACCATTAAAAAAAAAGAAAGTAGCATTTTAGTTTAACAGTAAACTTTCCCACAGTAATTAGAGTTTACAATTTTAGGCTGGAGCACTTCAGGTGAAATCCAACTGCAGAATTGTTAAACAGAGTCTACTTTATGGCACTGGGTCTGAACTCTAACTTGTTACTACTGTGTTTATCCAAATGTTCTGTTAAAAGGAAAGTGGAACCAGAATCAAGCAAACAAATGAAGGTTGCCTTTATCAGTCTCTAAAAGGCACAATCTCCCCTGCAAGTCTTCAAGTAAGACATTTTTAGGACCTTATTTATATTATAGACATAACAAACTAAAAGCGAAAAAAACTATTATGGGCAGCAAAGACTAATAAAAATGAGATTTGTAGAAGAATTCTTCTTAATGGCAACTGTAAAGAATCATGATAAAAGCAAGCATAGATTCTGATTGTCTGGCAATTTGCCATGGCAGTAATCACATCCATTTGGCAACAGGTACTGTATTGAATCTCCCCTTTTGTCCATTTCAGTCTCTGCCAAAACACAAAGTGGATTATTGTAAAGCGTTTGTTTCCCATTAGTCCCATATTATCTTTAGAAACAGAGGTGCTTTGGACAATTAGTCTCCTATTTTACCCTCCTCCATTATTAAACACGATGCCCTGGAGAGACAAAATATAACAGTTCTCTGAGATTTGCACATCCCAGGGGAAGACTGTCGAGTTGAATTTCAGCATTCTTTTCTTTGACCTGCCTTATATGTAGATTAAAATATGTTTAGACAGGATGCCTTAGGTTAATGTCTTAAATCTGCCATTCAAAAAGTTAAATTGATTTTTATTGTTATTTTTAATTGATTAATTTCAATAGTTTTACATGGATGGAAGTTTTAAATAAAATGTTCCCACATATTATTGGTATGCCATGTTGTAATGATTAAGGTTTTTGAAATTTTATTCTAAACATCCATAAAGGGTATCTTAATATCTATGAAAGATGCAGCAATATACAGAAGAGAAGGGGCTGTGGGGAAATTAGAGGCTACATATTAATCTTTAATTTTAAAAACATAGAAATTAGTTCTGCACTTCCTTCTGTTATTAAAGTGTACACTTTTTACCGGTAATTTGCGGCTCACGCCACTTTTCAGGGCTGGCGTTACCATAAGGTGACATGGGAGGCCAGCATAGGGGGCACTGTATTCGGCTGACTTGCAGGAGGGGAGCGCACTGCACAGAGCTCCCCTCCTGCCAGTCTCTTTATGTAGCATGGCTTAGCCACAGACCGGGGTAGAGGAGCTTGTTTCCTTCTACCTGGTCTGACAGGAAGTGTCTGCAACTGCTTCCTATCAGGCCGGCTGGAGGGAAACAAGCTCCTCTACCCTGGTCCGTGGCTCGGCTGTACTTTAAGTTGGAAGTAAACTAACAAAAACTAAAAAGTACAGGGCGCCACAGTCACTATGCTGGTAATGCGATAAATATGGGTTTTAGAAAGGAATATAAATGATGAGGTAAAAACAGCAAATATTTATTGATAAAAACATATAGGCAATCACAGCACAAGATATGTGCAATATATCAAAAGTATAAGAGCCACAATAGGCTAAGGATCCATAAGTATAGCAGCTCAATATAACATGGTACTGTGCTAAGTTGAAAAGTGCAGATGCTAGAGTGCAAAGCAAATAAAGTGAGAGAGCATAAAGCCAATCACAAATATAAGTAAACTACACTCAGCCAGAAACAAATAATACTGGCTGAGTGTAGTTTACTTATATTTGCCTGCACTTGGGTCTCACTACTTTCACCTACCTGTCTATTCTTTTATGGGAAGTAAACTAACACATGGGGGGAACAGGGGAGGAAATTAGACACATGGGGGCTGAGGGAATGAGACACATAGGGACACTGGTGCAATGAGACACATGGGGGGATGGGGGAATGAGACACATGGTGGTGCTGGGGAAAAAAGACACATGGGGACACTGGTGCAATGAGACACATGGAAGGTCTGGGTGAATGAGACACATGGTGGAGGAGGGAATAAAATATGAATGTAGGTGCTGGGGAAATGACACACATGGAGGGCTGGGAGTGGGAATAATACACATGAAGGGGCAGAGGGAATGAGACATAAGGAGGGCTGGGTGAATGAGACATGTGGAGAGAGGAGGGGATGAAACACGAATGGAGAGGCTGAGGGGAATAAGACATGGTGGGGAGGGAATGAAACACATAAATGTAGGGGCTGGGGGGATGAAATATTTTTTGTATCATGCTTAGACATAACCTGTTTATTAAAAAAAAGGATTACTATGCAGGATTATACCTCAGTACTCAAACTACTGCATTGATAACAAATTCTTTTGACTCCATATTTCTGTATTTTCCACTATTATACAAAAAACAGAAATCAAAACAACTAAATTAATAAATGAGGGTTCACCCCAGATGAAGCCAAGGGAAGTGGTTACCTCCCATATAACATTAGGGAAAACTATGGCAGCTGCACTGTGAATGGTCAGCCAGCCTAGTCTTTACTGGACCCTAGAGAAGTCACCCTCCTGCTGCTAAAGGTTAGGCATGACTTAAAATAACATTATTATGAATGTGTGTGTAGTAGTGTGTGTATAGCAGTATGTGAGTCTTACAGTGTGTTTGTGTTTGTAGCAGTGTGATTTTTGTCTGTTGGCAGCATTTTGTGTTTATGTAGAATTGTGTGTGTCAGTGTGTAACTGTGTGTATACCTGACTATGCATTTGTGTAGATATCAATTTATCAATCATACAGTGTAAAAACACTTCTTAATGCACAACAAAACCCCTAAGAGGATTGTCTGATAATAGCTTGCTCCATCTTACATTGTATAATTTGTGAATGAATCTTGGGCCAGCTGTCCACCAAAGGAGACTTCCAATTCCTGGCTATTGATATTTTGACAGCCATTAATATATGGAGGACAACCGGACCAAGACTTCTATCGATTGCCTTCATATCCATATGTAACAAAGTCATGTTCAAAGTCAGTTTTAGCATCTTTTTTAATAAGGTAGATACTGACTCGTTACTTTCCAAAGATATTGGATTATCGAGCAATCCCACCATATATGTTTAAAATCTGCTATTCGTTCAGGGCATCTCCAACATGCCGAGCAGGCTGTAGGATACGTTTTTACAACTTTACTTTGCAGCACTAGGTGCAAAAGGGACACAGCACCCAGACCACTTCAATGAGCTGAAGTGGTCTGGGTGCCTAGAGAGTCCCTTTAACAGTGGCGTCGCTAGGGGGGGGCAGAGGGGGCTATGTCCCCCCCTACATCATGCTGTGCCCCCCCTGAGCCCCCCAAATGCCAGTAACTTGCTGGCCATGGGCTTCAATTATATTCCCTCGGGCTGTAACAGTATGTGACAGCCCGAGGGAATGCAGGACTGAGGTGCTGGGGGCTGTCTGTGGCTGGAGGGAGCACTGATTGGCTCCCCGGCACAGGCCCCGCCCCCAAACAAAGCCCCGTCTCCTGCACATAAGCCCCGCTCCCCAAACACACACACTGCCCCCCATACACACACATTGCCCCCCACACTGCCCCCCATACACACACACTGCCCCCCACACTGCACCCCATGCACACTGCCCCCCATACACACACATTGCCCCCCCATGGTGCCCCCCATACACACACACTGCCCCCCCATACACACACACTGCCCCCCCATACACACACTGCCCCTATAAACACACATTGCCCCCATACACACACATTGCCCCCCATACACACACTGACCCCCCCATATACACATACTACACCCCTATACACACACACACTGCCCCCCCCATACACATACTGCCCCCCCATTCACACACACTTACCCCCATACACTGCCCCATACACATGCTGCCCCCCCCATACACACACACTGCCCCCATACACACACTGCTCCCCCATACACACACACTGCTCCCCCATACACTATCCCCATACACACACTGCTCCCCATAGACTGCCGCCCCATACAAACACATTGCCCACACTCACAAACACACTGCAACTGTTACACACACATACAAAGCCCCATCTCCTGCACATAAGCCCCGCTCCTCAAACACACACACTGCCCCCATACACACATTGCCCCCACACTGCCCCCCATACACACACACTGCCCCCCACACTGCCCCCATACACACACACTGCCCCCA
>OW240913.1:199143277-199240189 GCA_933207985.1 Pelobates cultripes | reverse complement strand
TTTTCTAAAATCTTCATTCTTCAGCCCCCAAAAAGGCCAAATAAAAATCCATTATACCCGTCGCACTTTAAAAAAAAAAAAAAACAAAAAAAAACGAGCGCAAAAAAAAATTAATCCAATCCAAGCCACCCAATCATAGTGCTCTGTGTCATTTTACACAGCGTGGGAAAGTTCTTTTGAATTTTCCCACGCTGTGTAAAATGACTCATAACCAATCAGAGTGTTATGAGTCATTTCCCACGCTGTGTAAAATGACACAGAGCACTCTGATTGGGTGGCTTGAAGCCACCCAATCAGAGTGCTCTGTGTCATTTTACACAGCGTGGGAAAGTTCTTTTGAATTTTCCCACGCTGTGTAAAATGACTCAGAGCACTCTGATTGGGTGGCTTTCAAGCCACCCAATCAGAGTGCTCTGTGTCATTTTACATGGGAAAGTTCTTTTGAATTTTCCCACGCTGTGTAAAATGACTCAGAGCACTCTGATTGGCTTAAACCCACCAATCAGAGTGTTCTAAGCCTAATTGCAGGACGGGGCAAGTCTTTATAAGGCTCAGGGGTGGGGGCCGGGGGGAGGACAGTAGGTCCCCCCCCCCTTATTGTTTTATTAGGGCCCCCACCCACCGTTCAGGGGTGGGGGCCAGGGGGGGAGGACAGTAGGTCACCCCCCTTATTGTTTTATTAGGGCCCCCACCCACCACTCAAGGGTGGGGGCCAGGGGGGGAGTAGGTCCCCCCCCCTTATTGTTTTATAAGGGCCCCCACCCACCGCTCAGGGGTGGGGGCCAGGGGGAGGACAGTATGTCCCCCCCCCTCATTATCTTCATGGCCCCCACCCGCCGCTCAGGGTGGGTGAGGGGGGGAGGACAATAGGTCCGCCCCCCCTTATTGTAATTTATGTCATTTTTTTTCAACAGTGAGCAGCCACAGTATAGCGAGTAGGGGCATTTGGGAGATTTTAAGCTCCCTTGTGCTATTATGGGGGTCATATTGACCCCCATAGAGTGAGAGGGGAGCCTGGGGGGGGGTTATGAAGTGGCGGGGAGCACTGCTCCCTGCTGCTTCAATCTTTACATATTACAAGGAGGGAGCTGCGTGCCGGTAGCTCCCTCCTTGTAATAAACTGAACGAACAAACTAACACTGATACATTGTGTTAGTTTGTTCGGCTGATCTTTCTATTCATTCATTCGTCTGTCTGATGAATGAATGAATAGATGAAATTCCCGTTCGCATGTCCAGGTGTTTCACTGGGCATGTGTGGGAATCTCACAGGCTATCTAGTGTGGGCTGATGACGTGTCCCACAGGGACTTCACCTACCCACACAAAGATGGCGGCGCCCTGAATATAGATCAGGGCAGAAAATAAGGAATAAAAAATAGGTAATGTGGGGGGCTTAGGGGCATTTGGGGGTGACTAGTGGGTCAATTGGATGTAGTGGAGGCGGGAGGGTGGTTAAAAAAAAAAACGAGATTCGGCATGACAGTGCCGCTTTAAGGACACAAGAAATTTTCCAATTTTTTGCTGTTTGCGTTCAACTGCAATTTGCCTTTTACTATTTTATTGCACTGACACATTATATACCGTTTTTTAAAAGGACAAAAGGGGCTTTAAATTGATGTAACATATACATATATAAATTCTTATTTATTATAAAAAAACACAAATAAATGCCCAAAAATTTAAAAATACTGTTTTTTTTCTTCAGTTTTTGCAATAATAATGTGTGCAGAATTTGTGCAGGTTAAGGAAAGTAATTAAAAATAAATTCATTTAGTTGTTCTGATTTACAGAATATATAATGTGTCTGGGATTTTCAGTTTTTTTTGGTAGTTACAGCTCACAAAAAGGAGTAAAATAAACTTTTAATGTGGAGCGATTTTAGAATTTGGTATGTTTGTCTTGTAAGCTTAATAGCCATAAAAGAAAACAAAATTGCCACACAAAAGTATATATTTATATAAAGAAAACATCACAGGCTATTTAACTAACGTTATTTTGACACTTTTTACGTAAAATATTGGACTAAAATTTAGGTATTTTTTTGTTTTTTGACACACAAAATTATAACAAAGAACTTCTCATGTGTATTTCGTAAAGTTAGTGTGTGCTATTCCTGTACGAAACCTACCGTATATACTGGAGTATAAGCCGACCCGAATATAAGCCGAGGCCCCTAATTTTACCACAAAAAAATGGGAAAAATTATTGACTCGAGTATAAGACTAGGGTGGGAAATGCAGCAGCTACTGGTAAATTTCAAAAATAAAAATAGATACCAATAAAATTACACTAATTGAGGCATCAATAGGTTAAAGGTTTTTGAATATTTATTTCAAAGAAAAACAGTAAACTAGCTCTGTAAGGGAAAAAGAGGGTCAACAAAAACAATATGGTATCAACAATAACTTTAACAGTACAAAAAACAACTAAGCTAAAACAGCTAAATGAGTTAAAATCCTTCAAAACTGGATTCCTCATCATCTGTATGTCCAAACAGAGCTTCAACTGTAGCTGGTGTGAGGTTATCAGCGTAGACATTGTCATCATCACTGAGTTCGCAGTCATCACCATCACTGCTGTCCTCATACAAAGCGCTGTCTTCTCTGCCATTTATAGCATTACTAATGCCACATTTCTTGAAGGCGCGTTGCACCATATCCTGTGGAATCTCTTCCCATGCATCACGAACCCATTTTGCTATCAATTCGTGCTTCATCAAATTTCCAACATTTGTCAGTCGGGGTTGACCAGATGACATCCATTCATGACCCCTCTTTCGCACACGGTCTTTGAAAGGTTTATTTAAACACACATCTAGGGGCTGCAATACAGATGTAAGCCCACCTGGAATAACGGCCAAAGTAACTTGAGAAGACTTTGCCAATTTTTTTATGTCATCAGATGTGTGGGCTCTGAACATATCCCAAACTAGCAATGATGTTTTTTTCTTTAAGGCTGCCCCTGGTCGTCCGTTCCAAATTTCTTCCAGCCATTTTTTTGTTCCGTCTTCATCCATCCAGCCTTTAACATGTGCGCGCACTGTAATTCATGGTGGGAATTTTACCTTTTTAGGCAAGGTCTTTCTTTTAAAAATAATGACAGGCCGTAGCTTAGTTCCATTAGCCAAACATGACAGAACGACTGTGAAATGTTTTTTTTCATTTCCTGTGGTTCTGAGTAAAATAGTTTTGTCTCCCAAACTTACCACAGTTCTGTTGCTTGGAAGATCAAAGGTCATAGGTGTTTCATCCATATTACCAATATCTCCCAGGTCATAGTTATGGATCCTTCTTTGTTTTATGATGAATGAATGGAATGACATCAATTTTTCATCAAGGTCTTTTGGCAACTTCTGTGAAATCTTTGTTCTTTGCCGCAAACATAGGGAAAACCTATTCACGAAGCGGGTACACCATCCTGCTGACGCAACAACATTTTCAATGCCTGTTGCTTTTAATTTTTCATCTTTAGCCATTTGAAGGACACGTAAGCGAATTCCCATGCGTGTTACGCAGTAACCATTTTGACGACACTCCATAACCCATTTATGCAATTCAGTCTCTAGAGCCCCATATGAAGTCGTTAAACCACGTCAAGCTTTTTTTGCCTTTGGAATCTTTTCCAAGTCAGCTTTCATTTTCCTCCACTCCCTTACTTGTTTTTCACCAACACAAAATTCCCTACTTGCAATACTGTTATTGCTTTCTTCTGCTCTTGACACAACCTTGAGCTTGAAACCAGCTTCGTATGACCTGCGTTTTTGTTTTGGTCCGGGATTAGAAGTATTGGGATCTATTCCTAACAGGATAAAAAAAAAGACTTTGAAAAAGAATGCCAACTATGTTTGCATAGAGCAGCCTGTGTTGGGGCTCATACTATACACGCAGTGTTACTGCATGCGCAGCGTTACGCCCGGTGTGCAAGAGAAAAGAAGATCGGTGATATCAACAGTCATTGGACCACCCACAGAGGCTGCAGAGGATGAGTGGGAGAGACCGGAGAACACCTGCACTGCACCGGAGAACCGGTAAGTGGGACCACTGGCCCCTCCCTCCCTCCTTCTTACCCCCCGACAGACAATAACACACACACATACATACAGAGACACACATAATACAGAGACACACACAGACAGACAGGCACACATACATACAGACACACACACACACATACAAAGACACATACCATACATACAGATAGACACAGTCAGACACACACAAGCCTTTCATAAAAAGACACATAGAAACAGACAGGCACACATACATATTACAGACAGACACATACATACATACAAACACACACACACACACACACACACTTAATATTAAAAATACTCTAGTTAATATTTAGGTCACCCTCCTGTTGCCTACCTTTTAGGTGCAAAAGGGTGACTCAGGTTGATGGGAGTCTGACTCCCTGTATATAATGCAGTGTGTGCACTATATATACACACACACACACTCTACATTAAATACAGGGAGTCAGACTCCCATCAACCTGAGTCACCCTCTTGCACCTAAAATGCACTCTACATTATATACACACACTCTGCATTTTAGAGGGTGACTCAGGTTGATAGGAGTCTGACTCCAATTTCTGACTCCCTGTATATAATGCAGTGTGTGCACTATATACACACACACACACACACACACACACACTCTGCATTATATACAGAGTGTGTGTGTAAATAATGCACACACTCTGCATTAAATGCAGGGAGTCAGACTCCCATCAACCTGAGTCACCCTCTAAAATGCAGTGTGTGTGCATGTAATGTAGAGTGTGTGTGTGTGTATAATGCACACACTCTACATTATATATATACACACACTCTGCATTTTAGAGGGTGACTCAGGTTGATGGGAGTCTGACTCCCTTTTCTGACTCCATGTATTTAATGAAGAGTGTGTGTGTGTGTGTGTGTATATAATGCACACACTCTGCATTATATACAGGGTGTTAGAAAAGGGAGTCAGACTCCCATCAACTTGACATTTTTTATTATTTTTTTTATTATTATATTAATATTTTAATTTTTTTCAACTTTTTTTTGGGGGGTGGGCAGGGGTGTCTGTGCAGGGGCACGGGGGTCTGTGCAGGGGCAGCGGGGCTGTGCAGGGACAGGGGGGCTGTGCATGGGCGGCTGTGCAGGGGGACGGCCGGAAACAATTACCGGTCCGTACCTACTCGCGGTCTTCTCCCAGTGTAAATCTCGCGGCCCGCGTGTCTCGCGAGATTTACACTGGGAGCTGCACAGAGGAGCCGCGCGGAGGTGCTGGGAGCTGACCGGAGCAGCTGTAAAGGTAAGTAACAGCTTGCTCCGGCCCCCAACATGTCATGGTCTGTATTATGGCAATGTAATTTGCCATAATACAGAACTTGACTCAAGTATAAGACGAGGAGGCTTTTTGAGCACAAAAAAATGTGCCGAAAAACTCGTCTTATACTCGAGTATATACGGTAATTTTGTGTTCAGCTACATCTGCTGAGTAATATGACACCCCCATTGTATGTCTTTGGCACTATTTCGTGAAGCTACAGTGCCATATAGGAGACCTGTCCATTTCAGTATTTACAGTAGAATTTCGAGAGACGGATTTGATGGGCCTATGTTTCAATTTGGGCCACTATAGCAGTTTGACTGTTGGAAAAACCCTCACAAAGGCCTACCATTTGTAAAAGTAGACCCTCCAGGGTATCTCATATGGTGCATATTGTGCCTTAACATGCCCCCATTATTTCACCAATGTATGTCAAAGTTTGTGGTAAAAAATAATTTGGGGCATTTTTTACATCCGCATTACTTTTTTGCTGGGCATTTTGTATATTTGGCATGTGCCACCGTAATCAAAGCCCCAAAATTATGCACAGCTAAGTCTTCTGAGTAAAATGACACCCCCATCGTATGTCTTTGGCATTATTTTGTGAAGCTACAGCGCCATATAGGAGACCTGTCCATTTCAGTATTTAAAGTAGAATTTCGAGAGACGGATTTGATGGGCCTATGTTTCAATTTGGGCCACTATAGCAGTTTGACTGTTGGAAAAACCCTCACAAAGGCCTACCATTTGTAAAAGTAGACACTCCAGGGTATCTCATATGCTGCATATTGTGCCTTAACATGCCCCCATTTTTTCACCAATGTATGTCAAAGTTTGTGGTAAAAAATAATTTTAGAAATTTTTTACAACTGCATTACTTTTTGCTGGGCATTTTGTATATTTTATATGTGTCACTATGATCAAAGCCGCAAAATTATGCTCAGCTAAGTCTTCTGAGTAAAATGATAACCCCATTGTATGTCTTTGGCACTATTTCGCGAAGCTAGAATGCCATATAGGAGACCTGTCCATTTCGGTATTTACAGTAGAATTTTGAGAGACGGATTTGATGGGCCTATGTTTCAATTTGGGCCATTATAGCAGTTTGACAGTTCGAAAAAACCCCACAAAGGCCTACCATTTGTAAAAGTAGACACTCCAGGGTATTTCAAATGGCATATTTTAAACCCTGGCGTAGGATAATTTTTTTGCTAGTTTGTACCAAGTCTAGTAGCAATTAGCATTTTTTTCTGCCTTTTTGACATACATTTGGAGATGTTACTGTATATTTTGCAAACCATATGTGTGCTACGGCAGTATAACACCTATTATGTTGCTCAGCTATGTCGTCTTAGTACAACAATACCCCCATGTGTACCTTTTTCAGGGATATGTGGATGTTGAAGGTGCACATTGGAGACTAAGCCATATCAGTTTGTTTGTTTTTTTAAACTTTGAATTTTGACGCTGGGTACATGTGCAATTTTAGAGCATCTTAGCAGGCTGATAATTCAAACTACCCCACAAAGGCCTACCATTTTTTAAAGAAGGTATTAATTACCGTATTAACCTTCATCAAACTCTGGGGCACTGCCTGTCAACTCTGTCTACTGATAGAATTCATAACTTCCTAAGCATTTTTTACTTTTTACACAAGAACTTTAACTAAATAATGTTATAAAATAATTTTTTTCTATTTTTCAAAAATCTTTTCACCCCTAGCATAACACTAAACTCCCCAATTTCCTATGAATTACCAAGCACCCTAATTAACTAACTAAAATTAGAAAAATAAAAATAATGAAATAATCAGAGTCAGAGGTAAGAATTGCAGCAGCCTCCTTGGCCCTAAACATTGTCAGCAACTTTAAAATGGAAGAACTAAATAATAACAAAAAAAAAATGTGTGTGTGTATATATATATAAACAATGTGCAACTTATTATCCCTGGGTGTGAAAAACGTTAAAACTGTTGCCAATACAAAGGTCGGGCTGAGAGGAGCAATCAGGACAATAAAAGCTGGTTTCCGTCCTTATGCCCCTCTGGTAGCACAACCTGCACCTTTTCTGGGGTGTCTTCTTTTTGGGGGTTGGTGGTATCCGGAAACAGAAGTGACCTGTCTCAACCCTTCTGCTGCTAGGCCCAGCTGATCATTCCCCACTGTGGCACTCAGTGAGCAGCCCAGAAATAAGCTGAAACTGGAAATCCAGAAATGTGGATTTAATGCCAGCATTTGCCTTTTTGTACAGAATAAAGGCATTGTGAGTCGCCATTTGCATAAGGTAAATGCCAAGCTTTTTGTCTTCCTCAGTATTAAATAGGGTTGCAGCAGTTGATCGGACAGGTCAACTCCCCCCATGTGCTTGTTATACTGCCTAATGCAGACAGGCACCCGTCTAATTTCTTGTCTGCCACGAACTGCAACTCTTCGAGTGTGCTCAGTATGCATAGATGTTAGCATGAACACCTCCTTCTTATCTTTGAATTTGAGAGCCAGCAGTTCATCCTGGCAGAGAGCAGCCGTTTCCCCCCTCTTGAGCTTTTTTTGTGCCAGGGCTTTTGGGAAACCGACACGTGTCTTTCAGATAGTGCTGCCGGCTACAGTTTCAAAGCAATAAAGAATCCTAAGAAGAGGAATTGTCTATAAATAAATGATACCCCTTATTTAGCAATGGGTTAATTAAATCCCATACGATTTTTCCACTCGTCCCAATGATATCCAGGCAACCTGGGGGATCAAAGTAGCTGTCTGGCACTTTCACAAAGTTTATACAACTTTATCCCATACTGGGATCTTTTGGCTGGGATATATTGCCCTTGAATTTCATTAGAGACTCATCTACACAAATATTTTTTTGTGGGGTGTACATTGAGCCAAACTGTCTGTTGAAGTGGGAAATAAGGGGGCGAATCTTATAGAGATTATGTCACAGTTCTCACCGCAGCAGACAGACGGCCAGACATGGTCGCCCAAGGAGTTCCCAATAAGGGACTTGAAACGGGGAACTTCGCAGTCCTGGTCCTGCTTCCTACCTTTGAGCCACAGCAGCTTTTATATTCCACAAGTCATTCTGGTCCTGTTCATCCTGGCTTGTCTATTACTCTGGGGGCTGTACCTTGACTTTGGCTGTGCTTCACCTGACTCTGATCAGACATCAGCAGGGTATTTAAACTCAGCCTCGCCCTGTGATCAGGATCAAGTCTTTGATCCTGTTGTGTGCTTCGTACCAGTGTTCCTGTCATTTGATCTGCTACTTATTATTGACCCCGGCTTCTGACTACGTTTACTCTGACCTCTGGCATCCCTTGACTTCGGCTACTCCTCGTTGTTCCTGTCCTCTGGCATCCTTTGACCTCAGCTATCCTTTGACGATCCTGTTTGAGCCCTTGCCTGTCCTGCGACTTGGTACTTCATCCTGCACAGCCCCCGTGCACAGACCCACAGGCCGGGTGAATTCTTAACTGACCACCTTGGCCTGTGGCTACCTGCAAGGGTGAGCAACATATCTGCGCTACAGACTCCCAACCCAGGTAAAACCCTGACAGATTATCGTATTGAGGATTATCTCTTGGGGGGCACTTTGAATTGTCGCTGAAGTGTAAAAAGCAAAGGATTGCTTCATATCTGGACCTGTTCATGGTCTGGGAGTAAATAGGGGTGCTGCATACAGGATTTCTGGACCAGTACATCCTGATGCTGGGTTTTTTAATAATGCCCATTAGCATTGTTAGTGCCCCAAATTTTTTTAAATTCTGGCACACTGGTGGGGTACCAACTCCCTTGCCTGGCGATGAGACTCTGATCATTAAGAGTCAGGTACTGCACAGCATAAAGGTTGGTCTGGGTGACTATATCCCCTAAAATATCATCCCCCAGGAATATCTGCATGAAATCCAGTGCACTGTAGTTAGTGACGTCCAACTGAATTCCAGGACTGCCAGTAAATACTGGGATGTCAGGCGTGAAATCATTTAGGGGTTCCCAGTCACCAACGTCATGAGCCAGCTCAGGAGACTCGGCGCTTACAACAGAGGGCCCTGCAGTATCTGGCACAGTCTCATCACCACTCTCAGAGGCAGTGTCTGTGGCGTCAGAGTCGGCTACTAGTATATCATAAGCCTCCTCAGCAGTGTACCTTCTAGACATTATGAAGGTGTAACTTTAGCAAACTTTATTAAAACTTTTTTTTTATTTTTTTTGTTTTTTTTTAGTTTTTTAAAAACATTTTAAAACTTTTCAGAACTTTTCTAAACTTTTCGTCTCTAACTAGCCTAATACTCAATTTCCCAAATTCCCACTAAAGTCCACCCACTCCAGCTAACTAAGGAATTAAAGTTAACTTAATTAAATAACAAATTAAATAAAATTAACCCCTAAGGGTTAAACAAAAATCAAAATTAACTCTTGAGGGTACAAAAAAAAAATTAGATCACAGTTAAATACTGTGATCAGTATACTGATCACTGCAGGCAGTGATCAAACGTCAAGGAAAGGGTTAACACTGTTTTAAAAGTATTAAAATTACTTTTAAAACACAGATACACTTTATACTAAATTGACACACAATGTTTCCGCACTGATCCGTCTCTCTCCACTTCTCAAACCACACAGTGGTGGAGGGAGGAGGATCAGGAATCCCAGTGGCACTGTGATCGCTGTGAGTGGCTGTCACAGCGATCACATGTGCTGGGACAGCTCTATTGGCGGTTGCTGGTCTGCCTCTGACATTGCGGCACCCAGCAACAGTGTTAACCCCACGATCGCCGCAATCGCGGCGATCTGGCGTTAACGTTAGTAAATGACTGAGATTTTCCGTCAACAGTCCTTAACGCACGGACAAGCTTGACGGAAAATCTCCGTCTTGGGTCGGGAAGGGGTTAAAACTCTAACAGAGCAATCACATGACCACAATAGCAGGCAATGGATACACCTGCAGGGGGACTGCCTGGACTGTCAGGCAGCTCCCCGAGTCCTGGAATTTTAAAAAAATATCAGTAAATCAGTAAAACCACAAAACATTATATATACACACACACACTATATGTACATATATCTATATATATATTACATATATGATTTTTAAGATTTTTGTTTGTTTATATATATATGTATAACAAATGAAAATAATCTTAAAAATCATAAATGTAAAATTGCATACGTAATACAAAGAACCACATTTTTGCCTCATAATTACACTTTATACGTGGATTCCTTGGAGTATGTGCCTGCTGTATACAACAGAACTCAGGAAAAGGAGCAAAGCCAGCGAATCACTCATGAAAAGCTGTTTCATTGATGTGGTTCTTTGTTAAGCTCATTTGCATATGCCTACCCGGAATCCCTTGCAGTAGTGAGAGCACTGTTAAAGTGATATTTCTGTGGTAAAAGCAAGTCTTATGGCTTGACTGGTGTGTGTATTTGTGTTTAGCAATGTATTAACTATGCACTTACGTCAGGTGGAAGGGGTTTTCATCCACACTTTTTTTTTTTCTCCACCACAACGTTATTGGTATGTACTATATGCTTTTTAAAAAAAAAATATATATCTTTTTTACATAATTATGTGATTTTACTTATTTGAATTTGCGGAAGCTGCCTGACAACCCAGGCAGAAATTTATTTTGCAAGCCCTATATTTAACCCTAAACAGGAAAAGACAAAACTGTCCAGTGTCCTCTATTGTGTTAAAAATTAACTTTTAATATTAGCAAAAAATAAATGAAAAGAGTCTAGAAAAATATCTAGCTCTAAATATGTAGCACTACATCAACCAAAAAGGGAGGGAAGGGAAAACATATATAGTACAGAGAAAGTATATACAGAAGGAATAATAAAATACTAGTGTTGTCTCAACGATGCGCGTTTCGCCTGTAAGCGGCTCTTCAAGGGTTAAATGATACCCTTGTGCGCTCAGTTTAAATAAGGCGCCTATAAACCTGATTGGTCGGTGGGAGGAGCATAATGTGGTAAAATTAACTCCTTAGGTATCATGAAACACCCATATCATAAAGTCTCATCAAATGGGTGAAAAAAAACACATACTGTAAACGAAAATTATAGAATAACAATTATAATACAAAAATAATCTACAGGTAATATATACATTGTACATAGATAACTCATTAGATGTAAAGATACTTGGATATGTAATATTAATAATTAAGATATTGAATCTTATTGTTAGCAAGTATACCGTGGAGTGAATAGCTAATGCAGGACATAATACCTGCTTTCATCCCACGAAGAGTGGTGATGCAGATCAGGCTGTATGGTGGAAAAAATACAGTTATTAGCTTTATTATAGCTTATTGTATAGGAATAATACACTCCTCTGAGCTAAACTGTAATGAATAACTGAACTATTAATGAGTTAGGGACACTATCCCCAATAAACCAGGGAGTGAAAATTAAGTTAATATGGAATGAAATGATACCCAGTGGGTTGTAGTGAAGTCAGAACTAGAGGACAAAATGTGAAAACATTATTATTCATAAAATGGACAAAGATAAGATAGTGCCAGGAAGGAGCCAAATGACATTATTTATGAATGAAGGGGGTATAATTGTATTCTTCATTCAGATCAGGAGGTGTCAGTGTCTTAAATTTGAAAATCCACTGTGACTCTTTTTGGAGTAGAAGTCTATTTAGATTCCCTTTTCTTGGGTTTGGAAGACATTTTTCTATTGCTTGGAATTTCAGACAGTCAACTTGTCCATTGTGGAAATTCTGAACATGTCTGGCAATAGGAGTAGGAGTAATTGTGCTTTTGATGGAGCCAATGTGTTGTAATATTCTGCGTCTGAATTGTTTAAAAGTCTTACCGATATATTGCATCCCACAGTCACACGTTATAAGATATATGACGTGAGTGGTGCTGCAATTAATAAAGGCATTGGTGTGGACATTAATTTTAGAACAGTTTGAGCTGATTTGGATGGAAGAATGTAGTTGCAGGCCTTGCAGTGACCTCACCTAAAGGTACCTTTGGTGTGTGTGTAAGCCAATTGGGAGTCACCTGTGGAGATGCCAAGTGGCTGTGTACCAACATGTCCTGCAAGTTTCTTGCTCGCCGAGCTGTTAGTTCTGGATGGTCAGGTAGTGTGTTCTGTAATATTGGGTTGTGGCATAGTATGGGCCAATTCTTTGACAGTATGTTGGACATAGTGCTCCAACCACTGTCAAAGGTGGCTATGCATCTTGGAGTGGAATTAGTAGTCTTGGTACATGTGGATCTGAGACTTGTAAGTCTGTCCATTTGGCTTGCATGCTGAAATGCCTTTTTGAGGACCCTATTGAGCCCAGTGACTTAAAGTGGGTTTTTAATAGTTGGCATTCTTGATAGAAGGAACTATCCTCAGAAAAGTTTCTTCTGGCGCGAAGATACTGGCTGTATGGAATAGAGGCCCTCAAACTATATGGATGATGTCTGCTCCAATGAAGGAGACTGTTAGTAGAGGTTTATTTTCTATATAAGTGAGTTTGTATAGTGCCATCCTCATGTAGTATAATTCGAAGGTCTAGAAAGATTAATTCTTGTACATCAATCACGGAAGTCAGTTTTAAATTGATGTCATTGTCATTGAGGGCATTAACAAATTGCACACAGATTGGTGCAGAGCCTGTCCACACGAGCAGCATGTCATAAATATATCTGTACCACTTAAGGTACAGGTTGTACTGGCAAGATTTGATGACATGCTGCTCCCACCAACCCACACTTTTTTCTCCACCACAACGTTTTTGGTATGTACTATATGCTTTTTAAAAAATTTTTTATTTTTTTATTTTTTACATAATTATGTGATTTTACTTATTTGAATTTGAGGAAGCTGCCTGACAACCCAGGCAGAAATTTAATTTGCAAGCCCTCTATTTAACCCTGTAACTTTCCAAAACACCAAAAAAACTGTACATGGAGGGTGCTGTTTTACTCAGAGACTTTAAGGAATACAAAAATGAGTGTATAACAATGTAAAACGTATCAAGATGATGATTTCATCAGTGAAACTGCAGTTTTTGTGTAAAAAGTTACAAAAATTAACGTCCTAAGAGATAATTTGTTTTGATTGCATTCATTTTCATTTCGTTTTGGTTTGTAAATAATTCAGAAATTTGGAAATTCAGAGATAGTTCAGAACAAAACAATTTGCACATGTCTACAAATTAATACTACACTTTGGGCAATCTAAATATTCAATAAATATTCACTTGCTAGTCCTGTTACTCAGTGCTCATCAAATGGTTTTCCATGCTCAAGCCTCAGATCTCTATAAAATTAATTCCAAATGAATTTAAAGAATCATTTTGCTACTACTTGATGAAAAGTCATGATTTTATTAAAGATACGGAGGCCAGTATCACTTTCTTTACTGTCAACCAATAGCAGCAAAGAATACAAAACAGTAAGAAAAAATATGGTATGAACAGTGACATAAGCCACTCCCAGACCAAGTCCCACTATAATATTAAGCACCTCCCCTAGATCTCACTCTTCTTTGAAGATGCAACACCATTAGAACAAATAGAACAGGATCAGAAGAATTAGTCCAACCACACAAGAACACTGCCACCAAATCCAGGAAGGGTTAAATAAGGCAACAGTCCAACAAGAAGAATTCAAATCCAGAACAGCAACCGGACAATGCCAACCGAAAGGTCCCTTCAAAGAAAAAATGTGTGGAAATCCTTTGAAGGACTCCGGATCAGGCTGTAAAAGCATAAAGGAACAAGAGACTTGTTCCTACGGCTACTTCGGTACTTCAAACCAACATCAAGGTGAGAGAATCACAGACCCCACCAACAAAACCCAATAATGATAACATAATTTAACCATAGAAACAAACCGTACAACACCAACCAAAACCACCTGGGTGTAACATCCCCACTTACCGTAACACCAAGCCCTGACAGAAAAAATTAAAAGAACAGGGGGGGAAATATACAGAAAAAATATGAAAACAGATGATAAACATATAGCGGGTGAGACAATACTCACCTCCGTGTCTTTAATAAAATCATAAGGCAAGCAAAGAGAAAATCTCCAGGCACTCAAGGTTTGCCTTGAGCTATATGCCGCTAATCATTACATGGCGCTCGGCCATTTACTTCCTATAACAGACTGCACATGCCCAGTGCAGCCGGCATAAATATAAACAAACTGTACACACGATTAGCTTCAAAACTGATCGTGTGTCTAATTCCCTCTTTCAGCCGACCGCACAGATTCTGTGTGCAGCCGGGCTTCTTAAAAACAATGGGCAGATGCAAACTATCTGCCTAAACTACATTACCCACAATTCCCTTCAATTACTGTGACCAGTGGTGTATCCTGGTTTTGTGCGCCCTGCGGCGCGCGAGGGAGCTGAACAGAGCACTCAGGGGAAAGTGCTCCCTCGCCAGTGCCGCCCGACCGACCACCCGCCTGGCTTGTCAGTTAGCCACATTTTTAATGATAATTAAAGCTATATTATTCTGTATTCTCTTATTACTTTTACTGTATAATTGTTATTCATGTTTGATACCACTTTAAATCAGATTTTTCTATTGGCTAATTGATTTTTTTAGGCGCCAATTTTAATCTCATTGTATTCCTATATAAACTGTTTGCCAGACTGTGTCATTTTTATTCCATTCGAAGAAGCCACATTTGGTGAAACGCGTTATGGTTTTAAATTGTGTATTTTAGCAATAGAAGTCTTTTGGTTACCTAAGTTGTACCAACTTTCTTTTTATTAGAATTTATATGCACTTTTTTATGTTAATTTTATTTTACCTGGCAAACTTCTATCTGTTCCTGTACCCAAAGAAATCCGAGGTGGGGATCATTCCACCTACGCTTTAAAAATAGAGCAGTAATTCTTGCTCTATATTTGTGAGTATAATTTTATCTCACTTTTTATCACATTGAGAGCACTATTGTTGTCTTTTTATCACCTGTCGGAGCCTTGGACACCCAGACTGTATTGACGGATGCACAACTCCTGCATATCCGCTAAGCGGGGATTATACCACTATACGCCCTTCATCACAGAGCTGGTATAGCTCTTTTCAATGTGAGTGTATGTCCTATTTTATTCATTTTGATCCCTGGATTCTGGCATATTGCACTATTAGTTGCTGTATCTCCCCTTTGTCTCTCCACATATATGGATATTTTAACCATCCGGACGGATCAACTCCTGAGGATTTCACCCCCACCCTATTCTGATATATTAGTGAGACTTTATTTCCGACTATTTATTCCAGTGGACTATACCCCTATTATTGAAACATTGTTTCTCCTTTATTAATTTTTTTACTGTTTATTTTATTGGTGCAGCCTTGCCTGTCTTTGTACTACTCAAGGTGTTTCAGCCGCAGGCAGATTTATTGGTACAAAACAAAACCACAAAATTTTGACCTTCTAAGAGGTCTTTGTCAAGCTAACACCACATTGTCAATTGAGTGTATATATATCTTATGGGCAAATAATTAACCAATAACAGATTTACATATATCAATCAACTAAATTACATTCACATCAGTGATTAGAGAAATCATATGTATGGCAATAAAAATACATGAATACATCTCCATGTGTCCAAGGGAAGAGAGGCAGTTAATACCACAAAAAATGAAAAATAAATAAATAAAAAAACAAACACTAATAGGAGTCAAGAGGATACACTTCCTGTCTAATGAAAAGCAAAACCAAGCCTTTCCTGTTCCCTTGAACGCAACCCGGAAGAGGTTATATTAAAGAGCAGCCTACACTCAGGCTGATGTAGTCGCAGATTGCATTATTGCGCAGGTGCGTACATAAAAAGGAGAATAATCCCCAACATCTATTTCATGTTCGCACGTTCATAAGTGCGAACGTATGAACAAGGCGTCCTAAACACCAATGTACAGGCACATGAGTTCAACACAAATGTGCTGAACTAATGTGAATAAGCGCATGCATATAGTCTGTTTTATTACAAGACATGGTGGCTCATATTGCAAGTTCAAAGCTGACTGACAACCGCAGAAAAAACACGAGTAACCAGTTGAAAATAAATTACTCAAGTAAGCAAACCACCAGACACAATGCAGGTGCCGAGGGAAAAGCTGGATAAGACACCGATCTAATCGAAGTCTTAGCGCACCTAGATATTTTAAAGGTCACCCCATCAGGAGTGAAGGCATGCGCACCGAAATCCAAGGAATGTATGTCCGACACCCGCTTCCAAGAGATGAGGCAGAAAAGAGCAACCAACTTGGCTGACAGTTGGCACAAGAAAAGATCTGCATTAGAAGGCCAAGAACCAAACAAAGATAAAACAACATAACGTCCCAAGTAGATGAATATCTTGGCCAGGGCAGACAAGAGAAGCATGAGCCATGCAGTAGGTGCCAGACAACCATCGAAACCTTGATGGGCCGAAGAGATGGCAGATCTATACAAATGAATGGCCCAGCCAGCCTCAAAAAGAGATAGGAAGGGCCATCTTCGGATCTCAACCAGAGTTCACCATAGACTGAATCGCAGCTGCATATCAATGCCCTGGAACTCCCGGCATCATCCTTTGTGATTCAGAGTTTTGAAAAGTGCCTGCCCATTCCTGCATTCGCCTTTCTTTGGAGAACGTATCGACAGTGCGATATGTCAACTACATGGGTGGTACTCAGTCCGTGATTCTGGCTCATTTTGCGATGGAGCTTTGTCTGGGGCGGAATTTGGTTAGCCTCTTTCTGCCTAATCTTATAGATCATTTTGTCTTCCTCACTCTGTTTTTTTTTATAATTCCTAAATGCTAACTTTGTTTTTAACTATTTTGGCCACATCTGCGGAATACCACAGTGGTTTCTTAAAGGACCACTATAGTGCCAGGAAAACATACTCGTTTCCTGGCACTATAGTGCCCTGAGGGTGCCCCCACCCTCAGGGTCCCACTCCCGCCCGGCTCTGGAAGGGGGAAAGGGGTTAAAACTTACCTTTTTCCAGCGCTGGGCGGAGAGCTCTCCTCCTCCGATCCTCCTCTTCTCCTCCCCATCGGCTGAATGCGCACGCGCGGCAAGAGCTGCGCGCGCATTCAGCTGGTCACATAGGAAAGCATTCATAATGCTTTCCTATGGACGCTGGCGTGCTCTCACTGTGAAAATCACAGTGAGAAGCACGCAAGCGCCTCTAGTGGCTGTCAATGATACAGCCACTAGAGGAAATAGGGGAAGGCTTAACCCATTCATAAACATAGCAGTTTCTCTGAAACTCTGAAACTCTATGTTTATGAAAAAATGGGTTAACCCTAGCTGGACCTGGCACCCAGACCACTTCATTAAGCTGACATTTTTAAATTTTTTGCTTTTACTGACAATCCTAATGCAATTTTCTGTTGCCTTCAATAGTGCAACTTTTAAATAATCCCATTTCTCTTGGACTCCATTTAAATTGCTCCAGTCTGATAATGACTCCTCTACACATATTCTAATTTTAGAAAAGTCTGTTTTTCTAAAGTCTAAAACTTTTGTTTTTGTGTGGTGTGACTCAGTCACTGTTCTTATATTAAACCACACTGACTGATGATCACTGGATCCTAAACTTTAACCTACAGTAATATCTGATACCAAATCTCCATTTGTTAACACTAAATCTAGTATGGCCTCTTTACGAGTTGGCTCCTCAACAACTTGTTTTAGAGACAATCCCAGTAGGGAGTTTAGAATATGTGTGCTCCTGGCACAAGTAGCTAATTTTGTTTTCCAATTTACATCAGGAAGATTAAAGTCACCCATGATGATAACTTCCCCCTTCATTGTCATTTTAGCTATTTCCTCAACTAGTAGATTATCTAACTCTTCAATTTGTCCTGGGGGCCTATAAATCACACCTACACGAGTTACTGTGTGATTACCAAATTCTAACGTAACCCAAATGGACTCTCTGTTTGCCTCACTAACTTTTATTAGGCTAGATTTTATGCTACCCTTCACATACAGGGTCACCCCTCCCCCTTTCTTGCCTTCCCTATCTTTTCTATATAAAGAGTACCCTGGTATTGCTATGTCCCAGTCATTTTTCTCATTATACCATGTCTTAGTAACAGCGACTAAATCTACACTATCAGTTGCCATTATTGCCACAAGTTCATGGATCTTATTCCCTAAATTGCGAGCATTTGTAGACATGACTATCATTTTTTAACACACTTGCTACAGGCACCTTCTGTCCTTGTTTTTGGGGACAATTGGATTGATGTTTTATCACCCTTTTGCCCCCCCCTCCTAGTTTAAATACATCCTAGCAAAACCTCTGAACTGCTCACTGAGAACATTTGTTCCCTTTTGAGAAAGATGCAAACCATCTTTTTTGTACAGCTTATCTCCATTCCAAACAGAGCTACCATGAGAAATAAAGCCAAATCCTTGCTCCCGACACCATTCACCAAGCCACAAATTAAAGTCCCTAATACGCATACGCTTGTCATTCTGAGTGTTATGCACAGGCAGAACCTCAGAGAATAACAGTGTGGAAGCAACCTGCCGTATATCATTGGCAAAAACACTAAAAACTCCCTTAACCTGTGAAACCTCACTGCTAGCCAAGTCATTTGTCCCTAGATGGACAAGTACATCCAATTCCCCTTCCTGTTTTGCTTGCTTAACAATATTACAGATACGTCTCCTGTCTCTGTGAGCAGTAGCTCCGCGAAGACACCTCACAAGACCACCATTGTCCATCTCCACACCTCTTATGATGGAATCCCCAAACAACAACTGCTTTCTATTAGGCCTCACCATAGTCTCCAAGCCAGTCCAAGAGAAGGGACCGGAGGGAGCTCACCAGGGCCCAGGCCAGCAGCAGAGACACAAAGCTGGAAGAAGCAGGGGCCAGGGAGGAAGGATATGGAAAACCAGAAGGAAACACAGTCCCCAAACTTTCAAGTTTCGCAGGAGAAAAAACCCCCCACAAACTAAAACGAAAACTACCAAACGGGTGAATTCGGTTCACGCACATGAACGCATCCAGTAAGACAAAACTTGCAAATGCAGCCCCAAACTACCGAACGGCCGCATACAAGTCTGCGAACATAACAGCGTCCGTGAACCAAATGCGACCAAAAAAACATTTGTTCAATACAAGCTGGCGTTCACATGCGAACTGTTGAATGTGGGTCCCAAAAAGGGTCGAATGGGGCCGAATGGCATCACGAAAAGCTACCGTGTCTTGTAATAAAATCCAAAGTATCAAATCAACTGTGCCTCCATCAGCTTCTTTGGCCTTCAATTTGAAATGCGCTTTAAATTCACCTGGAATTTCTGGCAATCCACAATTTAATAATAAATAACCCTACTAAAGTTTGTGCAAACTGGTGTTGTTTGTGAATAAAAATTGACAGAACACAGTTATGCTGGATGCCCTTAAAATGAAAATTTTAACCCAGCTTGCAATATTTTAAATGCACATAACTGTATTTAAAATGTGTTTTTAAACAGCATATTTTTCTTTGCTGATAATATAATTTTCTTTTTCAAGTATGTTTTTCTTAGGAATTAGTGAATATTTTACACAACTGCAAAAACTAGTAAATCAGTAGCAGAACTGATGTATTATGCTATGCTGTAAATATTATCTGTTCAATCATTTCTATTTATATTTAATGAGTGGCTTATATTTTCACGAGATTAAAGTTGTGAGTGAATTATTTACACTGGTAAGACATCAAACACAAAATATGTGGATTCTAACATCAGAAAATTTAATTCACCCTAAACTCTAAGAGTTCAGTTTATCATCACCAACTAATCATCTCCAACCCTGGTGTTCTACCAACCAAAACAGCAGGCAATGAATAATGGACATTATCTGTGGACAGACTAAAAAGTTGTCTAATAAAATATGACGGCATTCCATAATTTAATGTGGAGCAGTGTGAGCATTTGCTGGCATGATTTATGTTTCTGTGTGGAACACGAGCAACAATATAACTCAGAAAAAAAATTAAAAAGATAAAAGTTCTTATTTAAGAACAATAACATAAAAAATAAAAAAAAGGTTTAACATTTTTTCTTTATTTATACTCCAAGACTAATAATACATGCAAAGTACATAATCAAAAGACTGGTTTTAAATATAATGCATTTTTTTCAGGCAATATATTTATAATGTGTAAGGCTTTATTTAAAAAATATCTACTTTAATTACATACAGTTTGTGAAAATATGTTTAATATAAAAATCAAATTCTTGAAGGGGATTTGCCACTTCACTGGTAATTATACCATTGAATAAAACATTAAAAATCACCTATAGCTTGTATCCTTTTTTCCCCAATGTATATATCAGGGCTTCCCAAACTTTTATGGGCCGAGACCCCCTTTTCAAAACGGTAATTCTTCGAAACCCACTTGCTTTTAATGCATATTTTAAAACACCATGGCAATCCGCTTTAGATGCACACAATTGGCACACCATGAGCATTACTTTTAGAGGCATAAAATTGGCACACCATTGCAAACAGCTTTAGAGGTATACAATTGGCACACTATAGCAATCTGCTTTAGATGCATACAATTGGCACACCGTGGCAATCCGTTTTAGAGGCATAACATTGGCACACCATGGCAATCAGTTTTAGAGACTTACAATTGGCACACCATGGCAACAAGCTTTAGAGGCATAAAATTGGCACACCATGACAATCGGTTTTAGAGGCTTACACTTGTCACACCATGGCAACCAGCTTTAGAGGCATAAAACTGGAACATCATGGCAATCAGTTTTAGAGACATAAAATTGGAACATCATGGCAGCTTTAAATACATAAATTTGGCCCACCATGGCAATCACTTTTAGATGCATAAACTTGGCATATCATGGCAATCACTTTTAGATGCATAAACTTGGCACATCATGGCAATCAGCTTCAGAGGCATACAACTGGTACACCATGGCAAACAGTCAGATGCATAAAATTGGCACACCATGGCAATCAGCTTTTAGATGCATATAATTGGCACACCTTGGCAATCAGCTTTAGATGCATAAAATTGGCATACCCAGTCTGACAGCAAGCGAGAACACTCCTCCCACAAGCAGGCAGGTTGGAGTGTTGCCATGGTAATGCACGGCAACGCTCCAACCTGCCTGCTGTTCTCGCGGGAGTAGAGAGAAGTCAGCCTGTGGCCAGAGGAGCTGCATGCTGAACAGCACGCGCCACCACTGGACCACCAGGGGTTGAACATTAAAGAATAGTCGTTCTCCCTCTCCCCTGGCCAAAGGTAAGGGGGGAGGGGGATAATATAAAGCTTTTTTTTGTTTTTAAAATATATCAATGCTATAACCCCCCCCCCCATAAACACACTGCACCCCTCCACATACACAGAACCCCCCCACACTCAGCACACCTTCACACACACAGCACCCCTCCACGCACACAGAACTCCTTCACACACACAGAAGCACCCTTTCATACTCAGCACCCCTTCATACGCAGCACCCCTTCACAAGCAGCACCCCTTCACAAGCAGCACCCGTTCACACGCAGCACACCTCCACGCACACAGCACTCCCCACACTCAGCACCCCTTCACACACTCAGCACCCCTTCACGCACACAGCACACTTCCACGCACAAAGCACCCCTCCACACACACAGAACCCCTTCACACTCAGCTCCCCTTCACACACACAGCACACTTCCACGCACACAGCACCCTTTCACGCACACAGCACACTTCCACGCACACAGCACCCCTCCACACACAGAACCCCTTTACACAAAAACTGCACTCTCTCCACACACACACACACACACACACACACAGCACGCACACACTGTACCCCCCCACACACTAAACCGCTATACACACTACACCCCCTCCAAATACTAACCACACCCCTCACACACAGAACCCCTACACACTGCACTCCCCATACACTGAACCCCTACACACACTGCACCCCTCACTGCAGTGTGTGTGTGCGCGTGTATTCACCAGTCTGTGCGCGTTCACCAGTCTGTGCGCGTGTATTTATTAGTCTGTGTGCAGGTAATCACCAGTCTGTGTGTATATTCCGCAGTCTCTATATGTGTGTATTCAGCAGTCTGTATGTGTGTGTATTCAGCAGCCTGTGTATATATTCAGCAGTCTCTATATGTGTGTATTCAGCAATCTGTGTGTGTTTTTTGCGGTGTGTGTGTGTGTATTCAGCAGTCTGTCTGTGTGTGTAAGTATTGTATTTGTTGGAGGTACCAATAAATATAAGCTTAATTTTATTGATAATTTATATTTTTATTCCTTTGAGTGGTTGCGTAGTCAGGGCCCCAGTCCATTGGTTTGCCCAGTGGGCTATTATGCTGTTACGATTGCCCTGGTCTAGGGTATGTGTGTGCTCTGATGATCATGCTCCTACAAAATGTAAATGAAAAGACACTCATTTGAGTACCAGGAAGGGGATAAGCTGTAACAGCCACTTCTGGCCAAGAAGAGGTTAAAGACTCCTAGTGTGTATTTATTTCTCTGTTTTTGTTTTTCTTTAGCGATTTTTGTATCGCGAATGGGTGTCCCATTTTTATATTTTCAAAATCTGGTCACTCTAGACACATGGAAGGTTTGGAGGGGGTATAGGGACACTTGGAGGGGTGGCAGAGCTATAGGGACACATGGAGGACTGGGAGAGAGGGCTAATAGGACACATGAAGGGCTGGGGGGCTACTGAGACACATGAAGGGCTGTGAGGTAATGAGACACATGGAGGGGCTGGGGAGTAAAAAAGACACATGGAGGTGTGTGGGAAAGAGACAGACGGATTGGGAAAGGGGAACAGGAGACGCACACAGAGGAGCTGAGGAAGACGAACAAGAGACACACAGAGGGAGTCGGGAAGGAGAGAATGAGACACAAAGAGGAGCTGTGGGGAAAGATACACATAGAGGTCTGGGAAAGAGACAAAGGGGCTGGGGCTGAGACATGTGATTGGGGGAGAAAGACAAACAAACTTCACTTGTGTCTCCTGCTCTCCTTGTAACTCAAAGTCGGCTGGTGTGAGAAAGACGTGATATTTAACGGACACTACAGTCATCAGAACTACTACAGTTTATTGTAGTGGTTCTGGTGTCTATAGCATGTCCCTGTAGGCTGAGCACTGTAAATGCAACCTTTTCGTAGAAAAGGCAGTGTTTACATTGCTGCCTAGGCACATCTCTTGTGACAGTCACTCAGACGGCCACTAGAGATGCTTTCTAGTCCAGTGCTGCATGTGCAGCACCTATGTTGAGCATCTACACTCTCTGCATGGAGGCACTGAACGCTCCCCGTAGAGATACATTAATGCAATGAGGAGATGCCGATTGATGCGGTAAAGCACTGCGTTTTGCCACACATGCGCAATAGCCTGCCAATGCTTTCCTATGGGAGATCATCCAGTTGTCGGCCAAAGTGAAGAGCACACTAGTTACTTCAAAATGAGCAAGATAACATATATTTTTTTTACTGAGGTGCAATAGCATACATTCACAATTTCAATCCAAATGGCCAAACATTTCTTAATATATCAAGGTAGTTGGACTGAAACATTGATTATATGCAAATGCATGTCTGCTTACAATAAATCTGCTCTGCTTTATTTTGAAGCCCTATAAGTGCTTTCTTTCATGTTTGAGTGAGGGCCCTGGTGCAAGTATGTTTTCTGGGCCCCCCTTTAGTGCAAGTGTGGCCAAAAGGTAAATCTCCATCTGTCGGAGAACTTCAACAATGCGATGACAGATGGGGATCTACCATTTGCGCATTATTGCAGGGTTATATCTGTGAGCAGTGTTTGAGCGTTTGAATGTATGCATGTATGGGTGTATGTATGGGTGTATCTGTATGTACTGTTGCCATTGGAATGTAGTGGTGTACTTGTTTGTAATGTTTGCGTCTGAATGCATGGGTGTTTGTATGTAGTGTAGGACTTTAAATGCAGGTGTGCTTTTTGTGTGTAGTGTTGGCATAGGCGTGCACATGGGGTGTGCCGGGTGTACCTGGGCACACCCTAATCCCGCGGCACGCCTATGGCTATCCGAGCGCCGACTCTGCTCTAAGCCTCCATGGGCTGGTGGGGAGATCAAAGATCTCCCTCCTCGACCCACATGCAGGGAGGGAGGCAGGAGAGGACCTGAGGAGCTCTAGCCAGCAGCTCTGCCGGGTTCCTCTCGCGAGATCTGAGCGTTGCCGTGAGGGTGACAGTGTGGGAGGGAGTGTGTGTGCTGCTAACAGTGTGGGGGGGAGTGTGAGGGCAGGGGAGAAAGGGTTTCAGTGGGCAGGCAGGGAGTGAGGGGGTTACAGTGTGGGGGGGCAGGGAGTGAAGGGGTTACAGTGTGGGGAGGAGGGCAGGGAGTGAAGGGGTTACAGTGAAGGTGGGCAGGGTGTGAAGGGGTTACATTGGGGGGGATGGGGCAGGGTCTGGGGGCTGTGTCCTACCTTATTCTCTGGTGGTCCAGTGTCTCTCCTTGGTGGTCCGGTGGGTTAACGCTCCGGTCTGAGCTCCGCCGGGTGCAGATCTGCAGGCAGTGTAATAAAAGTCTTACGAGCGCTCAGAGTGTTGCCATGGTAACGCTCTGGGTGCTCGCGAGACTTCTATGACACGGTCTGCAGCTCTGCACCCGGCGGAGCTGCAGACTGGAGGTGCTGGGCAGACTGATTGGATGTATGCCGCCGGGCCCCTTCCTGATGTCTGTCTGACTGAGTCTCCGGCGGCCCTGGACGTGAGGGTCAGCGCGACCCACTGGGAATCGCCCTGCGACCCACCAGTGGGTCGCGACCTACACTTTGGGAACCGCTGGTATATATTAAAGATTATACAAGAGATATTGCAATCATTTCAGTCGAGGCATATTGTAAGAACAATCAGAATGTGGAATTCTCTGCCTGAGGAAGTGGTTTTATCAGAGTCCATACAGATGTTCAAACGGCTACTAGATGCATACTTGCAAGAACAGAATATTCAAGGATATAATCTTTCAATGTAGGGTAATAACTGCTTGATCCAAGGATAAATCTGACTGCCATTCTGGGGTCAAGAAGGAATTTTTTTCCTAGCTTGTTGCAAAATTGTGCTTCAAACTGGGTTTTTTTGCCTTCTTTTGGATCAACAGCAAAAAACAAATGTGAGGTAGGCTGAACTTGATGGACGCAAGTCTCTTTTCAGCTATGTAACTATGTAACTATGTAACTATATCCAGGGTACACATTGCTAATCAAGTAGAGAAACAGAAGCTGACATGTGCAAAGCAGAGGGCTTAGAGCATTGACAGTCAGGGACCTCAGATGGAGGTGTCCAACTGCAGGATAAAGGTCTCTACATGAGATTTAATTTTTTACATGTCACAAACGCTTGTTAAACATAGGGATAAGTAAATATAATTTAATGGGAAATGACAGTTCCACTCTAACAGGTCACTTTAAGCACCACAACTACTTCATCTTACTGAAGTGGTTATTATGCAAAGACACTAGCTCTGCAGCCTTTACATTTGTTCTGTTTGTAATGCTCACTCACTAGCCAAAAGGGCTGGATAAGGGAGCAGGACCAGAAAAGATGAAATAAGTTGCCTGTATCTATGCTGCACTATCAACTCAGCAGGCTTGAGGATGAAGAGATATAAGCTAATCCAGTAGAGACACCGTACCATTTCATTCATGAGGAGTTTATGATTCATTTCCCAGTGGGCTATGCTCCACAACATGCTTTGAATGTTTGTCACCACAGAGAGCCATCACTCATTAATAAAAGTTTTCCATAGCTCTCATTCCCAACCATACATAAATTCTAATTTCCCAGCGGCATGGATATGAACTAGAGAGGATAGAGGCTTATGTGAGCATCGTTTCATATACAGAATTTCCAGAATGGGGAGAGTTCATCCACACCAGGGCCTTTCACTTGTTCCAAAAGGAAAATATTTTTAATCTGTGAAAAGGTAAATAATTTGAGGGAAGGGAGGGAAAACACTATTTGTAGATTTGGGAACTGTTTAAGTCCTGCCTGGATTTCCAACTTAATCATTTGGGTGGTGCCATTATTGGTCCATGTAGAAAGAGAAAGGTCAGGAAACCATGACCTGAGAGTGGGGCAAGTATCACTTTGTGGAGAAGGCTAGACAGTCATTCCAGCAGTGGGAAGGGTGGAGGTTCTAAGGATATAGGGGGAACTGTGTGTATTTCCCAGCATTAACCATTTTTTTTTTTTTTTTTGTTTAAAAGCATTCAGTAAAGCAATAGGGAGAATGTGAAAGTGGTATAGGATTAAGGACATAATATCATTTTGATGGCATTAACTTGCCCCATGCAAAAAATCTTTAAATCCGCCCAGGGTTTGAAACATGTATTGAATGTATTGATAAATTGATGGTGGTTTTCTTTGAGCAGGCTGCATTTAGTTTAGCAAAGAGAGGAATTTTTCCCCCCGGCTTTAGGTATGGAGGGTGCTGATCACGGAATCTAATTTAATGCTTTGGATAAGTGGTTCCAAGGCCAATATCAAGACTGGGGAAGAAAGGGGACACTCATCCCAATGTCCCACTGGTTATTTCCAATGATTTGGAAGGGGCTAAATTTAACACTAGGATTCCCAGCGAAAAAACTGGAGGGAAACCATTACCAAGTAGAAAGGATGACATATTAACCAGTCAAATGCCTTTTTGGCAGTAAGAGCCAATAAGATTCCCTCCTGTCAAAAGCAGTGCACTATTTATAAGAAGTTGTGGAAGCGCTGTGTGTTATTCCCCACCTGATGGCCTGGAACTATCTGGCTTGTTCCATGGACACAATGTTAGGTTTAAACGATCCGCCATAAATAGGGCCTTAAATATGGATGCTTGAGATGGTGTATTGGTCAGGTGAGAAACGGGGTTTAGAAATGATTCAATGTCTGCCCATGTGGGCTGGGGAGAGGGTGTTTCTTCGATTAGTCTATAAGAGAGCTGAAAAAGTAAGCTAGTTCACTGACAATATGATAAGGATTAGTGAGTTTGTGGCTGCCTTCTGAGTGTAAATATGGAATCTACTGGGAGTATTTCTGTTTCACTTTAGCTCATATTAGTTGGTCAGCCTAGTAAGTAGTAAACTTGCTCGAGTTCATGGGCCTATCTTTTGGTAATGGTAATATTAATTCTCTATAACTCCTTTTTTAATGTTGGCTACATCATCCTGGATCCAAGAATAATTTGTTTTTGTTAGCCACCTCTAATGAAGACACTTGTGTCAAGAGTGCTTGGTGTTTTAAACCTATGGCTTTCTTCTTTAGAGTCCACACATGGCTTAATGATCCTGTCAAACAGTAATTAACTCAATCTCACTAACAGAGTGAAGTGAGAAGTATTCCATCAGGGCTGACCTACAAATGTTCCAGAAGAGCTTCATTAAAGCACCAGGTACCATGTCCCCTAGCAAGAAATTCAAGAAAAAAGGATGTTATTACGGATGCTTTATTAGACCATGTATTGCAGGCATGAGTCTCTTGATAAATGGCTAAGTCATCTTCAGAAGAGTTTATATCCCTATGTTAAGTATCTTTTAGGTCTGTTCTAATGTTATTTGTCACAAGTTAAAAAGTGTAAACCACGGAGAAAGGTTACATAAAAGTTTAGGCGATAGCAATCAAACTTTCATTGGAAAGAACCCCAGGACGATGATATATAGTAACTGGATTACAACATGTTGTACATTGAGGTCGTTTGCTTATTAGTTGTCAAAAGTAGCTCAATAACCATTCATTTTAATTTCTGATCTGCTAGTGGTTATTTTGCTTATGTCATATATAACAAGGCATTTCCTATTAAGACTTCAGAAGTGTATATACTTCCTGTTTGCAGTAAAGGTAAAATGAAAAAAAGTGTTATGAAAAAAAACAGTGGATAAGGAGCAGGGCTCTGCCCCTGGGTCCACCCTCAGAGCCACCCACAAGGTTCACCCAAAAAAGATGCAGTGTGTCTGTAGAGTGGATGCAGAGTGTGGGTAGTGAATGCAATGTATGTGTTTGTGTAGTGAGTGCAGTGTGTAGTGCATATATCGGATGCAGAGTATGTGTGTAGTGGATGCAGTGCGTGTGTGTATCGGATGGAAAGTGTGTGTGTAGTGGATGGTGTGTGTAATAGATACAGTGCCAGTGTGTAGTGGATGCAGTATGTGTGGTGGGTGTAGTGTGTGTTTGTGTAGTGAATGCAGTGTGTGTAGTTGCTGATGTGTGTAGTAGAAGCAATATGTGTGTGTGTTTGTGTAGTGGATTCAGTGTGTCTAGTGGATGCAGTGTGTGTAATGGACGAAGGGTGTGGGGTAGGATTTGGGCTGCATTCTGTGGAAAAATAGTTTTATTTTTGTTTTTTTATTTAAAAAAAAATTATTATTAATTTTTATTGTAGTGGCCAGTCTGTGTGTATGTATATGCCAATGTGAGTATGTGTTTTTATGGGCCAGTATGTGTGTGTTACTGTGTCAGTATGGGTTTCTGTGTGTTCATGCGTGTCAGTATAAATCAACGTGTGCCGGTATGTGCAAACATTTTTAGTTTAGCGAATAACCCTGACTGTGTCCCTATTAGACTGTGTAACTATATTGTTGATTTTGTTATGTTATTGTAGAACACTCTTCTAAAATCATACTGAAAATATAGCAAGTAACCACAACACCAAACTTTGAAGTGTAAGCAATTGAAAATTACACAATGTTCAATAATTACTTTAGCCAAGCCATTTAGGAGCAATGATTATCTAGGCCAATGTAATTTGCTCAACCCTATTGACATTAAAAAAGCAAAACATTAAATTTCCAAAAAAAGATTACAAGACCAGATTAAGCTTTCATTGGCCCTTAAATGCTTAATCTATTACTTAATTCTACTGAGTAATAATGCATGAAAATCAAAAATGTGGTCCTGGTATGTTGATAGATTCTAGCTAAGAAACCTTGTAGCATTTTAAATCAGACATGTCTTGCTTTCAAAGGGAGACTCTTCTCCATGGTTGAGTGGAGAATACTGCATACCTAATAATTTCAAAAACACAATTTAGAAAATCAAGAATGGAAAGATTTAAATGTGTATTTTTTAAGTTTTTTTTCCACCCTCATCTTTAAAACAATAATCTGCTTTGACATGTGTTTAATAACTGTGAGTGATATATAGTATTATTATTAAGTACATGTTCAATGATGTATTTCCTTTTCTCCTGGGGCCAAGTTCAAAGAAGGGGAGCTATCTGGTTGATACTTTTAATAACTTCCTGTGGGATTCCAAACTTCAGTTATAGCTGTCCAGACAAAAGAGTTAATCATGTAATTTCACAGATTAGAAAACACAGGGTTACTAATGAGAAACTTTTGTTCAGTGATAAAGGTTTTTCAGAGAATATTTTTGAGAGGCCCACAGCCTTTGGCTGACACCCAACAACAAGTCTATTAGTTTAACTATGAGATGCAAAATCAAATGCGGAAGGATCAGCAATTGGATGTCTACAGCTTTTGTGCAACCTTTTTGTGATGAAAAATTAAATTACTTGATATTGGAAGATCAAAGTAAATACACACAGGTTCAACTTTCTATCACACAGAACTGCCACTGCATTATGCAGCCTCCAGTTTCCTTAGTCCATCTAGCAAAACGAACACACTAGTAACCATAGATACCATTTAAATGTCATGCTGCCCTCTGTTCTATAAACACGTATCATCCATCGCTAAATATTTAGATCTAAATTGTTGAAGTTCATATCTGTGCCAGGGAATGGGGGATTAAATCCTTCAAGGATTTCACATGATGGATTCTTTTACTGGAGTAAACATCCTAAAAGAGCTCACACTATGGCCATAAAATATATAAATAAAGTTTAAAGTTTAATTAAGTCAACATTATTTAAAGTGGTTGTCATATTTTATGGTGAACTCTTTGGGTTTATTTTGCATGGCTCCCAATAAACAGTCTCTCCCGCCTATCAGCAATGAGGTTAAAGTTAAAAACGACACGCATGAAGTTGGATGAGGAGTCGTTTGGGCTCAGAGCTCCAAAGGAAACAGTATCTTGTCTTTTACTATCTTATTTTTTTTTAACAAGCTGAGATAGAATACAGACACAGGAAAAGAAATGACATTGGTAAGTTTTGTGAAACGTTTAAAATTTTTACTTCGTTTCGAAGACATTTAGCTTCCAACGGAATTTGTGCTTGCATTCTGGAAAATTCAAGTTAAAATTATTAAACTTTCATGGTTCCCTTCCGAGTTTCAGACTTTTAAGTAGACCATGTTTAAATGTGTTCTCTATCAATTTGTGGCTTCCCTTTAAAATGTAATTTGTGGAATGAGAACACATTTTGCCTATAATCTCAAATTAGTGTGCATATTATAAACACATAAACACATATATATGATCTAATGCACAATAAAATTATAATTTAGAAATTATATGTAAATACAGGTATAGAAATAATACATGGGCTTATTACTCAGATTTATACAGTAGAGCACCCTTTTCAGACATTTTCCAGATTTTGGTAGCAGGACATTGCAAAGTCAGAGTCTGATTGATAGCCTCTCCATTAAAGTAGTAGTTTTATTTATCTATTTGCTATCTATTTTTTCTTTTTATCATAATTAGTCGAGGGGAAATGTATTTTGGTTTTCTCTACTTATATTACTAAATGGATACACATTGTTATTTATTTAATTAATTGGGCAGACCTCTTGTCAATCAATTTGATCCACCCTGAAAAATATATATTTTTTTTTTTACATTGTGGTTTTTTTTCGTACCAAGGACAGAACTCTGAAGCACAAAACAAACAAAACTTTTTCTGCCATTGTCTGTTTCATTTGCTCTGTGATTCATCCATATAGTGTTTCAGAATTTGGGATGTCGACAAACTGCTGATTGTTCAAAATGTGGTTGAATCACAATTTATTTCAAACTGAATGCACAAGTCTACTGGATGCACCTTCTATAAGCATATTGTTGATGATGTTTGGTTGTTCCTGTATACATTGATTGCTACATGTACCCAGAAAAAGATTGGCTGCCTCAAACATCAATCTCTCTGTTATATGTATCTTTAAGCTTCCCATTTAAAATAATTGCTGTACAAGCTTTTACCGTGATCACAAGCCGTAGGCCACAGACAGTCTCTCTGCCCAGTGCTCACTGAGTTTGGTAAGTCAGTTCAGTATCAATGGTGGATGACTTTATGATCAACCTGGGAGCCAATTACAGTGATTATATGCCTTTCCTGAAAGCTAAGGCATGTAATAACTGACTACCCACTATTATGATTAGTTATGGTTAGCTAAAATTAAAATTTCTAGGTTTAGCTAGGGTTTAATTAGGGTTAGTTAGGGATATAGTTAGTTAGGGTTAACTAGGTTTAGCAAGAATTAAGCAGATAAAGCAAATAGTATGGAGGTTCAACAAATAAAATTAATGTTTGGTTGAGTGCAATAAAATCCTGCTGCTGTGTCACTCAACACAACACGTAAAAACAGTGTACAAAAAAGCAAGTGCAGGTGAAAGTGTACAAAACTAATAAACACACAAAATACAACACATTACCTCTCAGCGAATAACTTCTGAAATAAAACATAAAAGCACAACTTATAGGGGGGAGGAGCCTGGCAGCCAAGATTGCCGGACGTGTTGTCGTATAGCTCCGACATGATCCAGCATAAAGAACCTTAAAAAGCTAAAACCCTTGCTCAGGGGAGACGGCACAAAGGAGCGGGACATACTCCTGGAAGAAAACGGGCAACTGGTCCTTGCACAGCCTACTGTAACAAAGCTCTACTCACGGTATACGCAAGGAGAGAGGTGCAGCAAGCCCAGCGGAGCGGGGGGAAAGCCTTGCCACCCAGTGCCTTACCAAACACTGGCGTAGTCTACCCGACAGCCCTACAGGCTCAGGCGATCGGCGGACTCAGGCATCAACTACCAGACTGGAATAGGCTAACACATGGCCTCACTGCAGGCCATCGGACACTCTGAATCCCACATGGCAAATTCTCACACGTAATATGTTTGTTCTCCCACGATTCTTGCTGCCTCTGGTCCACGGTGGGAGCGTTCCCAGTGGTTATACCTATGTTGGTTTTAACATGTTCATAAGCTGATTAATATACGTTAAAAAAGTTATTGTACCCAGCACATAGGTAGCTCAACAGTATGATATCTAGTGTCTACCTGCCTATTTACATACAGCATAACTCATAGGCTCTTTTATTTTTGTACTAAAGGTTGTTTGAATATACATTCTGAGGAAAAGAGTACTGCACAACTAGAAATGTTTAGCATATAGATGGAGAATGACACTACCACTACGCAAACAACGCCTACGTATAAGGTACACCACTTAACACACTGCTGTAGGTGCAGCACGCATGGACGACCATAGCCTGGGTCTCAATCCCACAACACGCAGATACAGCACAACGCGCACTACTTCATGCAGGTTACGCCTCACACTTATATTTCTGGTGTTACTCACATTACTTAGATTGTCAAGACCCACAATCAGATGAGGAAACACATCCTGACTACCGTTATATTTTAAAAATTGTGTTATGACCAGAATGTCACATGTATGTACCATTTATTTAACCATTATGCTTGCATTCGCCGTTGTGGCATTGCAAGATGTCTTGTTATTTCCTGCACAACGAAAAATAAAGAATTATAAAAAAAAAAAAGCACAACTTATAGTGTAGTATGGCAAAGTAAAAAATAAATATGTAAAATATAATTGTCAGTGCACTCACATACTGCTGAGTCACTCAAAGTTACTGGTGATGGTAGTAGTGGTGGTGCTGGTGACAGAAACATTGGCTGTGGGTGAGCTACTTGTGCTAGTGGTTGCAGGTGCAGCTAATGTCACAACTGTCTCTTTTGGATGAGGTGATTCTAAAGCAGATGCAGATGGACTTGGAGTTGGTGGAGGAGGTGCAAGAGGTGAGTGCACAATAACTACTGGAGAAAATACTAGACTGCTGCCTGTCCTTTACACATTTTCCTCTTCTAAGTCCTCTGGCTCATCATACTTGTAGTTGAGTAGCTCCTAGGCTAAAAGTAAAAGTGTGAGGTCTGCCATGGTGGGGGAAACAGAATTGTCATCACTGGTTTCACAACAGCCACCAACACCAGACATTGGGGTCATTACTTTGGTATTCCTCTGTAAGTCTTCACTAAAATGTGACATTGATAATGCCCACAAAGTAGACTCTTCTACATTCTCCATTAGTTGGGGGACACCAAGAAGTTATAATGCTTAAACTAGCTGTGATAGAAGGAGCAACAGTGACAGTGAAAGCAGCAACATGAGTTGTTGCAGAATGGAATGATGGGGGAAAGAATGTTGTCCCTGGGATGTTGAATTGGATGTAATGGACATGCTGATAATCCCACTATCCTGAAGCTAGAGGGCAGTTGTAGTGGAAGCAGTGGTGGCAGAGGTGTGTACACTCATCATTGCCGAGGTGTTCAAAGTGTCAGAAGCCATGGCATTACTGCTACATGTACTCAAATTTGTGTTGGGATTATTATGTGACATTGATGATCGTGGAGTTATTTTTTTCACTACAATAAATTAAGCATATGAATTATTTAATATTATGTAAACCAACACAACTGTATTCTGCAAAAATAGGTTTGTATTGCACAATGGGTTTGTGCTTGGTTGATTTACTACTATTAACATTATTATAGAAACACTGCACAGTGCTTGCGCAAATGAAACATTTCATCAAACAGTTAAAAAAATGTTTAAAAAAAATTTTGATAACTGTATATTGGTAACCTAGTGTGACACCAGGATCAATGACAACATGAGGATATCTCCCACTCAATTTTGTTTCAACTGTCACTGGCAGTAGCTAGCTAGATACAGCTGTAAGCTAAACCTAGTCTCACACTAGAATCAATTACCCAGGCTAGACAAGAGGACTTTTTTTTTTTTCTTTTTACTAAACACCACACTTACCAAAAAAGTTACAAATAAAAAAACTTTTTAAAAACTGGTAACCTAATATCACACTGTGATCAATTACAAAATGACAATCTTCCAAGTTGTTTCAAATGAACTTGGAAGTAGGCATGTGCAGGGGGAAAATTTTCGGTTCGGTTCGGCATTCCGAAATTCGGGACTTAGGCATTTCGGAACTTCGTGTTGTATCTGTGCTTGCTAGTCCCCTTGCCAGAAGGAGACATGCTGCTCCAGCTGGCAGAACTGCTGAGGAGTGGGTAGTGCCTCATCGCCAGAGGCCAGACATCCCATCCTTTACTGCAAATCCTGGCATTAATTTGGATGTCACAGGATTTAGCCCTCAGCAGTTTATGGCGATGTTTCTGGGCGATGATGTATTGGGGAACATTATCGCCCAAACTAATTTATATGCCCATCAATTCCGAGCTACAAATCCTGACTCTTTTTTGGCAAAGCATCGATGTGCCAGAATTTAAAAGATTCTTTGCATTGACTAACCTGATGGGCATCATAAAGAAGCCCTCCATCCGCTCCTACTGGAGCAGTAGCCCCATCTGCTCTACCCCCATTTACTCCAAATGTATGTCGAGGAAGAGGTATGAAATGATTCTGCATTTCATGCACTTCAGCGACAACAGCCTGTGTCCCCCTAGGGAGCATCCCCAGTTTGACAGGCTGTTTAAAATCCGCCCCCTAATTACCCACTTCGCTGCCAGGTTTGCAGAGGCTTATACACCTGGAAGGAATATATGCATGGATGAATCCCTGATGAAGTATAAGGGAAGGCTGTGATTCAAGCAGTATGTTCCTTCCAAGCGCTCTAGGTATGGTGTAAAGATTTATAAGCTCTGTGATAGCGAGACTGGGTATACTCCGGCCTTCCGGGTGTACAAGTGTCCCTTTGTTCATCACTTGTATAAAAATTGTCAGTATACAAGTGGTACCCTTTGTGTATCAGGGGGAATATCAGGTCCCAGACAATCTTGCCACTGGTTCCCATATGTTCTGGGTAACCTGGAGGGTCAAGGTGGCTATCCTTTCCCTCGTACACCCAGAAGGCCTGAGTATACCCAGTCTCGCTATCACAGAGCTTATACATCTTTACACCATACCTAGAGCGCTTGGAAGGAACATACTGTTTGAATCACAGCCTTCCCTTATACTTCATCAGGGATTCATCCATGCATATATTCCTTCCAGGTGCATGCAAGTTGTCCTGGGAAACCCATGCTCTTCTTTTTGATTGTGCCGCAAGCTACTGTATCAAAACCTGATATTCCCCCTGATGAACAGAGGGTACCACTTGTATACTGACAATTTTTATACAAGTGTCCCTTGTATAAAGGACACTTGTATAAAAATTGTCAGTATACAAGTGGTACCCTTTGTTCATCAGGGGGAATATCAGGTTTTGATACAGTAGCTTGCGGCACAATCAAAAAGAAGAGCACGGGTTTCCGAGGACAACTTGCATGCACCTGGCTACGAAGGAGGGAGACCTCAGCTCTGCGCCAAGAGGATCTGTTGGCAGTTAGGTACAGAGACAAGAAGGATGTGTACCTTCTTACCACCATCCACACTGAGGGGACTGTGGAGGTCCCTGTACGTGGCAGAGCTGAGAGAACAAGGAAGCCAGTGTGCATCAAGGCCTATAACCGGCATATGGGTGGGGTTGATCTGGCAGATCAGCTGCTGCAGCCCTACCTAATTATACGAAAGACAAGGGCCTGGTACAAAAAGGTTGCAATCTACCTAATGCAGATTGCAACCCACAACGCTTTTTTGTTGTTCAAAAAAGCAAACCCCGGGACGCAACTGAGATTTTTACAGTTTCAGCTCCAGATCATTTTGGGGATTTTGTACCGTGATGGGAGAGAGCAGAGTTGGGGCTACACATTTTATTTTTAAAATTCCCCCTACTGCAGCAAAGCAGAATCCCCCAAAAAGATGCAGGGTCTGTTCTAAGAGGGGGCAGAGAAAAGATAGTGTATATCACTGTCCTGATTGCCCTGGACAGCCTGGACTCTGCATTGGAGACTGCTTCAAACGATAACACATGCTGGTCCATTTTTTATTTTTTAATATTTGCCGTTTTTTTGGTCTCTTTTTTCTTTTCTTTTTTTCTTTTTGGTTTTGTTGCAATTACCGTATGCATGGGGGGCATGGGTGTCCTAAGGAGGCCTTGCAGAAAACAACCTGGGGTGTTTTCTTGCAATAACCAACAACGGGCTCTCCTAAATCACAACGGGCTCTCCTAAATCACGTTTCAAGTATGTACACTTTCATGGCAATATATAAAACTGGGGTATGTGATAAGCCCCAAGCTAAAGATAGGCCTATCAGAAGAAATACTCTCAATTTCAACTCAAGTTGCAAGTCATACAATTGTAACCGTACCTTCCCAAAATCCTGGCAAACCTAAGCATGGGGGGTATGGGTGTCCTAAGGAGGCCTTGCAGAAAACAACCTGGGGTGTTTTCTTGCAATAACCAACAACAGGCTCTCCTAAATCGCAGTCACAAAGCAGTGTGCGTATGTAAAAATGAGGTTTGAACAGGTACCTCCACACACGTTCTTCAACTTTTTTATTTTTTGTCTGGCTAAAGAAAAGTTGCATCAAAGCACTCCACATGCAATACCTCGGGGGTGTCTACGTTTCAAGTATGTGCCCTTTCGTGGCGATATATAAAACTGGGGTATGTGATAAGCCCCAAGCTAAAGATAGGCCTATCAGAAGAAATACTCTCAATTTCAACTCAAATTGCAAGTCATACAATTGTAACCGTACCTTCCCAAAATCCTGGCAAACCTATGCATGGGGGGCATGGGTGTCCTAAGGAGGCCTTGCAGAAAACAACCTGGGGTGTTTTCTTGCAATAACCAACAATGGGCTCTCCTAAATCACAGTCAAAAAGCAGTGTGCCTGTGTAAAAATGAGGATTGAACATCCACACACGTTCTTCAACTTTTTTTGACTAAAATGATTGCATCTAAGGCATCAAAACACTCCATATACAATACTGCGGGGTGTCAACTTTTCGTATATATGCACGCTCATGGCAAGAAAATACATTGGGATATCTGATAAGGCCCCCAAAAGGAAAATAGGCAAACAAGATATGTAAAATTTGAAAAACGCATATCAGACATTTTGCTTTGCACCCCCCAGTGAACCCGACACACATATGCATGGGTGGTATCGCTGTACTTGGGAGATGTTGCCGAGCACATATTGGGGTGTCCTTTGGCAGTAACACCTAACAGGAGCTTAGAATCTATGCCCAAAGTAGAATGTGTGAGTATAAAATAACACCACAAAAATGTTTGACAGAGATTGGTGGTAGAATTAGTGCATGTAAAGTGTTGAAATGCCACCATGTGAAATGCCCTAGGGTGTGTACTTTTCAAAAACATACGGTTTGACGGGGGTGAATTACATTGGCCGGCTTCATAAATGTTCCAACTGGGACATGGGCGCATGATGGCCAGCTGTGTTTTATTTTTCCATTTTTCATCATATTTTACTTTTTTTATTCTAGTAAATCATATGATATGATGAAAATAGTGGTATCTTTAGAATGAACATTTAATAGAGAGAAAAATGGTATATAATATGTATGGGTACAGTAAATGTGTAAGAGGCAAATTACATCTAAACACAACCACTGTAGAAATGTAAAAAGAACCCTGGTCCTTAACTGTAATAAAATAGAAAAATGGCCTGGTCACTAAGGGGTTACACAGTGGCTGTTCACTGTTAAAAAAAAACAAAAAAGGACCTATGAGGCTGCTCACTGTTTAATAGACATGCCCCTACTCGCGGTATAGCAAGCAGGGGCATAATTTACTAATACTAAGTAATCTTTAACACCACTAAGTAATCTTTACTTAGTATTAGTAAATTTGGCTGAAAGACCAATTAAGGTCTTTCAGCCTTTTAGTAGATAGCTCCCTAATACCGTGGGAATTAGGGAGTTATCTACTTATTCATTCCTGTCATTACATTTACTGGCTAATTAACTTACATTTTATATGAATGTATGTTACTTGATTGTTGTAAGTGTTGCAAATGCTTACAGCTGAATCCTGGCTATGTTTGTATACTTTTTATTTAAAACTATACAGTGTAACATTCTTCATTCTTCCACTGGGTAAGTAAATTAGTTCTTAGGCAATACTGTGCTTCGGAACTTCGGCACTTCGGAAATTCGGTAATTTCGGAACTTCGGCAATTCAGTAATTCATCTATTCGGACATTTGGAATTGCCCGAAATGCACATGCACATGTCTACTAGTAGCTAGCCAGATATTGCAGAAAGCTAAACCTACTCTGACACTAGAATCCATGACAGAATCAGACAGGAGGAACATTTTTTTTCTCAACATTTACTGATTTTGCTCTAACCATCAATCATCTTGTTTTTTGATACCCCTTAATTGGACATAAAATCAGGCCCTCATGATCAGGCAGACCTCTAGTCCAATAGATTTACACCTTCCACCCCAAGAAGAATAAGGTTTTTCTACACATCCAGTCTGAGCATCATTTTCAACCAAACACTGCCCCAGTAATAACAGAAGTTATTTAATATAAAAAAAAGGGATTTGTCCTGACCTGAAGGAGAAAGGTCAGTGGGCACAATGTGCAGTTGATGACCTGCACAACCGTTCCACCCTGAAAAGAACAAAGCTTTGCCACACATTTAGTCTGTAGTGTGAGTGACCATGCTTCATTGTGGGGGAAATGTGTAGCAGGCATAGTCAAACTGCGAGGCTCAGCTAGGCATAGTGAATCCAAACTACTTTTTTTCAGTTTGCTTTTTAATTCACTGGATGTTGAGGAATTTGACTGTTTCTTGTCCAGCTTTCCTCTGTCAAAAACTGGCACTATCCTCACCATCCACCCTCCCAGAGGTTAAAGTGCTATGTCTGCAGTTGTGGGGGAAACAGCAATATCACCATCACCAGGTTTATCATTGCTGCCACCACCAAGACCAGACATTGGATAAACAATTGTGCTACTATGCTCTACCTCTTCTGTAAAGAGTGGCTCTGATAACACTGACAAAGGATGCCTTGCTGAGCTCCTAACCAGCTAACCAGTCTCCCGCACTAGAATCAATGACCCAGGCTATCTACAGATATGTCCAAATCAAATTTTGTGCACAACTTTTAGCTGTCACTATTTTTAAGGCCATTTATTGAGGATTATGTCCTTGATAAATGGCATCACCTGATCACTTATTTTCAACTATAGGTATAACAAAGATTTTCAATATTTTTCAAATCTCAATGTCATTCAATGCAATATTTATTGGTTCCCAATAGGTCTTTAACAGTGGTAAGTAAATTGATTAGAACCGATAAAAGGCTTATTCGGAGCTAGTGAACTACCAATAAATGTAATTGACTCAAATATAATCAAGGACATTATGTTATATCGTTAAATAGGGCATATGAAGAAAACTCTACCCGTTCATTAAAATTTTTTTTATATTTGTTTGTGAACTTAATGAGAGACTAGGGATTACTAAGGAACCATGCCAAACTGCCTCACTCACATATGCATGATATACCAAAAAAAAAAGTAGATTTTGCCTATGGCAGAGCAAAGGATTATTTACAGTTAGAACAATAAAAATGTGGAATTATTTGCCTAGACAGTTGGCTCTGTCAGATTATGTGGATAATTTAAAGGAGCACTATAGGGTCAGGAACACAAACATGTATTCCTACCCTATAGGGTTAAATCCACCATCTAGCCCCCTGGCCCCTCATGCCTCTCTAAATATAGTAAAATCTTACTTGTATTCAAGTCTGGAGCTGCTTACTTTGTCCCTGTTTCCTTTTGACCTGCCCACTGCCTGCTGACATCACCATGACTGCTGACCCCAAATACCCAAAACCGTTACCCCCAATAACGACATGACACCTGATTGTTGGGTAAGGGCAACGGCCACAGCTTTATTAAACTTTTACACAACCAGCATTTCCACCTGTCAGCTGTTGGGGTGACTACCCAACAGACAGATACTCCAAGTCTTTATCCAGAGTTCGTACAGCCTGCCTTCGGCCATCAGCCCTAGCAGGCTGCGACTCCCCAAATCCTTTCCGTGCATTACGTGCGCTGGCCAGGAACTCCGCCACCGCGATGCCGGCCCTCCCTCTCTTTACCCGGCATCGCGCCCCCCGCAGCCAGCGCCTTTTCTATACCCGACTGCAGACCCGCATTAAAAATGTCCAATCCTATTTGGTTCAGGTGCACTCCGTCCGCCCTCATCAAATTCCGATTGTCCCCCTCCAGCTCCACATGCCGAACCGCCACACCACCAAGCCGCCGCACAAACCGAGAGATCGTCATGTTGAGCTTGCGCCTGCTCCGCTCCAGGCCCTTGGCATGCGGCAAGACCTGCCAGCCAGGACGGGGAACAATCTCCGACCAAATCAGAGTACAGCCTGAGAATAGTGCCAAACACCGGGCCAAGTCGTGCTTGACAGAGTGCATCAGATCCACCGATCTAACCCTCCCTAAATCATTACCTCCCGCATGGATCACAATTGTAACCGCCCCCGACACGAACCTGCTCAGGGCCACGCACTCCGGATAGACTTGACTCCAGGACAGACCCCGAACACCCCTCCAGCGTACCCTTGCTATGTCCATGGAGATCCCTAGGTTCCGTCCATAGGAGCGAGACTGAGCCCGTCGAGCTGCCCAATATATAAACGAATGCCCCAAGATCCATACGTAACGGGGGACGCAACCTGAAACAAATTATAACAAATGTGGACGAACATACAGCTGAAACCGCCTAGAAGACCATCTGCCTAATCGCTGCACCACCGAGCCTGCCAAACCCATACCGCTAGCCTGAGTAGCGGCCCCAATCCTAAAGGAATGGGGCGAGAACCCTGATGGATCTTGACCGCAGTCCACCAGCGCTCTACCCAACACTGACGCGAACTGAAAACGCGTAAGCGGGGACCCATCCGCATGCACCAACAATGAGGCCGCCGCTGGCCGACTCGCCATATACTGTTGGAAGAGCCGGACCGGACAATACTCACCACCATAGCTCCCCACCCTGAGCCACACACCAGCCCCAGCTTGATCTGTCTTGGATCTGCGGATATGCAGGTCCACAAACCCATCCGTCCAACGCACATCTGACAGCAAGAGAGGAGAAACCGAACGGCGATTGGGGGCGACAAGCTCCCCCACCCGCAATGCCCCGAAGAAACACAGCGCAAAACTAACCTGGAACAACCGACTCTCTGATACCGAGACACAGACCCCCGGCAATGCCCCCATCAACTGCCACAACAGCTCCACTGAAATCGGACGCCGCCGGTCCGGACGCCTCCGGGTCCTCCAACCGCGCAGAACCCGCTGCAGGCAAAACTCCTTCGTTATGTCCCGCCAGCCTAGAAACCGAAACAAAAACGACAGAGCCGACAGCGCTCTCTCCGCCGACGCGCATGAGTGACCTTGCTCCAGGAGCCTACTCATATAGCGTAACGTCACTGAGAACCGGGCAGCCCCCGATGACATACGATCAGACCCCTCCACACACGACAGCCAACCTACCCATACCGACCTGTATGCCTTCCACGTAGCCGCCGACAACGATGCCGACACCAAGGACATCAGCCCTCCGAAACCAGGTCCCATAAGTATGCCGGGCAGCGAAGACCCTCCTGATCTGCTTCCGGGGCCGACTCCCGAAAACGGTCCCACTGAAACCGAGAAAGAGAGTCAGCCACCACATTCAAAACCCCTGGAACATGCCGAGCCTGCAACCACACATTAAACTGTAAGCTCAGCAGCACTAGGTGACGCAAGAGAGACAGCACTGGAGGAGATGCAGACGATGATCGGTTAATCACATGGACCACACTCATGTTATCCGTGTGAAAAACCACCACCCGGTTCCGCAATTCGTCCCCCCACAGTGCTAGCGCCACCACTATGGGGAACAGCTCCAAGAACGTAAGGTTCTGCATCAACTCCAGCTCACGCCACGCCGCCGGCCAAGCAGCCGCACACCACTTGCCCTGAAAGTAAGCCCCAAACCCTACCGATCCCGATGCATCCGTGTACAGATCAAGTTCGGCATTGGGAACCGCTTCCCGCAACCAGCATGATCGGCCGTTATACCTACCCAGGAAGACGCTCCATACCTGTAAGTCAGCCCTAAGTTTGGCCGACACCCGAATAAAATGGTGAGCCTCCCGGATACCAACCGTCGCCAATGACAAGCGCCGGCAAAAGGCCCGCCCCATGGGCAAGACTCTGCAAGCAAAGGCTAGGTGACCCAGCAGTACTTGCATCGTGCGCAACTGTACCTTCCGAGCCGATTTTACCAAGTCAATCTGCTTGAGCAGGACCATTAGCTTTTCGTCCGGTAAGCGAAAAACCATGTCCACGGTGTCAATCTCGATGCCCAAAAACGACAGCCTAGTGGCTGGCCCCTCCGTCTTCTGCTCCGCCACTGGTACGCCAAACCACGCGGACACTGCGCGGAAGGCCGCCAACAACCGAGAACATCCGTCACCCTCCCGAGGACTCACAAACAAGAAGTCGTCGAGATAGTGCGTCACCGAATCCAAACCCGAATACTGAACCACAGACCATTCCAAAAACGAGGAAAACATTTCAAAATAAGAACACGAGATCGAACAACCCATGGGAAGGCACATGTCGTAGAAAAACGACCCCTGGAATTGACAACCCAGCAGGTGATAACATTCTGGGTGAACCGGCAATAACCGAAAGGCCGATTCGATGTCTGATTTAGCCAGGAGAGCCCCCAACCCCGCTTCCCTAACCAATGACAGGGCCCTGTCAAACGAAGCATAACGCACCCTGCTGAATTCCTTATCGATATCATCGTTCACCGACCTCCCAGCCGGGTAGGACAGGTGATGAATCAACCGAAAGGAGCCAGGCTCCTTTTTAGGTACCAGCCCCAAGGGCGATACCCGCAAGTTGGGAAATGGGGGGTAAGAAAACGGCCCCGCCATGCGCCCCAATGTCAATTCTTTTTCCAACTTGGCACCCAAAACTTCCTCCCTACCCTTGACCGACCGAAGATTATCTGCCAACCGTGGCTCCGCCGAGGAGACAAAGGGGATCCAGAATCCGACTGAAAACCCTTCCTCCAACACCGCGGCATCGCAGCATTTAGGGTAGGCCTCGAGCCACGGCAACATCCTTGCCACGCTCACTGGTGTCCTCCCCCTTGGAACCATCCTCTCGTGACCCTGCCTTGGGAATGGACTGCTTCGCCTTCTTGAAGCATCGCATGGCGGGGTGAGCCCCCCCGCAATGTGAGCACTCGTGCTTGAACCTACAGGAGGAGTACCACCTGCAGTGGCTCTCATTGAAGAGCCAGCACACTCCCTTTTTCTGCCCAGCCGGCGCACCGGAGGAAGCTCCGGCGCCGGCTACCCCTGGAAAGGACGCCGGACGACTCGCGTCATGAGCAACAGCCACAGGCTGCCATCCTGCGTGCCGAAGTCCAATCCAGGACACGCCGCCATCTTCTGCCGGAACTGCTGGTCGTAACGAAACCAGCTCTGCCCGCCATACACCTTATACGCACCCCAAATCAGATCCAAGTATCCGAACAGCTGCGGCGCCCTATCCGGAACCGACGGGTCAGAATACTTGCGAAAACCGCGAAACCCTGTAACCAATTCCCAAACGTTCGTGGGATTTGCTTACCCTTCTCGGGGTCCTGTGGCTCGCCACGACGTGGTCGATCCACAGAATCCCTGTCCGGGGAAACCAGGGACAAAAAGTCCACAAATTCCCCTTTAATAATCTTATCCCGCGTCTCCCCTGGGACATGCATGCCCAAGGGGGACAGTTCACAACCCGGTAGAGAGGGACGGAACCCCCCCCCGCCTGAGCCCTATCAGCTGGAGCCTCCTCCAGCACCCTGCGCACGTCCCCTGATTGGCTATGCGCAGCTGGCAACCTATCTACCACTGCCCTGAGCAAGCGCAACAATTCCCTATCCGCAGCCTGCTCCTGCCCTAGCGCACCCTGTCCCCCAGCTAGGCTACCCCAAGCGCTAGCGCAAGCCAACTCACCGCTTAGTGGAGCTGCCACGGTAGCCTGCTCAGGTTGGCGAGGTCTGGGAGCCGTCCTATGGTCCAAATCTTCCTCCTCTGATCCGGATTCCGAGTCCTCCTGTAGCCTCCTCTGGATGCTGTCCCATGTTGGACTCCTGTCCGGCAGTCCCCGCGTTCTGGGCTCTCCTTGCTGCAGGGCATCCGCCCCCAGCCTTCTCCTGGGCTGTACAGCCCTCCGATCCCGAGCTTGGGCGCCCCCACGGCTCCCCTGGGGCTCCGGCGCCGCATTTTCGCGCACTTACGGGTTCTCCGGTGGGGCCTGTGACGTCCGCACTGTGCGCCGTGCGTCCGTCACGTACGCGCCCCTTGTGACGTCCGGCGTCTCCACGCACCGCCCGGACGTCCGACGTCGATGCGTCACTTCCGGCCGGACCGGAAGAGAAGGAGGACTGCGCGAGCGCTCTTCCCGCGCTCCGCCATCTTGGGCCCGCCTCACCGCAGCTCTCACCACCCGCGGCTGCCTCCTGGAAGCCCGGGATCCGCCATCACCGCCTCCATGCTCCGGCGCCGGCTGCTGCCCGCTGGTCCCGGCCTCCGATCCCCCTCCTCTACGCACCGGACTGGGGGAAAGGCGGGAAGGAGGCCTAGAACGCCTCGGCCTCCTCCCGCGGGCCAGAGAAGGGGTCTCCGCCACCGGCTGCTCCACGGCCATGCGGGCCTGGGGAAGGTCGGCCATCAGCTCTGCCAGAGAACCGGATCCATTGGACGCCAGGTAGGCCTGCAGCACCCCCAGCAAAGCCTCCCTTGACAATTCAGCCATCTTGCAGGGAAGGCCTAGCTTGCAGTTAACACTGGAGTAAGGTAACTAAATTCTAACTAAACTCTTCTTTTTTTTTTTTTTTTTTTAACAGCAGATGGCTAGAAGCTAAAGGGCTCTGAAACTTTGAAAACTGTTCCAGACTGCTCCTTCTGCACTGGTGAGTCCCACCCCCTTGATCTCCCTCTTATATCCCACTATATAGGCAACATTGTATCTTTTATCTTCCCACCCCTTACTGCAGGGCAGCAGTCATGCCTCCCCTTCCTTGCAGTCCAGGGGATATCTGAAGTGGTAGCCTGATCCAATCACAATGCTTCCCCATATGATTGGCCGAGACTGACAAAGAGGCAGATCAGGGGCAGAGCCAACACAATTCAAACACAGCCCTGGCCAATCAGCATCTGCTCATAGACATGAATTGAATCAATGAATCTCTATGAGGAAAGTTCAGTGTCTGCATGCAGAGGGTGGAGACACTGAATGTTTTGTTGCATTTTAGGCAGCAATGACCCAGGAAGGATCTCTAACAGACATCTTAGGAGTGGCCAGTGCAGTTATCTCTAGGCTGTAATGTAAACACTGCATTTTCTATGAAAGCACAGTGTTTACAGCAAAAAGCCTGAAGGTTATGATTCTACTCACCAGAACAAATTCAATAAGCTGTAGTTGTTCTGGTGACTATAGTGTCCCTTTAAAACATTTGAACGCACTTTTTAAAATAGAATATTCAAGGATATTGAAGTTTATATTTGGTGTTATAGCATTTGATTGCTTTTCTGAGTCTAAAATAATTATTGTCTTGTGTTGAACCATACTTGGAAATTATTTCAAATTTGGATTTTTGCCTGCTTTTTGATAAACAGCAAAAACAGATATGTGTATACGGCTGAAGATGATGAACCTGAGACTGTTCAGCTTATGTTACTATACAACTATGTAAGTTGAGCTGGATGCCCTTTGCATAAAGGTTTGTATTGAACTATTAAGATAATATAATATTTTATAGTTTTATTTTAGCTCTCACAGACATATTTATTATTGTCTTTTGTTTTTCTGCAAGGAGCCTCAAATTGCATTTGACCTTTATTGCTGTATACTAAATCACTTCTGGGTGTTTTTATACAAATCTTTTGCCTACAGGAATATGTTGAGCAGTGCCCATAGTACAATGTTCAGTTGTTATTTTAATATGAATAAAGATAATATAACTAGTTTAAGGAAATGTTTCAGGATGGATTTTCCAACACCGTTTCAATCCATTATCTCAGTAATGCATTAAAAATAGATTGTGACAGAACCTTGCAGAGTGGCTCCCAGGCTAGCCTCTTACCTAGAAACTATGGACACCTTGGTATGGGAATCAGGTCAAAATAGTTAGACAATGCTGCTTTATCTTCCCCTGGGCAAAATAGGTCTGCATCCCAAGCATGGGACCAATCCTCTTATGCCTTCTACATAGATATTAAAGAAAAAACACAAAAAAGTAGCTTTTATATGCAGATTTTCGGCACACCTGGAAAACATTTGGGAGATTTACTGACCACGTGCATGTGTATGTAAATGCGTATGTTCACTTAAGTGCATGCATTGCTCAATAATTGCATAGGGCTTTGAATGACACCTGCTTTCACTTTCTCCGTCTCTAACAGCATTCTACTCACATTATGAAGAAAAATGAAAGACACTTAAACAACTGAATAGAAAAAAATCTGTCTGTGTATACATTCACTTATTTGTGGGATTTCTATTCATTGTTACCAAATAAATGTAATTCTTATTTGTTTGTGTGCCATTTTATAGTGTATAAGAAATGGTGCTCATAGGCGTAATAAAGCATTTTATTCTTTTAGCTTATGGCTCAGCATTTTCTTGTAAATGAGAAGTAAGTAAGTATGTTTGTAGGAAAATCTTTTTTTTAATATAATGTTAAAAATGCCTTATTATTATTTGCAAGATGCATGGCTGTAGGCTACATCACTGGGGCATTAGCTTATATATAAATATGGGTTACACTCAATTTGCAGAATTGACATGCATGTACCAATGCAAACACTATCTTTAAATACTAGTACAATTATTCCATTCTTTTGCATTTGCAAATTTAATTATCCAAAATCTTAGAAATACGCAAAGGAGAATGTTGCATAGGGACACAGTATCATGTAGAGTTATGTGCAATGAACCAAACCTCCTTGGCTTTTTTATTGACATTATAGTGACATGATTTGGTGATAATTTTATAAAGTGCGTTTTAAATGGGATATTCCTCACAGATAAAGAACTTCAGCTGAAATGCTTTATGTGTGTGAAGTGGTCCTTTAAACCCAATGCTATGGTGTCTATGACAGGTAAGAATTAAGCAAAGACAATGTGGATAAGTGACAATTCAAAACTAACACATAATAGTATTAGGCAGAAAGTGTTGTAATAGTCTGTAGTCAATGATAAAGGTGACAACTACTGACATATTTCCCTACGGAGGAGGGTAACATGCACATTTTTATAACAAAAAACATTATAGAACTTGTGACTAGAGATGAGTGAACCCGAACTGGAAAGTTCGTACCGAACATTACAGTTTTTGGACCCCGAACACGGACATTTCAGTGTATGTTCGTGTTGGAGTTCGGTGTTCGGCGATTTAATGGCGCGTTTTGAAAAGGCTGCAGGGCAGCCAATCAACAAGCGTTTGACTTGTGTGCCCTTAGAAGCCATCACAGCCATGCCTACTAATGGCATGCTGTGATTGGCCAGTGCAGCATGTGACCCAGCCTCTAAATATAAACTGGAGACATGTAGCGCCGCACGTCACATGGGCTGTTATTAGTGTAGGAAGAGGATGCTGCAGCTGTGAGGGACAGATTAGGAAAGAATTCTGGTGTTGAATCTGCAGACTACAGTGATTATTTTTGTTGGTGCTATACTACATTTTTGTACCCTGCCCTGAGCCCAGTGCCACAGAGAGTGCAGTGCACTTGCAACTGCATGTGTGCCAGGTACATTACTTTAATCCTGTTCTGGTAGCTCAGTGAGCAACATCTAGGTATTTTTAAATACTACAATTGTTTTGGTGCTAAATAGTACATTTGCGTACTGCATTTCTTGCAGTCTAATAAAACCCTTAAATACTACAGTTACATTGTTGGTTTAAAAAAATCACACTTTTTTTGTGCTAAATAGTACATTTGAGGCCTGCGGTGCACTTCATATCTGAGAGTCAAATAGAACTGTCAAATACTGTGGTAACATCGCAGTTTGACAAATTCTAATTTTTGGGGTGCTAAAAAGTAAATTTTGGGCATGCAATTCATATCTGAGAGTCAAATAGAACCGTCAAATACTGTGGTTACATCGCACTTTAAAAAATTCTAATTTTGTTGGTGCTAAATAATACATTTGTGGCCTGCGGTGCACTTCATATCTGAGAGTCAAATAGAACCGTAAAATACTGTGGTTACATCGCAGTTTTAAAAATTAAAACATTTTGGGTGCTAAATAGTACATTTAGGGTGTGCACTTCATATCTGAGAGTCAAATAGAACCGTCAAATACTGTGGTTACATCGCAGTTTTAAAAATTAAATTTTTTGGGTGCTAAATAGTACATTTGGGGTGTGCACTTCATATCTAAGAGTCAAATAGAACCGTCAAATATTGTGGTTACATCGCACTTTGAAAAATTAAAATTTTTGTAATTCTATTTTAGCGGCTATTTCAATACAAAGCTTTTCAGTTGGTGTCAAAGAGACGGTGAACAAACAATAGTACAGTTTCATTATGCAGTACATCAACACATGCAGTATGTTAACCCTTTTTTAAAATATGTTTGTCTGGCTAGGTTCCCTCATGTCTGCGCCATGCTAGCTGTTCCTTGGATTGGAGGGTGCTTGCTAGGAGCGGGATGTGCCCTGGTCTCTGTCAGTGTTAGGCATGTCGATTAATTTCTTAAGGCGTCTGTTTTAGTGAAATGTCGTTCGGCCAGGGGAGCAGTCGGTGACCTAAATCATGTTTCGTAGTGGCTGGTATAAATGCAGGTCGAGCTAGGTCCGTCTCGGGTTGTGCTACTTTTTTTTGGATGTGAGCAGCCCTGGATTTAGGGCGGCCTGGGGGGCAATTGCCACCCTGCCCCCCAGCACAGCCCACCCCTGACTGAGAGTCAAATAGAACCGTCAAATACTGTCGTTACATCGCACTTTGAAAAATTCTAATTTTTTTGGTGCTAAATAGTACATTTGTGGCCTGCGGAGCACTTCATATCTGAGAGTCAAATAGAACCGTCAAATACTGTAGTTACATCGCACTTTGAAAAATTCTAATTTTTTTTGGTGCTAAAAAGTAAATTTGGGGCGTGCACTTCCAAAGGCAGGGTAAGCATGGCTGAAATATGGAAAAGCTTTGTCAGCACGCCACAACAACCAGCACCACCAGCTGATATGGAACGTCTTAGCAGGAGGCAGCATTTCAGCAACATGGTGGAACAGTACATGTGCACACGCCTACACGTACTGACTGATGGGTCTGCCCCATTCAACTTCTGGGTCTCCAAATTGGGCACATGGCCTGAGCTTTCCCTTTATGCCTTGGAGGTGCTGGCCTGCCCTGCAGCCAGTGTATTGTTTGAACGTATGTTTAGCACGGCAAGGGGCGTTATCACAGACAAGAGCAGCCACCTGTCCACAGTCAACATGGACAAGCTCACGTTTATTAAAATGAACCAGGCATGGATCCCACCAGACTTGTCTATACCTTGTGCAGAATAGATATTTATACCCAAACATCCAGGTGTCCGCTCATCTCTACTTGTGACATACCTGTGTCAAAAAGAAACTTTTTTTTTATCGGTTTCATGAATCTTTAGTTTCTCTTTGTCCATTCCCTTTATTTTCAAAAAAAATTTATTGAACTTTTTCAAATAAAATGTTAAGCGATGACAGAGGAAATGGACACAGAATAAGAAAAAGTGTGTGTTTGTGGGGGTGGAGGGTGGGGGATATAATAAAAGAAAATTGTAAATTATACATAAAAAACAGAATAACAGAATGCAATTGTACACAATTAAACTAATAGCTAATACATTTCAAACAATTTCAAATACAAAGTCTTAGTTATAAGAGATATTGTTTTCCGATAGAATTTTCAACTGACTGGATAGAAGAGTGGACCTGTATAAGTGCAATTTCATCCCTTTTGTTTTCCAATAGCAAAGAAAGTACTACTCCTATTGATGGACTGGTTGTTGATTTCCAGTAGCGAAGTATCACCAACGTGGCATCTATTACAATGTGCTTGTCATCAATCTTTCATCTTACTAACACTATCGGGTAATTTATTATTTTTTTTTAAACAAACTCAATTCTGGTAAAAATACTTTAGTTAATGAAGCAATAAATTAATCTCTTTCCAAAATCTCTGATTTTGGTACAAAGAATTTTGGTACAAGGTCACCAGACATGATATAAAGACTCTAGGTATCCACAACCCCTCCATCATCTATCGGAAAAGTCTAAATACACAGCAATCAGGCAGACATACTAAATCTGCTCCTAGAATGAATTTCAAATGTCATCTATAAAGTTTACATTGGGATTTCTAAGCTTGCATACCTTTCCTAGAAGGAAGGTGTGTTGCCTTCCCTTCACTTCTTTTATCGGCCAATATTCTAACAAGCATGTAGCAAATCTTTTCTCAGTAAATGGACTCTAAAGCCACAGAGACCACTTTATCGCAATGTAGTGGCCTGGGTGACCTGTTGCTGTAGTTTTAATCCTGCAACTTAAAAGAATGCCAGAGAGGTGCTTCTGTGAAATAGCAGAGTAAACCTTAGATAGACCATTTGATCGGTGCAGCGCTATGCAATGCATGCACACTTACCTCCCAATGCTTTCCTGTGGAAAAGCACTGGATTGGCTGAGACCATTGATCTCAGTAGAAATATCTAAGTAAAATGTCAGAGACCAGCACTCTATGGGATACAAAGTAAGTAAAACTACCTTTTTTTTACCCTGGTAGTGGAGCCTTGGCACCTAAATGGTGACTAGAGCACTATAGTGTCGGAATGCACATTTGTATTCCTAATGCTACAATGTCCCTTTAAGTAGTATGTAAGCAGAGTGTCAGTCTTTTAATATGAATGTTGTGATTTCTCATATTTTTCTTCTGATTGATGTTTCAGGTTTCAGTACTTTTTATTTTTCTCAAGTGATTAGTGTCTTAAAGATATATTAATTCCTCATTATATTTTATTGAATACCCTTACTAAAATTTAGACATACTACACTTATTTTTTACCAGATATGTGGAATTCATTTTATCATTCACAATGTGAAAGCATTTATGTATATATCAATCTGTGTAAAATAATACATAGTCACTGCATGTGACATCTCAAACATATTTATTCTTTTCCTTTCCAAAATAATTAATTTCCATATCAGGACTCAATTCTAGGCCATGTGAATGATAAATAAAATGCTATTTGACTGTAACAGAAGTCTTGCGACAAAGCCTCTCAAATTAATTTGAAATCTATAGATACATATATTGACTTATACATATCGAAATTTTCTATTTGTACATTAGTCTGCTGAGATTGCTAAAAATAAATGTATCCCTAATTCCAGCTATGTATGTCTATTGAAGCATACCATCCATACAAACCCAGATTTCTGTGTAAATTAAGTTCCTTACAGTCCATACAATTGTTGCCTTGTCCTCTTGTCTCAAATCTTCTTTCTTAACTGGGATATTGAATAATGTGCAGATTTACAGAAAGGAAATGTTAACGATTTTATATTTTAGACTATTTTATTAATCAGTGCAGGAATAATATAACTCATTAGGCTAATAATTTATTATTATTATTATTATTGTTATTATTTTATTATTTATATAGTGCCATCACATTCCGTAGCGCTATACAAAGGGTGGAGTAAATAGGTAAATGATGGATTTACAACATGATTTTAAACAAGTGGAAAAAATATATTTTTACCAACCATTTTGATGTTTCACATGAATATAACGGATTTAGGATTGTTGTTTACGATTGAGGGATGGAATCAATTTCTAAATTGTAGTCCAGTATCCCAGCATTTTAAAACTTCTCCTGCTGCCACTGACTTAAAGGAACACTAGAGTATCAGGAATACAAACGTGTCAAACGCGTATTCCTGACACAATGATTTTGAAAACAGAGTTTACGTGACCTGCCCCCCGTCAGTGGAGTAAAAGATGTCAGAGGAGTAAAATCACCTCTAGTGGCCGTCTGAGTAACTACCACTAGAGGAGTACCTAGACAGTAGTGTAAGCAATGTATTTTCTCTGAAAAGACTACTTTGGTGACTATAGTGTCCCTTTAAGGTTATAAACATTGTTTAATGCAAAATACAAGAACCGCTTATTAAAGTGTTCTGAAAAGTGATGGTTAAAATTGACCATATTTATAAAAGTGATCTCAAAATGAATGTATTTCTTTATAGCAAATTCCAACAGTTTTCACACAAAAAAAAGAATGCAGAAAACTACACATAAAAGTATCAGTAACACTTTGATAAATCTCCTCCAAGCTACAGGGAGTGCAGAATTATTAGGCAAGTTGTATTTTTGAGGATTAATTTTATTATTGAACAACAACCATGTTCTCAATGAACCCAAAAAACTCATTAATATCAAAGCTGAATATTTTTGAAAGTAGTTTTTAGTTTGTTTTTAGTTATAGCTATGTTAGGGGGATATCTGTGTGTGCAGGTGACTATTAATGTGCATAATTATTAGGCAACTTAACAAAAAACAAATATATACCCATTTCAATTATTTATTATTACCAGTGAAACCAATATAACATCTCAACATTCACAAATATACATTTCTGACATTCAAAAACAAAACAAAAACAAATCAGTGACCAATATAGCCACCTTTCTTTGCAAGGACACTCAAAAGCCTGCCATCCATGGATTCTGTCAGTGTTTTGATCTGTTCACCATCAACATTGCGTGCAGCAGCAACCACAGCCTCCCAGACACTGTTCAGAGAGGTGTACTGTTTTCCCTCCTTGTAAATCTCACATTTGATGATGGACCACAGGTTCTCAATGGGGTTCAGATCAGGTGAACAAGGAGGCCATGTCATTAGATTTTCTTCTTTTATACCCTTTCTTGCCAGCCACGCTGTGGAGTACTTGGACGCGTGTGATGGAGCATTGTCCTGCATGAAAATCATGTTTTTCTTGAAGGATGCAGACTTCTTCCTGTACCACTGCTTGAAGAAGGTGTCTTCCAGGAACTGGCAGTAGGACTGGGAGTTGAGCTTGACTCCATCCTCAACCCGAAAAGGCCCCACAAGCTCATCTTTGATGATACCAGCCCAAACCAGTACTCCACCTCCACCTTGCTGGCGTCTGAGTCGGACTGGAGCTCTCTGCCCTTTACCAATCCAGCCACGGGCCCATCCATCTGGCCCATCAAGACTCACTCTCATTTCATCAGTCCATAAAACCTTAGAAAAATCAGTCTTGAGATATTTCTTGGCCCAGTCTTGACGTTTCAGCTTGTGTGTCTTGTTCAGTGGTGGTCGTCTTTCAGCCTTTCTTACCTTGGCCATGTCTCTGAGTATTGCACACCTTGTGCTTTTGGGCACTCCAGTGATGTTGCAGCTCTGAAATATGGCCAAACTGGTGGCAAGTGGCATCGTGGCAGCTGCACGCTTGACTTTTCTCAGTTCATGGGCAGTTATTTTGCGCCTTGGTTTTTCCACACGCTTCTTGCGACCCTGTTGACTATTTTGAATGAAACGCTTGATTGTTCGATGATCACGCTTCAGAAGCTTTGCAATTTTAAGAGTGCTGCATCCCTCTGCAAGATATCTCACTATTTTTGAATTTTCTGAGCCTGTCAAGTCCTTCTTTTGACCCATTTTGCCAAAGGAAAGGAAGTTGCCTAATAATTATGCACACCTGATATAGGGTGTTGATGTCATTAGACCACACCCCTTCTCATTACAGAGATGCACATCACCTAATATGCTTAATTGGTAGTAGGCTTTCGAGCCTATACAGCTTGGAGTAAGACAACATGCATAAAGAGGATGATGTGGTCAAAATACTCATTTGCCTTATAATTCTGCACTCCCTGTATGTGGCTATGGCCTGAGCTTGAGTATGTTCAAATACTTGACCACGGTAAAACACTGTTTTAGAACTGTAGCACTGCACACTATAGGCCCCCAGACTACTTCATCTCATTGAAGTGGTCTGAGTGCAGTGTCTGAGGTCCCTTAACCTTGCAATGGTAATTATTACAGTCACTAGAGGGTGGTTAGGTGAATTTCGGTCGCTTAACTAATGCTGGATGTCCTCACACTGTATGCATGAGAACATGCAGCGTCATCAGAAACCCCATAGTAAAACATTATACAATGATTTCCTATGGGGGAAGACCTAATGCGAGCGCAGCTCTTGCCACGCATGGGCATTAGATCCTCGTACTGACCTAATAAGGATTGAGTCTGAGCCATCAACATCGATAAGTGAAAGAAGCGTTTATTTATCCTCTTCTGCACCACAGGGAGTGTGAGAGGGAGGGGGACACGAGGGAGGGGGGCGCTATAGTTTCCCTTAAATTATGCTATCATCACGTTTGATGCTTTAAAAAAAGAAGTGGGTGGTGAGAGCACACTAATAAATATTGCACGTTACCCTTAATTACATGTAGAATTGGTAAAAAAGTGCTAATATTCAATCCAAGATCCACAAACAAATCGATAGTTAATAAATGCCTGTAGATTGAAACAGAAAAAGGGGGGGACACAAAATAGTGTAATAACGTAGGAGCCACTTGACAATTTAAAATTTCAAAGTTTCCACTCACATGGTCATGAGCCACTTGTTAAAAGCTGGCTCAGACTAAAGGTAAATCAGGTGAAAGCACGTGGACATCAGGTACCAAGTTGTTTTTTCCTCTGTGATCTTGCAAGTTGTTTGTTGCTTAAAAATATTCCAGGATGCAGGAAATTTCGCAAACAAATGTATTTATACACTATGAGGTAGCATTAAAAAACAACAAATAAAATAAAATAAACCTTAAAAGTCCACTATTACTGTAACTCGAACTTGACACGTTTCGGCGATGATTTTTGGACTTTTGAAAAAGGTATCGCCGAAACGCGTCAAGTTCGAGTTACAGTAATAGTAATAGTAATTGTGTATGTTTTGATGTGATTAAGTGACTTCACGTAGGTGATTGTAGCACCTTATTCCTACTAATTAACCTTATATCTTCTGTATTTGCATTAACGTTTGATGCTTTATTTTATTTAGCTAAAATGGGATTCTTCGAAAGTGGGTGACATATTTAATGAGCCATTGAACAAGGCAGAATTCCCCAGTATTTTATATATATAGCTAGTTAATTAGTTAGTATGGCTACCTTTACAAATATACATCAGATATATCAACCTGCTTATCAACAGCTGCAAACACAGCTCATAATATGATACTGGTAGTTTAGTGAGTTGACAGACTGATTCCAATTAATCTTTGTATTATGCTTGCATGTGCTGTTCATTTTATTTGTTTCAGAATGGTATCAAGTCATTTACAATACAGCCATACTGCTTAGTTATAAAATATTTTCACAAGACAAATACATTAAAACACATTTTTAAGGCAGCTACTTAATATAAATTATCCATGTTGTTTCCATTTCACAGTACTATTAGTGCACCCTCAACATACTCACATTATTGCTTCCTCGTCAATAGAAATATGTCTTCCACATGCTATTGTTAAATACAAACAATACCACAATTAGTTTTTATAATATTCTGAGATTTCACTTTGGGATTAATTGTAAACAGAACATCCACATAGATTCCAGCATCATATTTGTGTGCAAAGTATATACAATATAATTAATATATGATGTAAGCTGCTATATATCAGTCAGGCAATTAAGAAAATATAAAGGTACCTTAATTTTAATTCCAAAAATAATGACTTTTAAGCTCTTAATGTGGAACCTTTGCACTTCACTTTAGAGACTTATCAGAGGGTAACGTCCAAAAAATATAAATTGACCAAAAGATAAAAAAGCAAATACTAACTAAACATAAAGGGGGAAAATGACAGGCCACATACCAAAAGCTGGATGTGTTCCGAATCTTGGATGCAATCTCAAAACATCTATTACCCACAGCTGTTACTCACTTCATACGTCTTTTCATTGGACTGCAAAAATCATATTCTTGTGTACGTAGAGCAGCTTGTATTGTACATGCCAAATAGACACAATCTGAACAAATGCTCTATATGTTCTTGATAGGAATAAGAATCAACAGAGATTCAATATCTAGTAGAGATAAGCTTTGGTCCTATATAAACATATTATTCTCACAAGAAGGCATTTTACTCAAGTTAGAAAACAACTTGGATTTCTTGGTAGCAATGACCATATGGAAAAGCATGTAAAATATGTTTGCCTAAATAAAACAGAGAATGACAATAATCGAGATATGGCATGTAGTCTATGTTACCCTGAAATTACAGAATGATCTTTTTCTTGAATATTCACTTCCGTCTCAATCCAAATGCTTAAAATTGTTTTCGCATTAAAACAGAGAACATACCTTCACAAACACACTAATGTAATGTCCCATGTATAATAATGGAGATTGGAGAAACGTGATTTTTTTGTAATTTTATGTCGCTCTGTGTGGCGGAACAGCTGACACTTCATGAAACTCCCTTGTCTTTTACATGTGCTTTCCCTATATGTTTGGTTATTGTGACCGCTCCCCGTTTGGGAGCGCTCCCGCGAAAGTGAGTGAATTCATCTCCTGAACGGGGACCACCCCAATACCTCATTGAGAATGTTAGGTTAGAATGTTCACACCCCGCAACATATGTGTCAAAACTGCAAACCGCACGGGAAACAATTACTGAGTGCTTCCCTGGGTGGCCGCTATTCGTACAGGTGAACGCCACCAGGGGGAGCATACGTGGATTGTTTCCCACCTTGTTCATCTCCCGAAAGAGGGCCTCCCCGTTGTCCAATTAGAACGTTCACACCAATTAATTCAGAACGTTCGCACTTGAAACATAGGTGTGAAACCACAAGGGAAGTAATTAATGAGTGCTTCCCTGGGTGGCGCTGTTCATACAGACGGACGCCAGCAAGGGGGAGCATTCATACCCCAAAAGGAGACATTTCCCTTGTCTGGGTTTCACACCAGGACCTCGGGAAAGGAGACTAGTGTGCGAGGGACCGAGGCAAGGGTCCCTGAGATTGGTGTGGGCACTCGTGGAGCACTGGCGAGTTTGGCAGGCTCTCATGATCCCGAGGGACAAAGAAACTAGATATTTGGGCTTTTCTGTGCCTGGGAGACAACGGGACAGTCCTTTTTTCCCGTGCCTAGACTGCCTGGCACAGAGGCTCTTGGGAAGAAAACCCCTGGCCGGTTGGTGTGGGGAACCCTGGGGATTTAGTGGCAGGCTTCGAGGACTTCGAGGACACAGGGAACAGAGTCCCTTCCCGCGTTGGAAACCCAAGGAGGAGGAGGATCTTGGGGTGGGACCTTGTATGTGTGTGTGGTCAACCCCTTGCATGGTGTTATGCATAAAAACTGTGCGTGGGCAATAAAATAGTGTTGTACCTCCAGGACTGGGTGTCGACCAGTTACTGGGTAGCAATTGGGTCTCTGTATACTGTGAATGGTTCCTGACCGGATGAAGGAAGGGAATTAGCGGAGGTAACCAGTCAGGTTACCTTAGGTCCGCCACACTCTGTATCCAAATAAGAAGCTTTCAGCAAATGAGCAATTGTACAGAAAGCACATATAATGAGGAATCAGCCATAAAAAGTGGAAAGATTTATCAAGTAATGTATACTTTTTGTGGCATTATAACCATATGCTGACACCAACATTTTTGTCAAAATAAAAATATATTATCTGCAAAATAAAATACAAGGACCACACTAGTGTAGTAGATACTGTAACCAAGCAAAGCTTAGGGATGTATTGCACTCAGACTTAAATCCAGACTTTATGCAGATCAACACATGTGGGAGAGAGAAAGACAAAAACAAAGCGCAGTGCTGTATATAAATACAATTACACTTTATTAAGTTGCACTCACATGATTAAAATAGTAAAAAGCCCATCACAATCCACTTCACTCGATCCAGAAAAAGTTTTGCTGGACCTCCCAGCAGCAGGTGTTTTGTACGAGTTGGAACTTCAACAGGGAATGCCCAACGTCTGTGTGACCAACATTTTTGTATATGTGCTATATTTGCATTTTTTCTTGTATCACAGAAATGTATTAATAATCCTGGAATCTATTATCTATAATGCATGATTAAATCATTGTATTATCAAGATTCTTTTGAGATACACAACCTTTTTTGCACTTTTGCAATGCATTCATTCTCTCACAATTTCTCCCGTTCTGGTTAAGTGTACCTATACATATTATATATATCATTTTTAAAGTATATTACAAAAATGAAAAAACAAAACACTTTTTTTTTCCAGTTTATCAACTAAAAAAAAACTAACTCAAAACTACTACATTCACTAATTAGTCCTGATTGCTAAACCTCTCAACATGTCTAGGATTTGAGTTAATAGAAAATAGAAAACAAATTCCAAGGTGTAAATTACAGTTTAAGGCTTAAACGTTGCAGAATTTGGCATGCTGACATTACAACTCTTATAATGGTCACAGAATCCAAAACTGCTATACAAAAGTATATATTTGTAGAAAATACATCCCTATGCCTGTTTAACTAAGAGCACTTTGACACTTTTCATTTAACCGTTTTTTCACATCAATATATTTTTTTTTCACACAAACGCTTTATTTTGAGGAAATTGTACTGTAAACACTCATATTTGTATACTTTTGTCAAGTACAGTGACATGTACATATCTAATCTTGGCCCTAATCCTACTCCTAATTTTACCTCTAATCCAACCTGTAATCTAACCCCTAATGCAATCCTTAATCCAAACACTCATCCTACCCATAAATCTACCCATAATTAAACCTATGGTCATACCCATAATCCAATCTGTAATCCACCCCCATAATCCCACCCATTATCCTACTTTTAATCCTGTCCATAATCCAACTCTTTATCCTACCCTTAATCACACTCCCTAATCCCACCCCTAATCCTACCATTTGAAGAATCCCCTCTGCTGACATTAGTCCTGAGATCAGCAGAGGGATTTCCCTGCTCTAATAATGCAGAGGACTCTTGAACACTCTATTCTATGTAGGCAAGAGAGTAGTGGAATATATCAGGGCTTGTAATCAGGGTGTTTGGCTGCTGAAACTTCCCAGAAACCAGAGTCTCTTCTTTTCTGGTGATACAATCGGGAAAGAAGATAGCGTCAGGAAGCAGCGCTTCAGTGTTTCCACGCTCAGAACGACATGGAGGAAGAAAGGAAAAGACGTAGATATAGTGTAGTATGTTAGGCCTCTGTTGTTGTTAAATAAGGAAAAAGAAATGCACTTACACTTTTCTGGAGCTTGTACTCAGCTCCAGATATATTCATCTGGACGGTACAATCCCCGTTAGTGGATATATTGTAGGTCCTTGTGCATATTCAGGGATGTCTTCAAAGGTAGTGAGGCTGTTCTTTTTCAATACCAGTGGTCCAGCAAACAGATATTCTCATTGTCCAGGAAAAGAAGATAAAACACAAAATAGTGCTCTCTGGATGGTACAAGATTGAACAAAAATAAAAGAAGAGGGTATATTCACAAGTGGGGAGCAAATGGGATATTGCTCAATATATATAGGTGTAGTTGGTATGATCCCCACCAAGGATATCACTTGCCGAGTCTTCCAGTTGAAGATAAAAAATGGTTAAAATATTGAAATGTAAAAGGATAGGCTTTGAGGCTCCCAATAGCGTAAATTGGCTATCTTGGAGAAAAATAAAATCAATTGTAGCATAAAACAGCTTAAAAAATTTGTTTCACCTGCAAAATAGGCTTCATCAAAGTGTTACAGCATATCCTGTTATCCTATTTAAATAGCAAATACAATTGGTGACATCATTGTAATTAGTGACATCATTGATCATGTGATAGACATACAAATTAAAAACAAAGGATAATACAATAGAAGTGGAAATGGGACATAAAATAGGTATGACTTTAAAAATCCATTTCAATAAATCTTTAATTTAAAAGAAATAAAAAAGAGACAAAGAAAAGAATAAGATAGTTTTGAGAAGGGGGCACCAAGATGGCCACCAGATTACGATAATTGGGGCACTAAGATGGCTGCCACCAGCTTTAGGGATAATTTAGCGAAATGGACCTGTTATAAGTGTTTAGGTCGAGTGTATTTTGAGAGTAAATGGGGACTTTGCATCCCAAAATGTTGGGCGCGACCTGAATCACGTGCCTGGCTCAGGTCGCATCACCATGGAGACCGCAGCTACTCGGTCTCACTCCATGGAGAGGAGGGAAGGCAGCATGACTGGCCAGCTGGTAACTAAAAATCTACTCGGTCTCCTGACTTAGAGGAGACCGGGGAAGTAGGTGACAGGGGAGTGTGGGGGGAGTGGCTCCAGCTGGCTATCTGACTGGAGGGGGAGTGACTGGAGCCTCCATCCATCCTCCTGCCGCTTAGACTCAGACTGCCTGACTGACAGGTGGGGGTAGTGTTAATTGTTATTTTTGTCTCCAAAAACAGAAGTCTATTGTAGTCCAATGTTGTTTTGATTGAGAGTGGTTACCCAAGTATGGAATGTAGCTTCCTGGCCTTCCCATAAACAGATGACATCATCTATATAGCGATACCAAATTTTTATGTTGGTGTGAAACGTTTATTGATGGTAGACAATGTTTCGTTCCCACCATGCCAGGTATAAATTCGCATAAGTTGGGGCACAACAAGTGTCCATGGCCGTTCCCTGTATTTGTAGGTAAAATATACCATTAAAGGTAAAGTAATTGTGCTTTAAAATTAAGCTGAGAAATTTTAATGTAAAAGTACACAGAGTCGCATTGTAAAGTCTGGATGTGGTCATTAACTGCTTGCAAGCTATGAGCCCCACTTCATGAGGAATATTGGAGTAAAGGGATACTACATCCAGACTGCTGCTGTGGTGTCCTGTATGAATGATGGAGTTTTCACCACAATGGGGCGCAGTTCACAAGATAACTATTTGCTCAGATTTATATGCTGTCACCACACAATAAGTTTTACTTAGATCAGAGCATTATTAGATTTTACTTAGATTAAGAGCATTCAGCAGTGAGAAAATTGCAACATTTGATAAATTTTACTAATTGTTGCAATATCTCCCTAAGAGATTATTTTGCTTAACTTTTTGTTTGTTTGTTATATTTCCTTTATGTTTGACCAATGCACTGCCTTGGAGCTCACACTCCATGGCTTCTAGAATCCTAGTACCAGGAATTTCTATACTATTTTAAAACTTAGAAATAAAAGTAATTTTTTACCATTACATTACTCACACATTTGATCATTCACTACATTTTCTCTTTAAAAAGATAGTTAAAGTATTTTTAATATTGGGGGTGGGATCCGATAAAAGTTTTTTATATATAGTGGTATCGTTTAGTTGGGATAGAGCTTCTTTCATGCACATATCTGTTGGGCGAATAACTATCCCCCCTCCCTTGTCTGTTGGTTTTATGACAATGCTCTCATAATTTCTGAGAGTTTCTAGGGCAATTTTTTCTTTTTTTTGGTCAAGTTTGTTTTATCAAATTTGCTTGCGGTGATTTTTTCATGATCCCTGGTTACAAGTTTTTCAAATGTCTCTAAACTGCTGAATTTAAAATGAGAGGGGTAGAAAATAGAAATAGGTTTTAATTTTGTGTATTGTTTTTTTGTTGTGTTTGGGGAATGTTTAGGATGGCTGATTGTGTTATCATTATTTTTATTCATATAGAATCTTTTTAGCGTGGCTTTTCTCACAAATTTGTTCACATCGATGAAGGCCGAAAAATTGGTCAAATTGGGGGCATACTGGAGGCTCTTATTTAAAACTGCTAGCTCAACAGCGTTCAGGGCTCTGCTAGACAGGTTAGACATGCCTGCTAGACAGGTTAAATATGCCTGCCTCAGAATTTGTGCTTGTATTAGAGAGATTTGTTACTCCCTCTTTCCTTTTTTTGTATCCTTCTCCCGCTTCTTTGTCCTCTGGAGTAAGGCTTCTCTTTTTCCTTTTGTCTTCTAAAGGTAGTTGTGATGTTTGGTGTTTGGTTCCTATTTATAAAAAATGGTCTTATGTGTTAGTGTAGTCGGGTGAAAGTGTATAGAGAAACAGAGGGAAGTTGGCGCACACAATGGATATTTTTCTCCTTAATAATCTGAAATAAATAAAACAGAATCTTCATAGGGCAACAAATAAAAGAAATTTTTCAGATATATGTATAATAGGAAAAACTCACAATTTGGAGAGCCATATAAGTCGGCTCTCTACTAAAAAGGCAGGTGAGTAATCCCAAAACGACAAGTAGCCGCAGTTATGATGGTCCCCCAGGGAAAGAGTTGCTTCAAATCCACCTGGACAGAATTTCAGGAACCCAAAGTAGCTCAAAAAGGCTGTCTTTATTACATATAAAATAAATAAAGGTATAGAAAACAGTAGCACAACGCGTTTCAACCAATATACTGGTCTTCCTCAGGTGCATAAAACACAAGTACACATAACAGGTTTAAATACCTAACATAGTTAATAACAATGTAAAACACATGTAAATAATTACAGTAACCCCTCCCACAATGTCCATATATGGAGGTTCCATTTTTCTTATTCCTCCTCCAAGATGGTGGCATCTGGTATATTCCATTGTTATCCAAAGGAGGCTGACCTTTCCAAGATGGCAACATGAGCAGGATATCCATGAAAGTCACTTCCGGTGTATAGAACCTGTTTCTTTTGATAAGTTCACTGGGTGATATGGGTGCTTTGAGAATTTGTCTGTTGGGTGTCCTTGGTTTAAAAAAAGTGTAGTGGTGTTTTTTTCCTTTTGGGGTGAGATATAGTTGTTATTGGGTTAGTTATTACGGTCACGGTGCATAGTGTGATATGCTGGTGATTTGGGAGAATAGTTGGTGAGGGAGGAATTAGGTGGTAGAATTTTTTTAGAAGTGGGAAGATATTGGTACATGGGTTGGGAGGCCCTAGATTTCTTAGGAGATGGTGAATGAAATTTTGTTTTATATGTTGGTGCTCTCCTTTCTTTATTAAGGGGACGCGTACCGGGCGTGGAGTGTTGGTACCGTTGATTTATTGAGTAGTCTCTTGTTTTAATTGGGCTTCTGCCTCTATTTGGGGAGTTGGAAACAAACTATGTCAGAACTTGTTTCTTCATACAGTCCTGTTTATCCCTAATGTATTTTTTAATTTTGATGTGTTTCGTGTCAGTCTTTTCTATTTAGATTTGTATCAAGACAGAATTCTGTCTATATTCATGCTCGTCTCTATAGGGCAGTGATGGCGAACCTTTTTGAGCCCGAGTGCCCAAACCGCAATACATGCCAACTTTTTGTTCTCCTTAAAGTCCCAACACGGCAATTAAAACCAAATACTGAGGTTTAAGTTTAGAAAAAACAACTCGTACTGTTGTCCGAACTAATAAATTTTGTTTTAAAAGAACACAGAGAGTTCAATGATACAAATTTTAAATAATGATATAAATAGATAAAATTAAGCTTATATTTATTAGTATCTCCAACAAATGCAATACATACACACACAGACTGCTGAATACACACACACAGACTGCTGAATACACACACACAGTCTGCTGAATACACACACACACACACACACACACACACACGACTGCTGAATACAGAGACTGATGAATAAACACACACAGTCTGCTGAGTACACACACACACACACACACACACACAGACTGCCGAGTACACACACACACAGACTGCCGAGTACACACACACAGACTGCTGAGTACACACACAGTCTGCTGAATACACACACACAGACTGCTGAGTACACACACACACACAGACTGCTGAGTACACACACACAGACTGCTGAGTACACACACACAGTCCGCTGAGTACACGCAAACACACACAGACTGCTGAATACACACACACACACACACTGCTGAATACACACATACTGCATTGAGGTGGGGGGGGTGTGGGGGTGCTGTGTGTGGGGGGTGGCTGTGTGTGGTGTGTTGTATGTGTAAGGGTACATGGGGGTAGGGGTACTGCTGGGGGGGTAGGGTACTGTGTGTAGGGGTAGGGTGCTGCGGGGGGTAGGGGTACTGTGTGTAGGGGGTAGGGGTACTGCTGGGGGGTAGGGGTACTGCTGGGGTGGTATGGGTACTGCTGGGGTGGTATGGGCACTGCTGGGGGTAAGGGTACTGCTGGGGGGTAAGGGTGCTGTGTGTCAGTATACCCCCCCTCCCTCCTTCTTACCTTTAATGAAGTGTGGGGGGGGGGGTAGACGAGACACACGGCCATCCCTGGTGGTCCGGTGGTGGTAAGCACTGCAGGGGGAGGGATCTGTGATGCAGCTCCCCTGTCCTCCTGCGCAATGCTGTGTGGAGCGTTGCCATGGTAACGCGCGGCAACGCTCCACACAGCATCGCGCGGGAGGACAGGGGAGCTGCATCACAGAGCCCTCCCCCTGCCTCCCGACCCGGAAGCAGAGTAGGTGCCTGCCGTTTCGGGCAGGCAGGCGCCTACTCTGCATTGATGGCAAACCTGTGGCCGCGTGCCCACAGAAAGGGCCCGGCGTGCCACCTGTGGCACGCGTGCCATAGGTTCGCCATCTCTGCTATAGGGGGATCATTTTTCTTTTAGTGTGTTAATTTCATTGTCCAAAAGGGATAACTGGTGGGGTTTTTTTTATTTATAAGGATTTTCCTTAATCCCAGGGAGCAGGTTTCTAGTTGTTCAAACCACTCTTCCATAAAATCCTGATCATCTTGGTCTGAGGTGGGCAACTTTAAGAGCCTAAGTCCCCTGGGAGTAATTTTTTCTTCTATATATTTTTTCAAAGTAGCTATTTCCCATTTTAATTTTATTTCTTTGCTTATTGCCCTTTCTAATTTAGTATAAGTAAGTCACTGTGATTCTCTCCGGAGAATATGGTTAGGATTTTCCATAATGTTACTTTCATTTAAAACGTTTAGGTCAATGCTAAAACTGTTTCTGTATTCAAAAACAGACATTGTGACGTAATATATAACAGTTGTGCAGAATGATACCCAGATGAATAATACGATTAAATATAAGTCTTATTAACACTGAATAAAGGGTACAATCCCCATCTGTGGATGTATTGTAGGTGCTTGTGCGTATTCAGTGGTGTCTTCAAAGCTAGTGAGGCTGTTCTTTTTCAATAGCAGTACATAAAAATAAAATAAAAATACACATAACCAAGGTGCATAGCAGAACTGGTGGAAACTTGATGCTATGTGAGTTACCAATATGGTCAGACAGCATGTGAATTAGCATTATTGTAATAAAAAATAAGTAATCATACACAAATATAACTATAACAATATGAAATACTGACCTTTGATGATTTGGCCAGTTAAACATTAAGACAGGCATCTCAAACTAAACCTGTAGATGTTGTTGAACCTCAACCCCCATGATTCTCTAGCCATCGATTGCATTCAAAGGATTCTGGAATATAGGCCACCGAGCAGGAGATCCATGTTTGTGCTTGTATTAGAGAGATTTGTTACTCTCTCTTTCCTTTTTTTGGATCCTTTTCCAGCTTCTTTGTCCTGTAACCTTTAATGTAACCTTTTTCTGATTTTCTGTGAGTAGAAATAGACAGTTTATTGAATTTTTCTTGACTCTTAGCTGCCTTCGAATGATGAGAGTAATTTGTAAGATTTGGGGTTATCTGGAGTTATCCAGTTATTGCTTGTCAAGGGGGATGTGGAATTAAAATTGTCCAGAGTCTGCCATATCAACTACTAGATATTTAATCTGGATAGAGGTCATAATGAAGTCATCCAATTTTGCAAACGATACAACATTAACACGAGTGCAGTTGAAATGTTACCAAAAAGATAAAATGCAAACGAGAAAGGGGGAGTAACATATTACGTTTCAGGATTTTTATCCTTCCTTGTGTTCTCGTTATAGTGTAAACTTAACAACTAACAGCTACAGAGCAAAATATCAAGTTCAAATATTGATGTTACCATAAGTCTTGTATGTGTTTGGCACAATTAATTTGCCAATACTTATAAAATAATGTTAAAACGTTTCATTATTTGGTTCAGTCAGCATGGAAACTAACAGATACAAAAGGAGTATCCCACTGTTTTCATGTTAATAGCTCCACTTTTGGAACTTTGCGCTTATTTTCTAGAAAGTCTCAATCTGTTATATTGATATTCCCTTAGAATTATCCTGTTTATAGGCATCAGAACAACGTTAGCTTAATGAAGTGGCTTTAGTGTATAGATCATGCCCTATGCAGTCTTCTCTGCCATTTAAATCAGTTTAGTTTGTGTTTATGCAGCCCTAGTCACACCTTCAACGGCTGTGACTCGCACAGCCTGCATGAAACAAATGCTTTCATTTTCAGTCAGATGTTATTTGTTTTAGAAGTTTTCATCTCCTGCTCTGTAAATTGAACTTTACTCACACATAGGAGGCTCTTGCAGGGTCTAGGTGGCTATTCACAGAGCTGGAAATAAGAAATTCTAGATTAAACAGACTGTGCCATACAGGAACTTAAAATAACTAGGTCATAGGTTAAGTGTTTAGGAAGGCTGTGTAAGTTACATGCAGTGAGTTGTTACTAGGACTGCATAAACAAAGTGATTTAACTCCTAAATCCCAGTGAATGGAGCAGTGACAGTGCAGAGCCTCGATACACTAAAATTGCTTTACTAAGCTAAATTTGCTTTGATGCCTTTCAATATAGCTCAATATGCATAAAGTTGAGTAGTACTCTCTAAAATTTCTATTCCCAACATATCAATAATTATGAAGAAAGTTGGACTGGGCACATTAAGAAGTTTTGGCAGGTTTTATTGGAAAACTATACATTATTGTGGCTACCATAGGGGCCTGTAGGAGCCAAAATGTTGTATGGTTTTCCAATAAAATCTGCCTAAACATCATCTTTATGTGCCCGGTCCAATTTTCTTCCTGTTTATATACAGCTGTCAAGAGTTAGAGTGAAGCCAAATATAGGGCAAACAGAATTACCTTGCTACCTATTATTTCCTCTGTTTTACCAATATATTTCTAATGTATACATCTAATGATGCACCCTCTTCTGAATCTATCAAAGGAAGCTGTAAGTGAAATGGAAGGTTAAACGGAGGCAGATTTATTCAAGGAGTCGAACTATGAACTAGCACTTCTGTCTGTTCAGTAGATTTCTACTTTCAACAGAGTGATGAGCACACCATAACCCTTGCGATACAAGGTTGCTTTGCAAGTTGACGGAAAAAATGTCATATAGCCAGAAAACTGTTGTATAATCCTAACTGCAAACTGTGAGACATGTTCACTGGGAATACACATAGGATAGTAAATTGAAGAGTTCTAATGATTTCTTTTCCAACCTTTGTTATTTTTAGTCCAAGCTTAGAGCGAAATTCAATCTCAATAGTTCAGTTTTCTTCTTTTGGGAAATGGCTCATTTTCAGATTTACCCCTCTAGTGGGCTATTTTATAAGGCTTGATGCAAGTTGGTTGTAAATAAGTACAAGTACACCTAATGAAAATATCTTTAACTGTAAATGTTATTTTTCATTTTTGGAACTAATATGAAGCTGTTAAGGAATGTAATTGAATATATGTTAGAATTTATTTATTTATAAAATATTTTACCAGAAAAAATACAAGTATGTCCTGGGTAACAAATCTTTAAAGGAACACTCTTCTGCCCAAATACAAAAGAAGTAAAACCTTCTTAGTAAATATACCCAAAATGGAAACTTGCATGCATTTAATTATATACTTTTTTTCATCAGGGGTATATCTAAAAACAGCTTGCAAAGGCTATAGATCTCGAGTTTGGATGCTTTGCAAGCCCTTCTTTTCTAACTCCGCCCAGTCTTTCTGTGACTGTCCAATCACAGACTTCCCAATGCAGCTCAATGAGAAGTCTTTACAAGACAAGTGCTCTTAGCAATTTAAGCCTCTTGAATTTAGCTCCACTGAGCTAACCAAACCAGGAATTAACAAGACCTGTTGTCTACTTGAAAGACAGGGAAGTGTAACCAGTTAATTCATAATAGTATCAATTTCTATTGAAATCTCCACTTTTTGTAAACTGAAAAATGAGAACACACTCTTTACATGTAAAGCTTTTGGGCAAGATAAAGTGCCAGAGAGTTCTGGAGTGTACAGTACGATACTTAGAATTTGAGAGTTTTAGAGATAGTTTTTTAGATAAAGTAACAACAAAAAAATGTAAATTCTGTATATGGATGTATATGCACAGGGATTAATTTCTAATACTTTCCATTTTAATTACACGTGCATAATTAGCAATTATCACAGTGATATTCTGTAAACCCCTTCTTCCTTTTGTAACTCACTATTGTGGTTTTATGCCCAGGAGTAAGTGAATTCCTGCGTTTGTGTTCTTGTTTTTGACTATTGGCATATCCTACTCTGTAATCCATTATCCAGACCTTGGCTCTGATTACTCATATTGCTGTTTCTCTGTACTTCCGAACACGGTTAGCATGACTACATCATTGCTACATCATTGCTTTTCATGCATTCTTTGTCTGTCATATATTTTGCATGTTAGGGTATACGATCCTGTCAGTAATATACCCGCATGGGTTAAGGATAGCTAATGACATGCAACCATTTTAGATAAGTCAGTGTTTGGCGCTATTTGTGTTTGGTTACACTATGGGGGTCTATCAAATGTAATATGTTTTGCAGATATGTTACAAACCATTAATGGGGGGGATGCATAGAGAGAGGTATTTAAAAGTTAAATGTCTTCAGTGGAACTTCAGTGTCGTACTCTATTAAAACTCTTCCCAACAGCCTAAGGGATATTACTTATTTTCTATGTTTTATAATAACAAACTGTACTTACTTTATCACGCAAGCTGGTCTTATTTTTCCAACTCAATATGAAGATATATTATTGACATATGTTGAAAGATAATAATATTCATGTCCTATTACAACTAAGGAAAACATGAGAATAGTTTCTATAAACATTAATAGTTTCCCACATCTTTGTTTAGAGAATAGACGGAGGATTTCTAAACTCTAAAATCTTATTCATTCCAGAAGAATGGCTTTACTGACGACTTCATAAATCTTTATGCTTCTAGATCTCCGTGGTAGAGCACTTTGGGTTTGGTGGAATTTGCAGGTGACTATTTTCAATGTAAATATCACTTCACATGGAATTATAAGAATAAACTTAAAATAGTATTAGTCTAGCTATAATTAATGTAGAAGGTATATGTTTTGTTGTGCATTTCTGGACAATTAATTAAATCTATACTACTAATTTAAACGAAGTAGGGTTGACATTCTTAATTTTTTTCACAACATAGTTTTATATCTCCTATAACTTTTAGGAATGTGATTTAGGATTACACATTTCTGTTCTAAACAAAGACAACTGCATAATTAATTACAATATAATATCCAGTATCTTGTAAGGATCTGACTTAGTTTATCAGTGGTAACATCACTGCTGTAGAACTGGGAATCTCAGAGTGATGAAAGTTCCCGTGCCACACTCCAGCTCCCTGATCAAGGACTTCTAAGAGACCCTAAAAGCTCTTGCTGTGCTTCTCAACCAGACTTGAGGAACTCTGGGAGTCACCTGGTCTCATTTTACATCTCAAGCCCCTGACCAGGAGGTACTCTCAAACACCCTGGAACAGTTCCTCAGGACTGTGCAGAGGTCCTGTCAATCTTTAAGTGGGTATTGCTTAGTAACCTGACTTCCAAATAGAGGGCTATGAGGCATCCCCAAAGTTCCGGGAACCCTTTTTGGAGACAGTAACTAAGCCACTAAACGCGTGTTGCTCATTGCAGGATTAGAGAATAGCCGCGACCCAGTAAAAATTTAACTTGAGGCAGGGATAATCTGTTTAAGTTCCCAGTCAGCGTAGTCCTGGGGATGGACCATTGTGCAATACATTCAATTAAACGAAAGACCCCTTGCATGGAGAGTCAACATTGTTACATATAAATAGCTGTGTGCCTGCAATAAAGATTTATTCTACCCCCTATATGGGTGGGGAGGAGACTATAGTAAAGCTTTAATCACTGCTCTACAGGAGAGAAGGTCTCCTAAGTTGTATTCAATACAGTCTGGTCTGGGGGAAGAGGTCCTCAGCGAACGCAGTCAAACTTTGACAACTGGGTCCCTGAAAGCAGCTAGGAATCCAGGATGTTACCTAACTACAGGTCGCCTAGCTGGCGCTGGACGTCCTCACGCTCTGCATGAGGAAATCTAGCTCAGTTAAATCCCCGTAGGAAAGCATTGCAGAAATTATTTTCTATCAGGATGGCCTAATGCATTCGCGGTGCATTCCTCTTGTGGTTACAAAAAAAGAGAGGATTGTTGTGCAACGAAATGACTGATGACTAGGTGACAGTCACTAAATGAATAAAAAAAAAAATCTATATATAACATGCAAGATCCACTGCACTCACTAACTAAACACCAAAGGTCCCCAAATGTTATAGTATTTGTTTGTTTGTCTGTTTGTTTGTTTTTGCAAAAACTTCTGGCTTTGGCAAAAATAATAGGGATTTAGTTACCGTATATGATCATGCATTGCCTCATTTTGCCTGGTTGCAAGATTTTAGCGAGGCACAACCACGTTGCTGGGATTGTGTTCCGAAAACATCTGTGCAGAATATAGACTGCACCTGCCAGTCCAGATGTGAGATATCCCAAAGGTAATTGAGAATGGCAGGGCTCAGGCTCGGGGCACTGTATTTATAGGTAGGTAGGTACTGTTCATATCAGGACACTGTATTACTAGCGGAGTGGGCACTATTGGAGTCAGGGCTCTGGTTAGTACCTGACATTGTGGTGGTAGATGAGAAACAGAAGACTGCGGTGGTGGTGGATTTGGCAATACCAAGTGACTATAACATCAGGAAGAATGAAAATGACAAGATGGACAAATACCAATGACTGAAAGAAGAGCTAGAAAGGATGTGGGAAGTGAAGGCAGTAGTAGTCTCAGTTGTGATAGGAGCACTTGGGCCTGTGACCCCCAAGTTGGGGAAGTGGCTTCAACAGATTCCAGGTGAGAGATCTGAGATCGATGTCCAGAAGAGTGCAATTCTAGGAACAGCTTAGATACTGTGAAGAACCCTTAAACTCCCAGGCCTCTAGTAGAGGATCCGAGAATGAGGAATATATACCACCCAGGAGGGGTAAGAAAATCAATTTTTCAACATTTTTATAAATATTTTATAATATACTATTTTGTTGCTTCTCCTGTTTTTCCATCTTTTGGTTTCTATTTCTCACTTAATCTGTGACCCAAATGGCTGGAAAATGTTCCTATTATTAATGTTTTCTTATTAATAATAATATAACCTAACATAATACATAATAAAAAGCATTAAGACCAGGCTAGTGTAGGCTGGTGTACTAAAAAGATGAATTTGGGAAAGAATTTGCAATATATATGCATAGTAAGTATGTTTATGAGTGGGAATGCTGATTGTGGTATGGATTGTTTGTGGGGACATACATTATAATGTTGCATGCTCACAGAAATGCTGTTTGAAGGTTTGCATTTGTAGAGTGAGAGTGCAGTCTTCTGTATGTGGGGTAAGCTGGCTCTGGTGTTGTGCGTGTGGAGGCTGCTTGTAGTAAATTGTGTATTATGTCTGTGGGAACACCTATTGTGGTATTGCGTGGTGATAGGCTGGTTTTGGTATTGTATGTTTGTGGGGATGATGTTTCTGGCGACGCTATCTGTGGTATTGCATATCTGTGGGAACGCTAACATGTACCCACTCTCACTCACACAATTTCATTGGGATATAGTTTGAGGCACAAGCATAATGCTTACACAAACTTACAATGATTGACACAAATATTTAGACCTATAGCTACAAGCACGTACTGATACAAACAGTGAAACAAGCACAGAGACACACTCATTGATAAGTACAGTGGCACAAGCCCACACTAATACACACACTAACATATGCATTCATTGTCACACAAACTCTCTGACACACCGACACTCACTACATCTCATCCTCCTAGCCTGGCTCCTATACTCTGCGACCGTGAGTAATTTATTTGTATAGATTGACCCAAAGTTTATTTGGTAGCTACTGCCGGCCCCTCATTAAGGAAGCTTCCAGGAAATATCCCAGTTTTCCAGTGTGACAGTCCGACCCTGCCCTGAGCCCACTCAACAGTTGCCTTGTTGCCACTCAGAGACACTTTAGAATATAGGATACAAAAAGTTTTTTAAAAAAAGTCCCGAGAGGTTGGAATGGTCTCACATAAAAAATTACCTCCATGTTCTCCTGGCTGGTAGTATTCTGAAAGATAACTAGTTAGTGAGGGCTATGCATACAGAAGTCCATCTCTTTTTGAAGATTGCTGGCAATTTGGAGCTGTTGCTGTCACATTGTGGCATTTAACATGGCTAACTCATGAAGGAATGCATCTAAGCTTCCCCATAGGAAACCATTGGATCAATTCAGTATTATTTGGTCAGTGCCATGGAAGCTCCTCTAGAAGTTGTCATTATGATAGCGACTAGATCAGGAGTTAACCTTGCAATTAAACTTTGTAGGTTTTAGCAAAATGTTTTACAAGGACAGAGCCTCTGCACCCAGACCATTTAATTGAGTTGAGGTGACTTGGGTGACTTTAGTGGTTTCAAGACTGACCCCCATAGATTTTTTTAAAGTTTACAAATGATTTTTTTTAACTTCAAATGTGGTCGTTGGGTTTCAAGTACTGACCAGCTGCCACAAAAATTGAAGTGTATCTGTCACTTTTGAGGATCTTTGCATATTTCACCAAAATACATGAAAGTGGCAGATTTGGTGGGGTTTCGTTGGCCGCCGGGTGCAGGGATGGAATGTTTTGCTAATCTAATGTTGTCCTTCTGGGCTGCTGCCATCTTCATCCTGCTCTCCTCTTCATTTGCTATGATCCACGTTAGTGCTGTACTCTCACATATGAGCTAGAGTACAGCACAGAAGTCTATGGAGGATCCTACAAGACCATGGGAATCACCATCACTAAATTTTGAATTCCAATGCAGTTTTGATTAGTATATCATAAAAGTTATATTTTAAAAATTAAGAAAAGTTACAGAGCCACTTTAACCCCAACACCTCAGAGAGTTTTATTTTTTTTAAACTATTTGCTTGCTGGTTGCTATTGCTGATAATTCAGAAGTTTAAAATTTGGACCCTGGTTTTAAGCATAGAAGCACATATTTTAACTATCTTAGTCTGGATTTTAGCTGTTCAGCAGCTTACAGTGTGGCAAAAATCTGGACCAAAATCAGGCACATTCAGAGCCTTTTCTGAAAAAAATTAGGAAATTGTTAAATACTGTGTACAACGTCCAGATTTTGCAGTCCAAATATCGCAGAACAGAAACAAATAGTTTGATAAGGAGCCATTTGGTCTTCAGTAAATAGAACACATTGTGTTTACAATGTGTCTTAAGCAACATGTTAAATTGGCTTTGTGTCATATCTTTATATATCACAAGATGGCAGTCTTCAACATTTTTATAAAAGGACACAGTCAATAATGGTACATTAACCGCAATAACCCAAATATTTGCATAGTACATTTTAATGATTTACTTATTGGTCATTAAGACTATGTATTAGAATAGCAAAGACCTTTTACATTTATATGAAACATTACTAGATATGAATATGGGTCCTGTAACAGAAAATAACTATCATTCTATATAAATTAGAGTTTAGATTACTGTGTTGTCATTCTAAATATATTTGTGTTCACAAAACACAGAAAAGGCACAATAACACAATAACATGTTTAAATTAAGAAAAAAAATAAAAATAAAAAAAAAACATAACACCTAGTTTTAAACCTTTGCTATTTATAAAGTATAGTGTATAGGCCTTTTTAAACAGAATGCTCTAGCCTTTTATTTCTAATTGGATCACGTCGTACTTTTTTTTTTCTAGGTCAGACAGTCAATATTTGCATTGCCAAATTTCCAAAATCTAAAGTACTTTTGAAAATCTTCTATTTCTATATACATTATAAGAATTGTATGCATTGTTTATATGGCACCAACACATTCTATAGCACTTTAAGATTTTATTATGGGGATATAAAATAGCATTTTTAAATTCTTTATTTTTGATGTGGACCACTACAATCATAGTTATAAGATTCATAGGTTCCACAATGTTTTGTTGTTATTTGCAAACATAGATTGGATCACAATTGAGAATGGTTAGATAGGTGGTAAGACAGTTTGACAGATAAAATAGGGCATTTGAGGATAAACAAGTAAGAAGTATATAAAAATCAAAAAAACAAAACAAAAAAAAACCCCACAAAGCAAGTTAGATTATCTAACAAATTAAATTGGGGTGAGCAATGATCATGGCATATGAGAGTGCAAGTAGAAGCCATTAAGTGAACTTGCTAACCTTTGAAGGTCCGTTCAGTCGAACAAAATAAATGACAAACAAATCAATGTGAAAAGTATGCTGAGATGAAGAGAGCCTTGTTTAAAGCTACTTACAATCTATAACAAATACTTTCCTAAAATAATTTTTATGTAATCCTATTAATGTTTACTTTGTACGTATGAACTTCACTTTGAATTTGTCACATGTAGTACATTTTAAGCTACAGCTACAGTTTTCTTTTAAAACAAAGATTGCTTTGTAACATGCAAGATTACACAGACTTGACCGTGGCCAATCTGGTTCCGTGGGTACTAACATTTAATCCTTTACCTAATTACGTAATATTTCCAACATATTTTCTTTTTAACCAATATTATTATGAGCAGTTAGTAAGAATTCATCTGTGGTTAAAGTAATAATAAATTAAAGAAAAAAAATGAATGAATGGACAGCATGATGACGTGTGCAAATTAACTGTGAGATTTGTGATCTGAAGTAGAATTCTGTTGAACACTTCCAGACAATTTGGATTGGTTGCAGAATTCAGTTAAATTACTCAGTGCTGTGTAGAGTAGCAATGTACTCTACAACGTTAAATATATTTACAGGATTAATCAGGCAAAGCAAATACAAAAATGATAATACTAGAAAGTAGCTTTTTACCTAGGCAATGGACCTGACTATTATATTTAAATTTGCCATTGGGAAGTTGTGACAGACAATATTTTGTGTATCAGTAGAGATACTGTTTGATGATTTGATTGGTATTCTCAGTTTAACCATTTTATTAAGGGTGATAAAATCATGATAAACATTTTTTGATGTTCCAACAGAGTGAGAAATAGTCCCAGATGGCATGTTAACTGAGGTAAAAACAAAATGGCTCCCTGTTGGTCTGAAATGAGTCAGTAATATTCAAATGTTAAAAATTCTGATCACTTGTACTTTTCTAAACCCCCAGATGACTGTAAAATACTAAGATAAATAAATATAGAGCTATTTAATATTCTACATAATGGTGAATAGGAGTTTTTAACAGGAACGTTATATAGAGTTAAATTATTTGAACTTTGTCCAACAGGGAACTGACATTCCTCCACTAACAAGAAACATGTGAGATGCCGGTAAAACACACTTTAAGGTTATAGCCCCTATAATACATTTTGAACTAATACAAAACTTCACTCATGTATGTAATTACAATGCAAAATACAGTTATATACCCACTGTAGAGCAATGAAAGGGCAAAAATATGTGACCCTACATAGTAATCTAGGTTACAAATAGTACATTTCATTGAGTTCAACCTTTAAACATATTGTTATGCTGTTCATCTTAAAGAGATTAAAATCTATCTTGATGTGATGGTCAATTGTGTCACAAAAAGAAAAAAAAATCCTTTGTGACTCCACAATGCCACTCAGATTTCTCCTTTGACTTGTGTCTTGAGTCTGTTTGGAGACTGCTGCGTGAATGTCATGATCCCTGTTTCTGCTCACCCTGGGGTCACTGGAAAACACCTTCAGGCTCATCCTATACACTCATTATAGACTGACAGCCTGGTCAATCTCAGATATTGCAGTACACTAGGAAATTCACCAATGGGTGAGTCCAGGCCTAGAGGACATTGACAGCACAGCCACCAGCCCTAAAAAAAACAAAATTGCCAATTTTTAAAAGTATGACTAAAGGCTGCAACCCACAACCCCCCTTGCCAATCCTACCATACAGTCACTGCTAAACACATATTGTTATACCACTGAAACATACATGGCTAAACATATACTAACAAATGCTTACACACATATACACAAACACAGACTTTTAAGTGTATTAAAATACATAATTAAACATAAAAATCTTAACACATTATTGTGTATAATATGTAATCCAGTGACATAAAATAATTTCTGAGGGGTCTTCTTAGTTTTGCAAGGTCCTTAATATGTTCACTATAATATAATGTAAGTTTTGGAAAAGACGTCATGGAAAATGGGGCTTACTTCTTTTATACCGACAGTGTCAAATACTACTTTAAATTATTTGCCCTGTATTATCTGCCCTGTTCTTAAAGGACCACTATAGGCACCCACACCACTTCAGCTCAATGAAGTGGTGTGGGTGCCAGGTCCCTCTAGTGTTAGCCCTGCAGCTGTATACATAGCAGTTTCAAAAAAACTGCTATGTTTACACTAGGGTTAATCTAGCCTCTGGTGGCTGTCTCACTGACAGCCGCTAGAGGCGCTTCTGCGCTTCTCACTGTGAAAATCACAGTGAGAAGACGCTGGACGTCCATGGGAAAGCATTGTGAAATGCTTTCCTATGAACTGTTCGGCGCTGACGTTGGCAAGAGGAGGAGAGTTCCCCAGCATCGAGGGAGCCTGGCGCTGGAGAAAGGTAAGTGTTTTAACCCCTTCAACCTCCTTCAGCCCAGCGGGAGTTGGCCCTAAGGGAGGGGGGCCTAGAGACCCTATGGTACCAGGAAAACGAGTTTGTTTTCCTGGCACTATAGTGGTCCTTTAACCCCATAGTCAATTATGCACTACCTACTGCTGTACTATTATGCAAATATGTGACTCATTGAGCTAGCAATGTTCAGATATGAAATTAATAGAGGGAAACTTAAAAAAATCAGTTTCATAAATGTCTACTATAATTCAAATGCACACAAGTGAATATTCACAGTTATATTTTGAAAGCTAGTGGTTACTGTGTCCAGTGCGCTTATAAATTTAGTACCGTGATATGCAAGCAGCTATACACTCTAGTGGGTGTTCTCCTTCCCCCACTCAACATAAAAGTGAACCAAAGTGAATCTAGTATGAACTGGATATAAATCCAGACCTTACTAGTCAAATGAGTGAAGCGCTATATATTTTCACTTACCCTAATTTAGGGTTAAATCTAAGATGTATGTTGATACATAGAAGTAAAGAAAACACAATACAACACAATATAGTGTAAATCTGTGAATAATGGGGATTTTTTGATGTTATAACAATGGTCAAACTCACATGGAGTAGAGCCTCAAACAGGACAGGCTCAAGTCACTTTCACCGTAGTGTCGTAAGGAGACACTGCACCCTTTGACTGGATTGAAATTTCCTCAAAGAAAGAAAAAAGGGAAAAGAAAGGGGAGAAGCCCCCTAGTGTACTATGTTTTGACTTTGTGGTTACACACACAGTAGTTATAGTGGTGCTCACCTTTTTTTGAGCCAATGAGAACCTGGCTCTGGATGGTAGATTTAGGTGCCTCTGGAGGGGGGCACCAGCCCTTCTTTTAGCAGCAATGCAAAGTAGGAAGCCAATGGGATGTAGTAAAAAATAAATTTATTCTAAGTTTTAAAATCAAAAAGAATAGTAAAACAATTTAGAAACAAATATAAAATATAAGTCCCAATAAATGACTTCAAATCCGAAACGCGTTTCACCCACGTCCTGTGGGCTTTTTCAATCGGCTCTTCTTTTCTTCATTACCCTGCTGTTTAAGTATGCCGGTCTTCTTTCCAATAGGTGGTTCTTCATAAGTCTATATAGAACGAAAGAGTTGCCATTTTTCACCCTGGCTACTGAACGCACCGAAAGCCCAACTACTGCGAGTGAAACGGAATTGTACAGAAACCCATATTTTTGAAACACAATCGGAGATAATTGTAAAAAACTTCAGGGATAAAGGGTATCAAGAAAATCTCTTGAGAAAAGCAGTTGAGGAAGTACAAAAAAGTGATAGACAAAGTTTGCTTAAATACAAACCGGCCACTGGGTCAGGGGACACTAATTATGTATCTTTGATATGCGATTTTAACTCGAAAAGCCATATTTTTAAAAAAAGTGTGAACAAATACTGGCCAATTTTAAAAGAAGATCCTCTCTTAAATACAATTTTACCCGACCATCCTAGGATTGTTTACAGGGGGGGTAAAAAATCTAAGAGATAATTTAGTACATAATCACATTAAACAGAAACATTCGACAATAAGTCCGTTTAATGAATCCCCCGGATTCTATGCATGTGGCATTTGTGGCGCCTTTAAAAACACGGGAAGTAAAAAAAGAGTGGTTAGAAAATTCCAAAATCCACAATGTACCCAAGAAACATATAAAATAAGGGATTTGATCACATGTCACTCTAAAAAAGTTATATATACTTAATAGTATGTACATGTGGGTTAGGATATATAGGTAGGACTGCAAGGCCTCTTCAAGTCCGCATTCAAGAACATATACGTAACATCAAGAAAGGCTTTGACAAACATAGCCTATCTTTACATTTTAAACAGAAACATAGTCAGGATCCTACAGAATTACAGTTTATTGGCATTCAATTAGTAAAAACCAATTGGAGAGGAGATGACCTTATAAAAAGAATGGGACAAATGGAGATGAAGTGGATTTTTAACTTAAACACCTTGATTCCAGGTGGACTTAATAGTGATTTCGAGATATGCCATTTCATCTAATTTTATATGTATTTTTTTTTTATTTTTTTATTTTTTTTATTTATTTATTTATTTTTATCCTACTCCACCTGTTCCTTCTGAAAAAGGATATAGATCATCAAATATAATATTCTATATTCTATGTATATGTATTATACAAGATAATGTCAACTATTTATATAAAACAATAAGGAATAGGAAAGGGGAGGATTTTGAAAAAATGGTTTATTTTACCATATATACATTCATTCTATATATATGCAGTCTGTTTACATCTGCTTAAATTTTTTTTTGTTTTTTTTTTTGTTTACCTTTATACATTTTTACATGTGATAATAGAAGGGAGAAGATGATATACATTTGGGGGTATATATATTAAGTCTGTAATTATGAGCATTTTTTGGTTTATATTCTGAAGTTGACATTGTCACTGTTTAGGTGATGAATTATGTACTAAATGTTTATATGTCCCCTTTTTTTTTCCCTTCTTTTTTCCCCTTTTTTCTGGCTATTTGTAAAATGTTTTACTCCTCCATTTGGATACCCGTGATGGGAGTTTTCCCACAAGAAAGTGTGGGCAGATTATGCTTTAAGTTTGCCAGTAAAACGGCCTGATTTGGAAATGACGAACGGATTCACTCCGTCGCGTCACTTCCGGTATTTAATTCAGGGAACTTTCCCACAAGAAAAATGGCCGCGGTGAAAGCGGAAATGACGCGGACTGGGAGACCGCGCCAGTTCCGATCACCCTGAAGGACTACAGGTGAGGTATCCCACCTCACTACATGCAGCCATGTGATTGGACTAGACTTATGAAGAACCACCTATCGGAAAGAAGACCGGCATACTTAAACAGCAGGGTAATGAAGAAAAGAAGAGCCGATTGAAAAAGCCCACAGGACGTGGGTGAAACGCGTTTCGGATTTGAAGTCATTTATTGGGACTTATATTTTATATTTGTTTCTAAATTGTTTTACTATTCTTTTTGATTTTAAAACTTAGAATAAATTTATTATTTTTTACTACATCCCATTGGCTTCCTACTTTGCCTTGCTGCTAAAAGAAGGGCTGGTGCCCCCCTCCAGAGGCACCTAAATCTACCATCCAGAGCCAGGTTCTCATTGGCTCAAAAAAAGGTGAGCACCACTATAACTACTGTGTGTGTAACCACAAAGTCAAAACATAGTACACTAGGGGGCTTCTCCCCTTTCTTTTCCCTTTTTTCTTTCTTTGAGGAAATTTCAATCCAGTCAAAGGGTGCAGTGTCTCCTTACGACACTACGGTGAAAGTGACTTGAGCCTGTCCTGTTTGAGGCTCTACTCCATGTGAGTTTGACCATTGTTATAACATCAAAAAATCCCCATTATTCACAGATTTACACTATATTGTGTTGTATTGTGTTTTCTTTACTTCTATGTATCAACATACATCTGAGATTTAACCCTAAATTAGGGTAAGTTAAAATATATAGCGCTTCACTCATTTGACTAGTAAGGTCTGGATTTATATCCAGTTCATACTAGTTTCACTTTGGTTCAATATTCACAGTTATGACCATGATATATTTAGTCCATTCCATTCTTATGATATCCTACTTTTTTAGTTTCATGTATTTGCTGACAGTTTGTTTAAACTCATGAGAAATATTTTAAGGGGACACTGTAGGCACTATAATTATTAAATCTCATTAAGGTCTCAATTTATTATTTTTAGATACGCTTTTCAAATGATTTCATATTTTTGGATGAACTAAATTATTTAATATTATGAAAAATATTTTCATATTTAATTTTTTTATATTTCATAGATATATAGACACATTTTTTAATTTATAATATTTAAAAATATAATTGTAAAAGTTTATCTAAAAATATTAAATTATTTGAAACACTTGTTGAAGAATATTAAATCAAGAGCTAAACTGGTTATAGTGCTTGGAGTTCTCTGGTGCTGTCCCTCCATTGAACCAGTTAAACACTAAATAATAGACCTGTGCATTCAGTTTCAGGTGAATCACCAATCTCTATATCACTGAATCATGTTGCAAACAAAATGAACAATGGACGAGCTGTTTTATTTGTTTAATCAATAGGAGCTAACTATTTGCTAGCGCTGCCAGCAAGGCCACTAGGCAGTGCAAGGGTTAATCATACAATAGATTAATAATAAGAAAAATGCTTTTAAAACACTTAAATCTGACAAATCTTATAAAAGATCTAAGAAAGCCAATAATGCATGCAAAAAAAGCCATTACAGTGACTAAACTAGAAAATTAGAAAAAGATAGTCAATGATAGCAAAACCAACCCCAAAACATTTTTTAAGTACATAAATTGTAAAAACAAAAAAGCATGAAATTGTAGGTACACTGAAAACAGAGATGGATGTGTTAGTTAATGATGTCAAGAAAAAGGCAGAAACTTTAAAAAACTATTTTTCATCCGTATACATTAAGGAAGAACCTATGGCAAGAGATATGCAAATGTTTGCTGAAAAACAAATTGCAGAAACATTGTGATTGGGTGACTCAAAACAAGGTGCTGCAGCAACTAAAGAAAGTAAACAAAGCACCGGTGTTTGATGGTATTCATATCCCTGCTGGTGAATTTTTCCAGTTCAGTTTCTTTTTGTCTCATTTTTTTTCATTTTGGATTTAAGTTGTAAAAATTCAGAGTTTTAGTGAATAACTCTATGGAGCTCTAGGCAGGTACCCCAATCTGAAATTCTTGTTCATATCAGGACTAGTAGATCGTCTTGATGGACCGTTAGATTCAGCTTCCACTTTAGTCCCATGGACAAGACCATTTAAATAAAAAAATCTCCATACCCTTGATATGTGGCAGCTGGTTAAAGGACCACTATAGTGCCAGGAAAATATGCTCGTTTTCCTGGCACTATATTGGTCCTCTTATGTTTGGTAGCCGGCAGTCACATTCAAAAAGTTTTTTGTTTTTTTTTAAAGGCTCATGGGGATAGAATGAGTCTGAGATAGGGTGACACAAATACACTATATACCTTACACAAGTACTCACTAGTTTAGACTTTTCATATTTTATAGTCTTACAACCTCTAGTACAAGTCATGCCCCAAAAGGCTGTTACTGCAGACCATAGTGGTTCTTAGTATTTACTCCAGTAGATGAATATTTATGCACCTAACAAATGTCTGTTTTTTCGTTTGTTTGTTTCAAATAAATTTTTTTTATTTTATTGGGATTTCTACAATTTAATTTATACAAAATACATATCACTTTAAAGGAGCAAACTTTTTTTTATTGTTACACAAAAGTTAATAAAAAAACAAACAAACAAAAAAACAGACATTTGTTAGGTGCATAAATATTCATCCAGACGAGTAAATACTTAGAACCAATATTGTCTGCAGTAACAGCCTTTTGGGGCATGACTTGTCCTAGCTCTGCATATCTGGATTCTGCATCCTTTCAAGATCAATAAAACAAATACCACTGAGTTGGGTACTATATACTATATACTACACCTTAGCAAAAACTAACTAGTAGAACAACTGTATAATGAAACATTGTTTAAGGATGTTGGATGTGTGGACATTTATCCTAGACCGTGAATAGACGCATAGGGGCTGCATTTTACCAGGAAGGGATGAAACAAAATCATAGCCAAAGAAGGTTCAAATTAAGGGCAAGCAACAGCCCTCTGCATGTGTAAGTGACACATTGGTGGCACAAAACACGTCTGAAATAGTGTTGTCTTCATAGATGTTGCTGGATTCATCTGTACACTGACACATTGACCCTTTCCTGTTACGACACATGTATGAAATGTAGGTGTTGCTTAATATAATCTAAAATGTAATAACAATATCTACCAAGAAATGTAAAAATACAGGATGCTACATAAATAAGTTGTATGTAAAAGACATACATGAAAGGGAAAATCTCAGTATATACTAAAATATAAAAAACAAAACAGCCATTTCCATATAGTTATGTTACTATTAAACAATAAAATGTTATACATGTCTTGTATGCTGCATCTGCATAAAATAAACTTAACAGCGTTATCCACATCAATATATCCTATCAAATCCCAAGCGCTGGGCAATACTTCCTAAACCAATGGTTCTGTTTAATATATATAGCATGTAAACCAACCAGGCAGCTGTAAATTCTCATACAACATCTCACTTAAAATGTCTTGTCTGCTACTTGGTTTAAATTGTCAACACTCCAGCAACCACAAACAATACAAAAACAGCAGATGTATTTTCTGTTTAGAGTTATGCAGTTTATCTCAACCACTGTCATTGTTACAGGGAAATAATAAATAAATATCAATGTAATGTAAACTTCAAAAGGTACTTTCTGGCAAAAGTGAATGATTTTTGATCCAGCTCTTCTGTGAAAACTGAGATTTAACTAGATTTTTTTTTAAATAAAAGATCCTGGCAGCTTACAGAGTAGTAAAAATGTTGACTGGTCAATAAGATTACTGGCCAAATATCTCATGCAATAACTCACATCATGTAGGCTTAATGGTCCAGAAAATGTAAGTAAACATCATAAATGTCTTTTGTTGTTAAGCTTTCAGTTCAAATATTTTGTTTAACTCTTGACTAATGGATAGTGAAGCATATATCCCCTCGTTCACATTAGGATCTCGGAATATCTGGGCAATGTTGACAGGACTGACCCACCCTTTTACAAGGCAAATTAAAGTTAACCATACACAATGGATTATCAGAGGAATTTGATCCTTGCAATGAATCACAATGTGTTCACATTGTATTAACTTGTGTATGGTTTTGAGTGTTGGGACAAATTCTATGTGGCAGATATGTGGGATTGGATTCTACAGCGAAATGTTTAACTATTACCAAGTATGCAACAATTAACCCTTTCACGAGTTAAATTTTTTTTTATACACATGCTAACTTTTGGTTTTCATTTCAAAGTAACGCAAAATGAGTTTTAGTCCATAATGCTCCAGCAGTGGTTTTCACCCTCCACGTAAACAAATTTCTGTCATTTCTGAGGCCAGAGGAGGATTACATGTCCTATCGTAATCAGGCAGTGATGGTAAAGTTAATTCTCATTTGAATATTTTGCCTTTGGATTTCCCCGTATATCATATATCTGATACTGATAAATATTTTGTTTAAAATGTTTTCTTTCTTAGTTGTTTTGATTAAATTGAATTCCATGACATATTTTTGCCCGTTTGTGACTTCTTTTTTCTTTGCTTTTGAACCTTCATAAGAAGTGAAAAAAAATATCATCCAGAAAAAAATGTATTATTACTAAGGAATTTCCAAGTAATCTCTTAAGAGTTTCATTTTGTGATATATCTGCTCTTTTCATTGTTATGCCTTCTTTTTTCTTCCATCAACTGAAATCTTCACAAGCCCTCTCACTTGTTTTTTTTTATATGGCTTAAATCTGTCCTGTTCTTTAAATCTTTTATCACAACTCACGTTTCTCAAAAATATTTATATATCTATGTAGAAGTTTAATAGTGTGTAACCTTGCCAGAATTAGCATTTACAAATAGTTTCTGATTGCATTAAATATTTAAATAATATGTGAATTTGGGATGCTTTTTTCATACATTTTATACTATATCCGTTCCACTTTGAATTCTGGCCAGTTTTGTTGATGTCATACCGGACTTTTTCCAGGTCTAAATACAACCATTATTTACAACCATTACTATTCCATTTGTGCTTCGTGGAAGTGGTGAATTTGAGGAGTGAATGTCAATTAATTGAAATGTAAAACATTACTGGCATTACTAGAAACTCCCGCTTATTGGAAATCCCCCAAGATAAACAACTGGCTGACTGTTTCAGGCATAGTCACAGAATATCTCCTCACTACATATTGAGGGCATACAGTTAAAAAGTTACACATTTACATTAACCAGGAGTTTATTTAAAAACATGATGTATTGCTTAACATTTTTTTATTGTACTTTTTAAAAAGGTTTTTTTTTTAAAGTAAATTGCAACTTGCAACCTGTCTTAAAGATTTCAACTGCTCTATTTTTAATTTCTCGTAAAATTTGATAACCACTTCACCCCAATTTAGTGCATCTATAAATTAGGAAGGATGCTCCTTATGTCTAGTCCCCAACATCTGGAGTGCAGAACGTTGCCTACCTCTGGTCTATTATATCAGTTTTTGGGGCTTATTGTTCAAATTTTGCAAGGAGGGAATCACTGTTTAAAATGTAAACGTTTACTAAATACAGTATGCTGGAACAATAGGTTTAAAGTGGAACTGTCACTTTTCCGTAATTTATAGCACCTCATAAAACATTGAAAATCATCTGTAACTTGTGGAAACATTTTTTCTCCTGAAATGCTTCAATTTCTTTTTCTGATTAAATTGATATGGAAGATTTAGCAATAGAAACAGGAGAAATAGAAACATTCTGTTATGTCAAATTTAATGATAACTCCTTTACCCTTAAGAACGAAAGGCGTGCTTTGCTGTCCTGAAAAAGGTGGGCTTAAACGCAGCAGAGCAGAATAGCATGTCTGCCGTAACGCCACCCTCCCCCCTGCCACGTTATACTCGCCTGTCCCCACGATTCCAATTGGAGGGACTGCTTGATAACCCAGGCATTCCCCCTAAAACAAATCCGGCCTTTCTGGGCCATGTGACTGTGATAACATTATCATCAAAGTTGAAATAAAAGTAAAATTTTTTTTAATTAAAGCATGTGATTAATATATTATATATATATATATATATACAATATATTATAAAAAATAAAGCATTTTATTAATATACCATGCATACATCATACATATAATTTAATTGTTACTGTACTTTGATTGATATATATGTATATCACACTACACGTATATCATATTATAGGCTAAGTGTGCTAATGCATCATTAGTATCATCTGTTCCAAATCCCGGCAGAGTTGACTCAGCCCTTCACCTCTCCGAGGTAGATAGAGTGAGTACCATTAAATTGGCTAATAGTAACATGATCTGAATGTTGGGAAAAAGTAACATCTCCAGGATGTACTTGGAAACCAGAGTAATCTGAATGTACCTTTCCTGGTTAAATACTTTGCTGTTATTTTATATAATATCAAAATTCACTTATAATTGAATAATATATGTATAATAGATATATTAATTAAACATGTACATCTTTTAAAATATATTATAAAATAAAATATATAGATATAGATATATAAAAGAAAAATTAAAGGTAGCAGAGCTAACGCATGAACCTGACCAGATGCTGTCTGAAAGCTCCTCGCAGGCCTAACAAAAATTGCCTTATATCTTCCTCCCAACACGCCATCCAGCATTAAAAACTCTGTGCATTGATATCTGGGCACTTTTCCGCACCGATAGATGTCTTTTCAGTACAACTCACCTCAGTGTTGCTTAGGGTAATAATTGCTTAATAATATAGAAAATCGATGCAGTAACTTAATCTGTATTTTTGTTCTTTATGCTTTCGCTGTCTTGTACGGATGAATAGTTGTATTGTCTGAAACAGGCACTACAAAAATAAAGAATTTAAAAAAAATTATCTATATATATATATATATTAAACATACAAAATACACAATCCAGCGCACCTGCTTATTCACTAAACAATGATTTCAAATCTTAGAGATTGTAATAATTTTATTTAAAAACACCTCACCTAGGCAAATATAATGGGGGTATAGTTACGTTATATGATCATATATTGCAAAAGCCTGCCGCAATGTCAATGTACCCCATTGTTAGCAGATCCTACTCTAGCAGCCTAATGCCTGCCCTTATGAGATCAATCCACTTACTTAGGAAATATTTCCTCCTGGGGCTCTCTGCAGGTCAAGGCTAAAATATATATATATATATATATATATATATAAAAGAAAAATCTTGCACTCCACCAAAACAACTATAATGCCTGGTGCTTGTCCAGCCAAAATTACAAAAAAACATATTTTTGTCCTGATGAAAGCTTGAGGGAATCAAGCTGAAACGTTGACATTTTTTATTTAAGGTAATAAAAGTTCATTCTTAATTTAAGTCCCTAAAGTGAAATCCTTTTGTATTTATTTTTGTGTATATATATATATATATATATATATATATATATAATATATCTCAAAATACATAATTATATATATATATATATATATATATACATATATATATATATATATATATTTAATGATATCAAAATACATAATTATATATATAAAAACTAAAAAATATAAATAAAAATAAAATATATATATATTTGTGGTCGGGGTAATATTGCCATAAGAGTTAGATAACACATCAATAAATATCATAGTTAATAACACCAGTCGGCTACCGAAAATGCAGTAGTCCTGTAATGATGATATGTGCTGGAATGTGATTGGAGGGAGCAGATGATGCTGCCCCTATACGGAAAAAGTGGCCTGAGTAATAAATTGAATTAAGGCTAAGCCCTGTCAATAGCATACGAATTATGGAGCATAAATTTAGCAGTAGTGAGTGTGGAACCGTGTAATCCTAGTAGTGGTTGGTGTGGATGTTTGTGAATGTTGCTGAAATAATTATCCAATACCTTAACTTGGCGCCATTATGTTATAGGTAGGCGTCCAATCTGGCTGGTTTTAGAGTATGTGAGTGAAAGGATGTAGTGATCTATAGATTTGTGGATATTTTGAACGTTTTAAGGTAATCTGTAAGTTAGATTAATGGTGGAGAACTCTCTTGGTCGTAGGAATTCATAAAAGCTAGGTAAATGGCGGTTTTAATTACCATGTTAGTGATAGGTTCTAAAGGTGACATGTCTAACAAATCAGATAATGATTGGAACAGTTACTATGGATGGGTAGTGTCTTAGAGGGTAAAGGGTAAAGTCATGTCAGATTTGGGATTCCTTAGGGTTTTAATTTGGTAGGATGATAGGAATTCTGTTTTGTTAGGGTGTTGTAACAGTGTGTGGTGTTGAATACCTGTTAGGTAGAGTTTGGTAGTGTCAAATGACAATTTTAACTTAAGGTGGCAAAAGGAAGTAAACCCCAATACAGCCTCCGTAGCAAACATGTCCTGAAGTAGAAAAGTTGTCTATGAATTTGGTGAAAAGGTGAAAAGTCCTATCATAAGATTCCTAGTATTAACCGAGAATGCCACGTGGGTAAGATTCTATGCCCATATCAAACATTTAATCCAGTAACATGTCTCGGAATGGAGGGGCAGGAGAAACCAGACGGTGGGCAAAGTCTTGCGGAATGCCTGCAAGCCTAAACGAGACAGCTGATACATTAGTGATCCCCCAATACAAGTGAGGAAAAACTAGCAAGTGGCCGCCACCCACGTGAGTCTCCTCAAAACCTCATAAACCTTTATTACAATGTGGCAGGTAGCTAGGTTGTCTGAAAAACATCTGACCAAGTGACCTGCCCAGCAAGGACCCCAGGCATTTGCTGCCGCCACTATTGGGTATAACTTGAATAAGGCCGATGTTTTGGAGAAGCTTGGTAGGGACTTAACATCATTAGGCCACGAACCCTAGAGCCATTGATTGCAACAGATGGCTGCGAAACCCGTATAGGTCGCAACATCTAACCAGAGTGTCAGGGAATTGTTGGAAATTGGGGGAATAACATGGCTTTCCTGTTCCGTGAGAAAACTGTGCCACATCAGTAAGTCAGACAGCGCTTGTGGGTCTATCGTGATGTTGGAATTGTCTGAGGGAAAGTCAGGGAACAAACAGTGTAGTCAGGAAAATAAAGGCTCTACCTTGTGGGGTGTTCATCATGGCAAAATTGAGCGAACATAGCAGAGACTGTAGTTCTTTTCGGTTCAAAGAAGCTAATTGCAAGTATAGGTCAATGCTTGACAAGGTGCGCCCAATCTTATCATGAGGAAGACAGGACTGCAAGTTACATAGAAACATAGAAACATAGAATGTGACGGCAGATAAGAACCATTCGGTCCATCTAGTCTGCTCAATTTTCTAAATACTTTCATTAGTCCCTAGCCTTATCTTATAGTTAGGATAGCCTTATGCCTATCCCACGCATGCTTAAACTCCTTTACTGTGTTAACCTCTACCACTTCAGCTGGAAGGCTATTCCATGCATCCACTACCCTCTCAGTAAAGTAATACTTCCTGATATTATTTTTAAACCTTTGTCCCTCTAATTTAAGACTATGTCCTCTTGTTGTGGTAGTTTTTCTTCTTTTAAATATAGTCTCCTCCTTTACTGTGTTGATTCCCTTTATATATTTAAATGTTTCTATCATATCCCCCCTGTCTCGTCTTTCCTCCAAGCTATACATGTTAAGATCCTTTAACCTTTCCTGGTAAGTTTTATCCCTCAATCCATGAACCAGTTTAGCAGCCCTTCTCTGAACCCCCTCTAAGGTATCAATATCCTTCTGAAGATACGGTCTCCAGTACTGTGTACAATACTCCAAGTGAGGTCTCACCAGTGTTCTGTACAATGGCATGAACATTACTGCTGCTAATACCTCTCCCTGTACAACCAAGTTTTTTACGTCCAAGATGCATTATCTTGCACTTATCCACATTAAATGTCAGTTGCCACAATTCTGACCATTTTTCTAGTTTACCTAAATCATTTGCCATTTGGTTTATCCCTCCTGGTACATCAACCCTGTTACATATCTTAGTATCATCAGCAAAAAGACATACCTTGCCATCAAGACCTTCTGCAATATCACTAATAAAAATATTAAAGAGAATGGGTCCAAGTACAGATCCCTGAGGTACCCTACTGGTGACAAGTCCAAGCTTTGAATATATTCCATTAACTACAACCCTCTGTTGCCTGTCACTCAACCACTGCCTTACGCATTCAACAATATTGGAATCCAAACTTAAAGACTGCAGTTTATTGATAAGCCTTCTATGTGCAACAGTGTCAAAAGCCTTACTGAAATCTTGGTAAGCAATGTCTACTGCACCACCCTGATCTATAATTTTAGTTACCCAAAAAAAAAAATCAATAAGATTAGTTTGGCATGATCTCCCTGAAGTAAACCCATGTTGTCTCTGATCTTGAAATCCATTTGTTTTTATATGTTCAACAATCCTATCCTTTAACATGGTTGACAGTGTCTAGTTGAATACCCAAATATGTATTACCATGTCTGGATCTTCTTTCTTTTTTGGGGAGACTGTTATACCCAGGGATTTAAAAAGACAGATTGCTGTTGTGAGACTGCAAAGGGGGTGGGAATTATCTTCAATTGTGATGATAACTGTCAGGCATCTGCACACATTAAGTAGTAACAATCACAGGTTTCTGCAAATATATATAATATTTTGGGGCTCCTCTTGGAAGTGAAACATGAAAAATACTATAAACCCCGCCGCTCAATGCCATGCAGATGCCAAAGTGAAGGGTGGATAGGAAGTAGTTTAAACGCATTGACAATATCAGTTTACTGAGCCATGCACCCACCTCAGCAGCAAGAATGGCCCAGATGGTGTTGTCAATGGTGGAGTATTGCAAAGAGACTGTCACATATTCATCCGCATATAAAAATGTGATTAATGACATTTACTGTTCTGACAGGAAAAGTTGTGCCGAGCAACATTACTGTCCTGACAGAAAAAAAGTTGTGCCGAGCAGCAATCAAATCTACAGGAGGGTTTGTGCTGAGCAGCAATTATGCAAATGGAAACCTGGTAACTGCCTTTGGGGTCAAAGGCCAATTACAGCCTATCAGATCCAGAGGAGGGGTAATTAGGCCCAGTTCTCATCCTGCTAAGTGCCCTGTCATGGTTTCCCTAGTGGTTGTCCGAAAGTGCGTTCAATATTCAAGTTTCTTCTGGTTTGTGACTTTGGCTTTGATTTTGACTTCCCTGTATTCTGGTATCCCTGACTTCTGCCTTTCCCTTATCATTGTCTCTTTCTGTATCCCCTGACCTCGGCAAGTATCCTGACTACTCTTTGGTACGTTAAGTCCGGCCATTCTAAGGCCCGGTAATACGTTACCTATTAGTCACCTGTGTGACACAATTCTACGTGCTGGATCAACTAGTAATCCTGACATTACAACATGGCCATAGATCCTGTAGAATTGCGAGAGAAACCTTGCCCAATAACATTTCTATTGGTGCCTTACATAAGGAAGATATAATTTTCCAAGTTATTGTATCTCCTTCTTGCCCTATAATATTAGGCTTTCCTTGGCTTAGTAAACACAACCCTCATATCGACTGGGCTAATGGGGAAATATTAGAATAGGGAAAAGATTGTAATGGGAAGTGTATGTTACACCTCACCAAGAGAGTGGGTACCATTAAATTACCCACTACTACACCTCAAACCCCCGAAGTTCCCATACAATACCGGGAGGTTAAGGAAGTCAGTCTAATATCTTACCTCCTCACAGGTCATATGACTGCTCCATAAATCAGTTACCCGGCGCTATGTCACCTAAAGGGGCAGTATATTCCTTATCGCCACAGGAGAGTAAAATAATGGAAGAATATATCAAAGACTCACTAAACAAGGGCCATATACAGAAATCATCCTCACCTGCTGGTGCAGGCTTCTTTTTTGTAGAAAAGAAAGATGGAGAATTACGTCCATGCATTGAATAAAATAATTAAGAGAGCGCATACAGAATCAAAACTAATATAGTAGTAAATGGTACTTAAAGTACCCTATAAATAACAGCTGCTAGACAAAAAAAGAATTTTCCCAATTCCTATAACAGAGTACTAAAAATATTGTCAGCGCTTAGAAGATACTCCCCTTAAGATTGTAACAAGGGTGCATATATATAAAAATAATGTCGCAATAAACATCTGAACTCTACATGAAAGAGCTATATAAAGAAAAAATACAGATAAAAATATATGTGAAAATATATAAAAATATGTAAAAATATAAGAATTTGTCTCTAGAGAGTCCAAAAGTCATATAAGATCAAATGGGGGAGAATCCAATGTCTGTATTGGTGAATGGAGACTCAAATAGGTGCTTGAAAATTCCTAAGGCAAAAACGGAGAAAGAGATATAGTGTAACTCTGTAACATTTATTGCCCCGGTATAACAAACAAAACCCCCCCTAAATAAGAACTCTCACAATGTAAAAAAAAAATGGTACTTATTCCTAAGGACCATATCGGAGAAACTTTGCGGCTGCTGATTGTCCCGACAAGCTTTCTATTTCTTAAAAGCAGACAGCGTCCACCTCGTGCACTCTGGTGGGCTGTCCGAAGATATAACCGTGAGGGAACAGCTGCAAATAGAAAAAACGACTTCTTCTTCAAAGTCAATCTACAGGGTGCTAGGGGGACCCTGCTACATATCCCCTGTAGATTGACTTTGAAGAAGAAGTCGTTTTTTCTATTTGCAGCTGTTCCCTCACGGTTATATCTTCGGACAGCCCACCAGAGTGCATGAGGTGGACGCTGTCTGCTTTGAAGAAATAGAAAGCTTGTCGGGACAATCAGCAGCCGCAAAGTTTCTCCGATATGGTCCTTAGGAATAAGTACCATTTTTTTTTTACATTGTGAGAGTTCTTATTTAGGGGGGGTTTTGTTTGTTATACCGGGGCAATAAATGTTACAGAGTTACATTATATCTCTTTCTCCGTTTTTGCCTTAGGAATTTTCAAGCACCTATTTGAGTCTCCATTCACCAATACAGACATTGGATTCTCTCCCATTTGATCTTATATGACTTTTGGACTCTCTAGAGACAAATTCTTATATTTTTACATATTTTTATATATTTTCACATATATTTTTATCTGTATTTTTTCTTTATATAGCTCTTTCATGTAGAGTTCAGATGTTTATTGCGACATTATTTTTATATATATGCACCCTTGTTACAATCTTAAGGGGAGTATCTTCTAAGCGCTGACAATATTTTTAGTACGTCCATGCATTGACTACAGAGCATTAAATAAGATTACTGTTAAGAATGCCTATCCTATTCTTCTCATTTCCAAATTGTTTGATAGACTCCAGGGTGCTAAGATCTGAGTACCTCCGCTGACGGATGCTCCTAGTGCTTCCCGAGGGCTCCAAGCACTCCACTTGACACCATAAGTACTGCAGACCCCCCGAACTGCCGCAACTTGGTTGGGGTCACCTACGACAAGGCTCCAGGTTCCAGTGCGTGAACCTCTCTTTCCCCAGAGAGTGAAGCAGGAACAAGCTCTTAAAAGAGCTTAGTGATTATTCAAAGGAGTATGAAAAACATAGCAATCCCTTGTAGCAGATTCCCCAATAAGAGACAGGACTCTAAATTAAGGGGGTAAAGTAGAACTGGTTTAATGAGCACAAAGGCATTTCTTATATACAGTTTTCCCCACAAGGTTACCACCCACGTGGACCTTGTGGAGCACAGGACACAAAGTCACAACAGCCAATCAACACAGTATTGTACAGTTAGCCACTCCCAGCTAATGTACACAACCCCTCCCCTCTGCCTGTGATACAATTACCAAATACAATGGACTAAATTACCACAGGCAGAAAATATAATTTTTTACCCAAAGTCTAGAAACACCCCAAAACATCAACATACCCCCATAATCCCTGCATGGCCCTGATCTGGGTGAACAACATATCCAAAAATCACCCAGATCAGAGCAGGGGTTGAAATGTTTTATGGAAGTCACATGTGACCGACAGCAAGCATGGCTTTCATGCACAAAACAGTTCCACAGATTTAGGCTGTGCGGCCGGTCAATCTTCTCCTCTATCCTGTAGATAATTGGCTTTAGTGACTGTGGTAACTTAATTATCTCTAGGTACAGGAAATAGTCAAAACTGTTACAAAAACCACATAAAAATACATAACTCTTATAATACAATGTTTAACCTATATGTCCAACATATCCCCAGATAGATTGGATCTAAGCGCTCAATATGTCCAATGTTAAAAAGTGCCCTATAGTACAGGGAAGGGTGGGGTCAGACAATAGCAAGGGCTGAGGAGAGATTGAGAAGGGACAAAGCAGCCAGTTTCAACTGGTCTGGCAGTGTCCCTGGGACATCGCCCTGCTGGAGAACAATAGGACAGGAAAAAGGGGGAGGGGAAGAGGCACATTTTCCCATGGAAGTCACTTTTTAGCCTGTCTTTTTGCAGGGCCCATAGTCTTGGGGCAGGAGGCTGGCAAGTAGTCCCCTCCAAAAACTCATGGCAAACTCCCTAAAAAAGGATGTTTGTCACACCTCTCCCCTTTACCGGGGAGACTATCCAGACTCCAGACCTCCAATCGGTCTGGGGCTCTGATACTCTGTTGGCCTTTCCCAAAAGGGGTAGTTGTCCAGATGGCCTCCTGCCACATGTGCCCATTTGCAAACCCAGTGTCCTGTGGGGAAACAACCAGGATGCCCTCTCCCCTGGTTGGACAAAGCTGTTGCTGGGGATGGCGGGTGCCATCTCCCCACTCCGTGCCTGGTGGGTAGAGACCAGCGGCGCTCTGCCCCGTAGCCAGCGGTTCAGCTGGGTTGGTTGGTGGGTCATCAGGCCCCAGAACAAAGGTAGAGAGGGCAGAGGCTAGCTGCACTATGCCCAGATGCCAGCTCTTCTGCTGGGATGGGGTCAGTGAGCACTACCCCCAGGACCGAGTTGTGGATTGGCTGTGGAGAGGAGGGATCGCTTACCTCCTCCTCCTGGCGTTCCTGTGGGGTTGGTTGGGGATCCGGACCGGCCATCCAGCATCCCTGGTGCAGAGACCGCGCTCCCATCTGCACCATCAGGGTTAGGGCTGTGGTCCCCCTGTGGTTGGGGAGACGAACCAGTTGTCTCCTCTCCCGGTAGCTCCCGCTGCTGTTGGGAAGAGGGACCAGTTGTCTCATCTCCCTGGAAGGGACACTGCCTTTGGGGAGTGAGACCTGTTGTCTCCCCTCCCTGTAACATACTCGGCTGCTGGGGAGAGAGACCGACTGTCTCCTCTCCCTATGATACACTCTGCCACTGGGGAGTGAGACTGGTTGTCTCCCCTCCCTGCAAGGTACACTGCTGCTGGGGAGTGAGACCGGTTGTTTCCCCTCCCTGCAAGGTACACTGCCGCTGGGGAGTGCAACCACTTATCTCCCCTTCCTGCATGGTACACTGCCACTAGGGAGTGAGACCGGTTGTCTCCACTCCGTGTAACACACTCAGCTACTGGGGAGAGAGGCCAACTGTCTCCTCTCCCAATGATACACTCTGCAGCTGGGGAGTGAGACCGGTTGTCTCCCCTTCCTGCAATGTACACTGCCGCTGGGGAGGGAGACCGGTTGTCTCCTCTCCCTGTGGCTGGGGAATCAGACCGACTATCTCGACTCCCGGTAACGCTGCTTGGTGCTGTGTAGTGGGAGCGACCATCTTCCCTTTAAGTGATGCTGGTTGCTGCAGGGACGAGGGACTGACAACCTCCTCTCCCTGTGATGCTGGCTGCCGCTGGGGAGAGAAACCGGTTGTCTCCCCTCCCTGTTCCACACACTGCCGCTGGGGATCTAGGCCGGCTGCCTAGCATCTCTGTAGGGCCAATATAGAGACCTCGGTCCCATCTCCACCTGCCATCTGTGGGTCTTCCCAGGACCAGTTTATGAGGTCCCTCAACATTTGAGAATAAGGACCACCTGCCTCCGCACCCGGTAACTCTGGCTGCTGCCGGGATCTGGGCCGGCTGCCCAGCATCCCGGTGTGCCCGGTTGAGAGACCTCAGTCCCATCTCCACATGCATGTTGGGGTTCCTCACAGGACCAGTCTATGAGGACCCCTACTTCGGGTACCTCTGGCCGCCTCAGGGAAAGTGGCTAACATCCTCGGATGCAGAGTCTATTTGGCTGCTGTAAACCTGATTTTTCAGCCAGCCGGAATTCTCGGTCCTTATTTGCTTGTCGCTCGACTGTGACCTGGTTCCAGATCATCTGGCAGATATCCATGGACACATTAGGACCATACCAGGCCACTCACTGCCTCACCTCGGCCAGCCAATCGTCGTCAGAGTCAGAGCATTCCATACCTGTCTGCTCCAAGTCGCTGGATACCTCTGCTCCCAGGGGCGCTGCACGAGTGCTAGCGCTGCCCTCACTATAATCACCACGTTACCGGTGTCTCCGAGCTGCTTCTCCTCCTTCTCCATCCCATTGCTGCCACCAATGTAACGGTTCACCTGGTACCCCAGCTGAGTATCTCCATTGACGGATGCTCCTAGTGCTTCCCGAGGGCTCCAAGCACTCCACTTGACACCATAAGTACTGCAGACCCCCCGAACCGCCGCATAATTAATTATGTACTCAGGGATTATATCTGTAACGGACCGTTTCAGCACACAAGGGGTTAAAACCGTTTAGGCGATCGTCCCCTTTCAGAGATGCAGGCACAGATACTGCAGAACACCAAACTCCCGAAAAGGATACCAAGTAGCACTCCAAATTCCTGAACTGGAACCTCACGAATAGCTGCTAGCAGCTGAACAGGAAAAGCACCCAAGCAGCTTACACTCCTGGCAATCAGTCTCTAACAGCATACAGTAAATCCCCCCAAGAACGAGACAAAGCTCCGTGTTGAGGATCAAGCAGTGAACAGACAGAGCTGTGGGTTTATTGTGCTTATGTACACATTCTTACACATTAGTACCACCCACAGGGTTTTGGAACACAACCAATAAACACATCCAATACACACACAAATTCCTCCCCTCTGCATGTGATTCAATTACCTTAAACAATGGGTAATGTA
>OW240913.1:199093380-199136835 GCA_933207985.1 Pelobates cultripes | reverse complement strand
TAGGGTAGTAAGCTTTTCTTAACCCTGGGCTATTCTGCATGGCTTGGAGACTTTTTCTTTCAAGTGGCTAATTTAATACTTGCTGTACTGGTTATGGAGTGGCCAGAACCAAACTGATTTTTAATGGTTTGGTAACAGGGCCGGTGCCCTTTCTGTGTCTCTTTGTCCCCCCAGCCTGTAAGTGGACCTCTTTGTCCTCGCTATGCCCTCTGCGTGACACTTTGTCCCCTCCAGCCCTCTGTGTGTCTTAGTCCTGGCCAGGCCTTCTGTGTGTCTCATTTTCCCCCAGCTCTTCTGTTTGTCTCTTTGTCCCTCCAAGCCCCTCTGTGTGTCTCATTCTCCCCCATCCCCACTTTTGTCCCCCCAGCTCCTGTGTGTACTCTTTTGTCCCTCTGCTTCACTGTGTGTCTCTTTGTCCCCCCCAACTCCACTGTGTTTCTCTTTGCCCCACAGCCTTCTGTCTCCTTTCCTTTAGAGGTCTCTCTTCCCCCTATCACTTCATAGTCTCCCCCATCCCTTTGTGGCCTCCCCCTATCCCGTTGTGGTCTCCCTCACTGGCTCTTTATGGATTCTCACCTTCTCTGACACTTTATAGTCTCTTCTGCCCTCATCCCTCTGTAGTTCCTCTCCCTCCCCACTGTCCTAATATGGTCTCTTCCCCTTTCGTCCCTTTGTTGGTCACTCCCCACCCCCGCCAGCTCACCTCCCTCGTGTGAAGCAAGGCCTGTGAACCGAGGTGGGGAATATTCTATTTTATCTCCCCAGTCTGACAAAAAGCTGTTTGTCGCTCCCTGTGAGCACTCTCTGTCAGACCGGGTATGGGAAACAGAAGCTGTGCTGTGCGATCCCCTACTGCCATTCACCCAGTTACTGTGCCCCCCAGGCCGGTGTGCCCTAGGTAGCTGCCTAATCAACCTAGTGGTTGCACCAACCCTGTTTGGTAGTTACATGGGTCCCTCAGATGTCTGTGATCTGTCCCTCTTCATAGAATATACAAAAAAAGATGTCCAGCACAATAAATCGATGAACACACACAGTCCGAAAAGTGTCCGTTTTGCCAATAAAGAGATACCATTTTTCACAATAAAGAGTGCTGGATAACTTTTTTTGTCTATTCCTTGATACTTAACCTGGAATGCAGAGTTGGAGTTATTGCACCCTTAAGAAAAATAACAGTGAGTGGTCTTTCGTACCATTGTTATCACTAAAGTAAAATGTTCTCCTTACACATTAACAATAGCAATAGTGGCTATTTTGGGGTTCAACTCATTGGCTGATTATTATCATAATAGGTACAAAATTGATATATCTAATGCAGAAGACGCATGAACACTTTAGCAAATTTTTTAAAGTGATTGGGGGGTGTCGTTTAAAAACAATTTGACCCTTAACAGCGGAATGGTGCCTCCTATAGACTATAAGCTCGCTTAAGCAGGGCCCTCTTCAACCTATCGTTCTTGTAAGTTTTCTTGTAATTGTCCTATTTATAGTTAAATCCCCTCTCTTATAATATTGTAAAGCGCTATGGAATCTGTTGGCCCTATATAAATGGCAATAATAATAATAATAGTAACTATGAATCACTGCAATGGTTATGGTGATTAGAGTGTCTTTTTAATTGCAGTATAAAATACTATGCCAGGCTTTCTTTCTGTGATTCCCTATAGAGATTGCCAGAATATATACAGCATACAGCAACAGAAAACATGTGTGATTTGGTATATAAAAGTAATGTGAAAGGAGGATTAACAATTTGAAGATACAACACCTGAACAAAAGTTGGAACTTTTAAATATATAGGAATTCTGTATATTGTGTTCCAATTTATTCATTTGAAGAACATTTATGCTCTGTAAATTCTATTTTAAGATGAAAAGAATGAAGGAGAGAATATTTTTAAAACAGATGGTCTTTGTCTTGTGCTTATAAATTTTTGTTTCTCGGTCCAGATGTTGTGTAAGCTGCAGTTATAAGATGCTACTTGAGAGGGTCTCTTTAGCCTTCAGATGCAAATTACAATGTTTAGATCAAATGTTCTTGCGTCATAATTGGCAGTTTTACACTTTTGATGAATTAAAATATAAACAAATAATTTGTGTCCTTTAATGAACTGTGAAAATTATCTAGGCAGTATATACTGTATATCATGACATATGGACATTTGTAACTTCTCACCTAAAGAGATCTCCAAACATTAAATACGATATATTGGGAAACTGGCAGTTAGCTAGAATTCCTAAAATGTTGTGTGTGAATATTCCGTTACAAAAAAGTCAAACTCCAAAAATGTTTCCAAATCTGAACTAGAATGTTGATTAAGGCTTCCTAACAGTGGTGGAACTACTGCAGTCTCAGGGGTTGCAGCCACGACCGGTCACTCCAGGGGGTCCGGCTGCCCTGCGGACCCCTGCGACCGTGGTGTCCGCCAGCTAAGTAACCTGGCCCTGGCCAGCGCGGTAGAATCGCCGGGGCCACATTGAAGGGGCCCATCGGGTGGCCCATGCTGTTAATTTCACCTGATGGCAATGAATTTCCAGGGGGCCCGGTCAGTGCTGCAGCGCTTTAACAGCATGACCAGGCCCTCTGTGATGACATCAGAGCTGGGAGGAAGTGACTGCCCCAGTCACTCCTCCCAGCATATACAGAGCCTGCGTGGGAGGAAGGAGAGGAGGGAGTCAGAGTGGGAACTCTGACTCCCATCAGCCTAAGCCACCACTGGACCCCAGGGAAGTCACCCTCCTGCATCTAAAAGGTAGGAAACAGGAGGGTGTCTTTAACATTTTGTATATATGTTTGTATGTATGTGTGTGTTTGTGTATGTGTGTATGTTTGTGTGTCTGTATGTATGTGTGTTTGTGTATGTGTGTCTGTATGAATGTTTCTCTGTATGTGTGTATGTATGTGTGGGTGTTTGTGTATGTGTGTCTGTATTTATTTATGTGTGTGTTTGTGTCTGTATGTATGTGTGTGTGTTTGTGTATGTGTGTCTGTATGTGTCTGTATGAATGTGTGTCTGTATGAATGCTTGTATGTGTGTGTGTATATGGGTCTGTATGCATGTGTGTGTTTATCTGTCTCTGTGTCTGTATTTGTGTGTGTGTTTCTGTATGTGTGTCTGTGTGTTTGTATGTGTGTGTGTCTGTATGTGTGTGTATGTATGTGTGTGTGTGTCTGTATGTGTATGTATGTGTGTGGGTGTGTTTGTGTGTGTGGGTGTGTTTGTATGTATGTGTGTATTTAAGTGTGTTTGTTTGTATGTGCGTGTCTGTGTTGTGTGTATGTGTGTGTCTCTGTGTGTGTCTATGTGTATATGTGTGTGTGTGTATCTGTTTGTCTGCATGTGTGGGGAGGAACGTATGGGGGGAGGATAGAGGTATGAGGGTGGTGGGGGGGACATATGGGGGGGAGGATAGAGGTATGAGGGTGGTGGGGGAGACGTGTAGGAGGGGGAGGATAGACGTATGGGGGATGGTGGGTAGTAGACGTTTTAGGGGGGTGAGGGGAGGGAAATTTTCGCACCGGGCCCGTGGTTTCTAGTTATGCCTCTGCTTCCTAGTCTTATTTTTTAGTCTTAATATAGTGTAATACTATATACAAGGATCTCATCAGCAGTTCATTTAATCTCTTTACTCCCAGAACCATGTATAAATGTTTTTACTTTGCAAAATGATATTTAGTTCATAAAGCCTCAAATTCATCTAACTACTCCAGGAAGGATTATATGCCTGCAGAGAAAAAACTAAATATCTGTGCTAGGTGCCACTGGACACTCATTTAATATATGCAAATGTGCTGAAAATGTAACCTGCCCTCTCAAACAGTAAAGGAAGTTGTATTGGGTTACATATTCCTACAGTCAGGGAGGAGCACTGTTAGTATTCCATCAGCATTCCAGAGAGTGCTATAGAACTTTTTAAATACCTTTATTTTAGAAATATATAATTTAACTGTACATTATTTGTACATTCTGTTGCAATAGTAAGCACTACTGCTATTAATATCATCAGGGTCCTTACAAATACATAACTAATACATATAAGCAGTCAATTTCACCATTTCTATTTATGTCATACCTACTATATATGAATATTGTTATTGCTCTTTATTTTCTTGTCAAATATTGTTGGGTGTGCCCCCAATTCCCTTTTGTTCTATGTATGTTTGGACTCCAGTTTTTGGATTCCTTTTGGATTGAGCACACTGCCCCTTCTCCCCGCTTAAGATGCTCCTTGAGTTGACCACAGGAAAGTATACACTTGAAGAGTTTTTGCATAGCAGTGTCACTTTAATTATAATTTTAATTTCATATAGAGCAGATATATAATTTGCATTGTGAGTATATACGTCAAAACACTATCACTTTAATTGTTTAGTTTGACACTGTATATTTTTGAATTGTGTTTTGATCACATTCATTTTTCATTATAATCTTACAGCAGATTATTAAAAAAACACTTTAGTTCATTTAGCACTAGCACTATTTAATTTGGACATATGCTGAAACTGAATCCCCATATTTGTTTGCTAAAATAGATGATTTTAAGTAACCTTGTAAAATGTAAACTTTATTTATATGTGTGCACTGTTCCCTAATCTGTATTCATGTAGTATTTTGGCCAGGTTTGGTCTTGATTTGTCTCTTTAATTTTGTGCACAAATAAAAGTTATATTATGTACTAATGTGGTGTGCATTTCTGTTTTGTGTTGGTACTGTATGTTCTGCATTTATTTGAGTGTAGGTAGTGCTAGCATCCTACATTGAGTATCAGATGTCTTTGTGGTGTGCCTCATATGAAATTGTTTTAATTAAACCTGAAATTGGTATGAAAAATGTAGCATGGCACTGTATATATACAATTCAGATTTTGGAATATATTAAAAAAAATATATACATAAAGTAAAAGAAAAAAATAATTTTTATTAGGTACACAGAAATATTAAAAAAAGAATGTTTGCTTATTACTCTGTTATGTTAAAAACAAAACCACAATGATACTTTAGAAGGAAGCAGGATTCTAGATTTTGTCAATGTCTAGCAACAGGACTGGACTGGAACTATAAACAGGCTTACCCAGGCATCTAAAGCACATAGCAGACCACAATCAGCAGCCTATATTCCCATATACTATTACGATACCACTTAAACATACTCCTGCTAGATAACATGCAATGTTTGTGAATGTATTTAAATAATGTATTTGTAAAGCAGTGTTCATGAGTGTACACACATATATGTAATGTGTACATCATGTTACCCTCTTTCCTAGGGTAAATGCCTTTGCAAAAGGAACACTTCAAGTACCATAACAACTACAGCCCGTCAATAGTCTTACATTTTAAGAAGGGATTGACACATTTTCTGGGTCCCGCTTGGTGACCACCACCTCCACTGTTACTGGAAGCTACTGCCAACGAGTTAAGTTCAGCCATGAAGCCTAAACTCATTGGTTGAAAGAGCTCAGCTGCTGGTTAACTCACTAGAGCTAACAGAAAATTCTTGCAGGTACTAATATAAGTTGTCTAATCTTTGTTAAATGGTCAGATAGAGAAACAGCTGTGCCTGCAGCATGCCTGACCCAGAGGAAATGGATTAACCTTCCCCAACCTGGCTGCCTGACTGACAGAGCACTGACTGGCTGCAGCGCAAAACCGTAATACAGGTGTGAATTATGGCCAGCCTTGATAAGAGGCATAGAGTGACACAAAGTAACAAAGTAAAAATATTAACAGACAAACTGTTAGGGAGGCAAGTCAGAAAGCAGTTACTTCCTTCCCTCTGTGTCAGAAAAGTTGTAGCCACTGCTCTATTCTCTGCATGCGGCGCATTTGAAATATCCCATATGGGCACAGATCAGCTCCCTGCAGTCTCTTTTGGCATCATCATTGCTGGAAATCTTCAGCAGATTGTTACTTTAGGTCCTGCTATTATGCTTTCATACAATAAATATTTAAAAGCTTTGAATCTGAGCTTCCCAGCCATACTGAAATAAATATGTGTGAAAAGGGATCAAGGACACGTAACTCACCGACCCACCAAGACTGGTGTCATACATCCTAACAATGGAAAGCATGGACAGATATGCCTAAAGGGGTAGTGTCAATTGGTAGGTGTGTATGTGAAACATGTGCTTTATAAAGGTAAGAACTGATACTACAACCAGGGGCAGACTGACCACTTAGGCACTCGTAAACCCAGTGGTTTGCCAAGTGTGTCACCAGCTGTGGGGATACTGCATGCAGCCTACCCCCACACCAGAATAAAGATGGCTGCCACTGCATCTGGCACTGTGCATGGCCATACCTATCCCTACCTGCTGCCCAGTGGTGCTCTGTATAGGGATGATAAGGTGAAGGGAATAATGTGAGATGGAGGGCACGGTGTTAGAAAATTGGGTGATGTTGGTGATGTACAAGGTAAGAGGAATTTTAGGGGCACAAGGTAAGAGGTTTTGGTTGAGTGGAAGGCACAAGATGAGAGGAATTGGGGGGCACTAGGTGAGAGACACAAGGTGGGAGGAAAAACTGAGGGCAATTAAAGAGCAGATAGGGGACAAGAACAATTGTGGGCATAAGGGCAGAGACACGATTGAGAGGGGCACAACAAGAAAAGTGAGAGAATTGGGTGAGAGGCACAAGTGGTGGAATTAGGGAGTAGAAGAGACATGTGTGGAATAAGGAGGTGGCATTAGTGGGTTATTAATGGTGGGAAAAGTGAACAAATGGGCTATCAGAGGGAGTAGAGGCTTTCTTGAGGATGTGAAATGAAGGCATTGGCAGTGTGGAATTAGGGAAGGATTTGGGGAACATTAGGGGGACAGGTAAAGTGGAGAATTTGAAAGATATAGAAATTGAGAGTTATGTTGGAAAGGGGCGCAGTCGGAGATTTATAGGAAGAGACATAACTTGGGGCTAAGGTGCAGAATTGTGCATGTGGACATACTGTATATTTCAAGGTGGGACACAGGACCTTATTTTGCTTGTACATGAATGGGTTATTTGAGATTATACTAAAATATGTGTTTTTCATCCTTTCCTGAGATTAACAATAATGAATTGTACATAAAACTGGAAATAAGAGGTTATGAATTACATCTTACAGCATTATACACAGCAACATATTCAAGTATTACCAGTTAGTAATATATAAATCAGAAATTAGAAAATTCAATGGAAGTCGAAGTGACCTCTTTGAAATATATTGGCTTTGATGGTGGATCTTGTAAGACTATTAAAAAGAAGAAATGCTGATTATGTTTTCCACTGTCCAAGTAAAAGAACATTTGTTGAAGGTTTTAATGACATGTCCCTCCATATCTTCTGATAACATTAACATTGATGTACCATTATGAAAAAAATGTTTCAAACACAGTGATCGTTCCTGCAACTGATCACATGAGTAATCGTTTAATATCAGACATGGATATCATTGGTTGTACAATTTTAGCACCGCTGCATCTGTTCAGTGTGATATAATAATCCAATACATTTTATTTAGTGAAAAATCAAAAGATAATTATGATTTTACACTTGTACAGAATGTTGTTATTCCTGTCTATTACATGATCTACTTCCATTCACATATGAGAAGTTATACCAATTTTTGAAAACTCTATTGACATTGCTTTACAGATAGTATCACCAGCAAAAATGCAGAATGTGGGATTACTTATTCCAACCCAAATTGCCAGTATACAAGCTCTCTGCGAAGGAGACAACACCGCTTACAGCAATCACATAATGGGGTTATATTCACAGAGCTCAGACTTGGGATTGATTGGATTAAAAAATGCCCATGTCCGCATTTCCCTTACTTTGAGTCGGTTGCAATTACGGAACTGTAACAACTCACACTTTCTAGTTTGGCATGGTAACCAATAGTTAACTTGCTTTATAAGTAGAGGAGCTTAATATTTGTAAATGCCCAACTGAGACATGACTTGGAAAATAAGTCTGGCAGGTCCTTCAAGTTCCCATTATAGGTCAAGTTCCCTTGTTCTCAGTTGTCCTCACTTAAAGAACAGTACAAAGTTGAATGATGCTTACCGGATGTCTTCTTTTCTCTCTGCACATTTTAACAAATCCATACTCGCTTAGCTAATTCATACTCAAAGGCATAGAGGAGATCCAAATAAGGGATCCATGCAACGGTCAGAGGAAATTACACTTTTTTGTCCACATGCTTTGGAGAATGGGTAATAGTGGATGCTGCAACCTAAATTAACAAGTGTGTATTTATTTACTTGGTAATTTCACAGATTAGCCATTGGAAGCTCAAAGCTGTCAGCAGGCTCCTTCTCTTACAACAATAACTGATAGCTAGTCCACATCTTAAGTATTTAAGATGTTTGATTTATATGGCTTCATCTGAAAGTTGGATTAAGTCATGTTTCCCATATTCAATGCTTTGTAGATGACACAGAAGTCAGTTGGTTTCAAGCACTCATAATGAGCCAGCTTTTAAAACTATAGAAAACTGAAAACATTGAGCATAGACCACCACGAGCACGTTATTTTTTCCCATTAAGTGTAAATTGTAGAATTAGTAGTGCAGCTTTTATTCCAAAAGAATACTTGGTGGTCCATCATAACAGTATCAACAAGAGGAACATCTGGAACGCAGTGTTCATAGGGGTAAATTTGCAAACACAGGAGCACGTTTATTTCAATATATTGAAACTACTTGATAGGAAGCCACTGGCCCTCTGTTTGTTATTGCTAGAGTTGAAAATAAACGAGAATGTCTGCGTTATTGGAACGTGAGCTCAGCAGAGCCTTTGTTAACTTGACAAAATAAGATTTCCACATTAGAAAGCAAAATGTTTGCTTTGTTTGTTGTTTTTTTCCATAAACAAACTTTTATTTTTGGCAAGACAAAGAATACTTTTGATCCCTCACATGTATCCAAATTCCAAATGTCTCTACAGAATATCATAAACCTAAATCCATGTGCAGTGTTTCATTCACAGTTTAACGAACACTGGAACCTGTTTCTTTATAAACAAACATTATAGGAATCACTAGATTTACAAACTTGTTATTATCCTACTATTTATTTGCAGAAATTAGATAATATTTAATCCGGTGCCTTACTTTACATGCATTGAAACCTTAAATGAGTGCTAGATTTTGAATTTACAGCTCTGCGTTCAGAACATATGTAAAGCTAAATGTCTGACTTCCTAAGCTTTCCCCCAGAATCTGCAAGCATGGGCTTAATTATAGATTGGCATTGGTTTATGGAATCTTTTATGGGACCACTGTCAGGATGTTGTACTCTGTTAAGGTGCACAGCTCTGTCCTGCAATCCACTAGTACTTTGTGGTCCGGTTGGGGATGTATATGTTTTCCCTAATCAAACCACATTTCAGATTTATGATGCAGTGGTCCTGTTAACAGGTTGTACTAACAGCCACTATTTCTCTCCTAAGCAAGAGTACTGGGAGGAAGTGATGTCAGTTACCTTCCTTCCGGCCCAATAAGGGGAGGGAAGAGAAAGCGTGCACTGACGACAGCCCTAGAACACCCCCACTGAAAGCTCATCTTGTAGCCCATAGGTAGGCAAAGAGGAGGGTGGCTCGAACACATCTGAATATAAATATATGTGTGGGTATCTGTGTGTGTGACAGTGTTTATATGTGACATATATTGACATCTATTGACATGAGTGAGTGGTAGTGTGTGTACGTATATCTGTATTTGGCAGTGTGTATCTTTATTTTATATGTATGTTGTAGTGTGTATCTGTGCATTTCTGGTTTGTGGCAGTGTATATCTGTGTGTGTGAGAACATATGTGTCCTGTAATGCATATCTGTGTGTGTATCAGATTGTGTGTGCATGCAGTCATGTCTGCTAGTGTGTTTTTGGGGCAGCCATTGTTTTTGCAATGAGTTCCAAAGTTCTGGTGGCAGCCCTGACGTTATATTAGGCTAAGTATAATAGGCTCTTTGTTTCTTACCTTATTTTCAGAGTTAGGGTGTCTACATTATGATCGACATATAGGTGTCTTTTTCCTCATGACCAAGTTGGTACAACTACCTTGCGTTGTATATCATAACATATACCTAAAGGCTACACATATATTTTAGAATGACCAACAGAGCATAGCAACTCTTTATTAACACTTGTCTTAAAGGTTTCATTGACCTTACGTACGGACAACTCACGCTTGCAGGACTTCTTGCAGGCAGCTCCCTTCCTTTGGAATAGCCAGGGCCGGCGCTTCCTATAAGGCGAACTAGGCAGCCGCCTAGGGCGCCATATAGGAGGGGGCGCCCTGCGCCCCCATCGCCGGCCCTTTAAATTGTGCAGCCGCCTGAGCGCTCTATGGAGAGCGCTCAGGCGGCTGCCGCAGTGCCTTTCCCTCCGAGCTCTTGTCTGACCTGCTGGGACTGAAAGGAAGTGCACACTCAGTGTGCACTTCCTTTCAGTCCTCGAACTGGCCCGCTGACCGAAAGGAGCTCTGCCACGCCACAGCAGGGAAGGGACATGAGGTGAGGAGGAAGCCTGATGGGAGGGAGGGGGGGGGATGGATTGATGGGAGGGAGGAGGGGGGATGATTGATGGGGGAGGAGGGGGGAGATGATTGATGGGAGGGGGGAGATGGATTGATGGGAGGAGGGGGGGGAGATGATCAGATGGGGGAGGAGGGGGATGTTTGATGGGGGGAGATGATTGATGGGGAGGGAGATGATTGATGGGGAGGGAGGGGGGGGAGATGATTGATGGGAGTGGGGGGGAGATGATTGGGGGGGAGATGATTGGCTGGGGAGGGAGGGGGGGATGATGGGGAGGGGGGGAGATGATTGATGGGGAGGGGGAGATGATTGATGGGAGGAGGGGGGGAGGATTGATGGGAGGGAGGGGGGGAGATTGATTGGAGGGAGGAGGGGGATGGGATGGATGAGGGAGATTTGATAAGAGAGAGGGAGGGGGGAGATGATTGATGGGAGGGAAGGAGGGGGGGAGATGATTGATGGGAGGGAAGTGGGGGGGAGATGATTGATGGGAGGGGGGAGAAGATTGGGGGGGAGAAGAAGAGAAGATTATGGGGGGAGAAGAAGAGAAGATTACGGGGGGAGAAGCAGCGATTACAGGGAGGGAAGGGGGGAGAAGAAGAGAAGATTACAGGGAGGAGAAGAAGAGGAGAACACAGGGAGGGGGGAATAAGAGGAAAACACAGGGAGGGGGGGAATAAGAGGAGAACACAAGGGGTGGGAGATGAGAACGTAGGGGAGGGAGAGACCACTAAAGGAGGGAGGGGGCGGTGGAGAGACCACTAGGGGAGGGGTGTGAGGAGAGACCACTAAGGGCGGGGGGTGGAGGATAGACCACTAGGGAAGGGTGGGGGGAGAGGAGAGACCACTAATGGAAAGTCGGGGAGAAAAGGAGACCACTAAGGGAGGTGGGGGGAAAGGAGAGACCACTAAGGGGCAGGGGAGATCTCTAAGGAATGGAAGGGAGAGCTCTATAGGACAGGGGGACAGGGAGCTCTTTCACACCACGCACACACACACACACACACACACACAATGCATCCCTATACACACAGAAACACAACATGCTTCCCTTACACACAGAAAAACACACAATGCAACCCTTACACATAAAGACAATGCATCATTTGCACATATACACAGAAACACACAATGCATTCCTTACACACACATGCAAACACACACTGACACACACACATGCATCTCTTACACACACTCAACGCACCCCTTACAGACACACACACTGCATCCCTTACATACACAGAAACACACTTTGCATCCCTTATGCATACAAACACAGATTCACACAATGCATCCCTTACACACAACAAGAAACACACAATACATCCCTTATACACAAACACACACTGCTTCCACTACACACAAACACACTGCATCACCTACACAAACTGGTATCCCTATACACTACATTACGTAAGCACACACATTAGATCCTCTACAGTAACACATAACACATCCCCTACACACTCCACTCCCTGTGAGCGAACTCATGGGTGGAACATGTAGGTGGACTTATGGGTGGGCTTTATGGGCATACTCACCGTCAGGCCCTGGGGCCCAGACCTTGAGCTGTGTAAGAGGCCCCAAAAAATGGAGCTGCTTCCCGTTCTCCCAGAACATTGAATTTTGTGACCACAGTTACAAACAGCCTCCAGAGATCCTGTTCTACACCAGACCAGTGGAGCCAGAGCCCATCACCATCCTCATCTGGTTGTAAGTAGGCAATCTAGTATATTATTAGTGACACTGATCTCTAATTTACCTCACATTAAATGGACACTATAGTCCCCAGAACCACTGCAGCTTAATAAAGTTGTTCTGGTGTCTATAGTTTGTCCCTGCAGGCTTTTTAATGTAAACACACACTGTGTGCAGCACTGGCATTAGCTCTATGGGTGGGGCATTGCGATGTTCCGGGGGGGGCGGCAAATCCTTCTTTTGCCTAGGGCGGCAAAAATCCTTGCACCGGCCCTGATTGAAGATGCTTTTTCCATGAACAGTCATTGCAAAAGTCAGGCAGGACAAGCTACAACATATTAAAAACAACTTCATAATTCCCCAACCCACCTTAAACTGCAAATCACTATAAAACCCATAAATTGATGGAGGATAGGCGCTTCACATTTGGAGCGTTGTCATGAAAAACAAACGAGAAAAAAATGAACCCAGTCTGGCCCCATAAGCATCAGCTGAGTTGTTAAAACTGCCCTCCCCCTTGTACTGCTTTAATAACTGTTTCAGTCCCAAGCAGTAAGGGGCTCAAATAGCTGCCTGTCTAAATCAGAGGACAGGGTTAAAAATAAAATTGTCACATTCATGGAAAAACCACCAGAATGGAGACTCAAAGAGCCATTGCCCAAGGTGGTGATTAGACCACTGCACATCCCATCCCATAAAAAACACAAAGCATCATTGTGCCAACACAGCTTAAAAATAAAAAGTAAAACAAATTCTGCATTGTTATAAAACTTGATAAAAAATAGTATTTCAAACTGTACAGTCAACAGAAGTACACAGTTATCAAAAATTCACACTGCTCACTTGGAGTCCCCAGTTCCCTCTGTGCCTGGTCTGATTTGGCTTCTCCATTTTCAGCAGCATTGCTGCTGTCCTTGCCAGAATCGGCCTTTCCTTTCTTTCCTTTTGATGCCTTTTCAGCCTTCTTTGGAGGAGCAGCTTTCTTGGGCTTGGGCTCTGGTTTTGGTGGGGCAGGTTTAGCCGATAACCATGCAGATCGTCTTTGTGGCTCATCTTTCCCCTTTGCCTTCTCCACCTTGGAGTCTCCTTCAGCCTTTCTCTTGGGCATGCCGGGCGGTGTTTGTTAAACGTCTGGACGGAACTGATTGAAACTCTGACTGAATTCCGTCAACCTCTCTCTCGCAAACGAATCCCTAACCACAACATTCTAAACAGTCGGCTGGGTGGTCGCTGTTCGTATGTGCGAACACATGGCGGCGGCCACCTTGACCCACGAACACAGGCAACTCGACCGCCCAAACACCACTGAACTTCCACCTTCACTTGTGTTCGTCTATCTTTCATCTGGAAAGAACTGTTTGGTGGAAGCTTACTCCCGAACAAGGGACTCATAACCAGTATACAGATGGAAGTCTTTATTCAGTATTCTGTGTAATTCTGTACTCCTGAAAGAGACTGACTGCTCAGATCAATTCCATTGAACTATTCTGGGCAGCAACTTTGTGTGCGGTCTGTCAGAACTATACCCCGGTGATATTTCGGCTGTGTTGGGGGGATCTGAGCACTTTCTGGATATGTTGGGTGCTCAGATCCAGGCTATCCGGGGATATAGGACTTGAGAGGGTACCGGTTTGTATTGTATATATTTTGGGGTGTAATAACTGTACATGTTCTGTACCTGAGAGTTGCATAAAAGGTCATGTGTGGATTCCAATAAATCAGTTCATCCCCAACATAGAGCCTCATCTCATGTTTGTGGTAGGAAGCTATACCAGCTATATCACTAGTTTGGAATATCACTACATGGGATTGTCACATCACTCGCACTGGAGGAAACAGAACATCTCTGGCAGCGAAAACCCTCTTCCCATTTGTGGGGTGCCCGCCACAAAAAAAAGTATAAGTGGATATTAACCAGACTGACAATTTTCAGCATACTGAGGGGGAGGGAGGGGGAGGGGGGGAGGAGTTATTATGTAGAGTTTGTGGTTTGTATGCAGAGTTTGGTGCTTGTTAAAAAAATAAAGTGTCTGGATTATGTGAAACCAAAGGACTCTGCATGTTTACGGTCTAGAGGACCGTGCTAACTGCAAACAAGGATCACAATAGGGTGAAGAATGCGGGCATATTAGCACATAAAGAGTCTGTGGGTATGCCTGTCGTCTGTTAGTCTGCTTTTTGAGGACTTTCGTTTGTCAGACCTTTTAAACAAAGAAGTAGCACTGTACCTTTAAGATGGTTATCTGCTTGGTGCTAAAATGGAGGAACTGTTTAAGGCTCTAGTACAGGCAACCGCTGTACAACGAGAGGCAATTGCTGTACAACAATGCACACACCGTTTACTGGCTGCGCAGGTTGAGAACCTAGGGGACGCTCACAGTGGTGTACACAATCCATGCGGCCCCGGTGCAAAACTGCTCTGTGGGCCTCCCATCCTGCCCCCTCATCTCTCTCCCCTTCCCTCCCCTCTCTCCCCCGATCCGTGGGCCCCCCGAACACATCCATAGACACAAACACACACACAGAGACAGAGACACACACACACATAGACAGACACAGACACATACAGAGACACAGACACAGTGGGGGCTCAGCCTGATGGGAGTCAGAGTTCTCACTCTGACTCAGTCTTCTTTCCTGCTTCCTCCCGCGTGGGCTGATAGCTGGGAGGGACCGGTGAGTCACTTCCTCTCAGCAGTGATGTCATCATAGGGGGCCTGGTCGAGCTGTTAAAGCACCCAGCGCAGACTGGGCCCCCTGATAACCCATATCCATTGGGTGGCCCTGACAACATGGGCCACCCGACAGACTGCTTAACATGCAGCCCCAGCGGTTTACCTCTGCGGGCCGGGGCCGCAAAATATGCCAGCTGGTATGTACCGTGGTATGTATGCCGCTGGACGCTCAGCAGGAGAATAGAGCTGCCCTTACTGAGGTTTTGCAGATTGCCCCCTGCAGGGAGCCTGTGGACAAGGGACCCCGTAACCAAGCAACTGACGTCCTGAATAAGATGACAGAGGCAGTAAATGAAGTCTTCAGCAAGCTGAAAGGCATGGAGGCAGCAAAGCATGATGCTGAGATACATGTAGAAGAGGACTTAGGAAAAGAGTTGGAAACTGAATCTTGCATGTTTCAAGCGAAAGCTGGAAAGACATTGGGAAACAGAGGTGTTGATAAATTATCCCAAGGCAAGAAGAGAAGAAAAAAAAAAAAAAAAGACTGAGGCTAGCGGTGTCAAGCAGGGAAATTGAAAGTCAGTCAGTGCTCAGACGAGCTAGGTTTTTGTTTAAAGGGAAACCTGTTATATTATTGTTTATTTAGTGTGTTGTTGTCTCCTGTGTCGATTTACCAATAAAGTGCCTGGATTATGTGAAAACCAAAGGACTGTGCATGTTGTTAACCTTAGAGGACCGTGCTAACTGCAAACAAGAATCACAATATATAGATCTACAATTTTAGGAGTTGGTAAAGAAGTGTCTGTCCTACTTAAAAGACACCAAGAGCCTTTTAAAGATTTTAAAAGATTTTAATTGGAATAAGGAGTTTCTCTTAATTACCTGTGACATTAATAGCCTCTACACCTGTATAGAACATGATAGAGGTGTGGAGGCTGTGTTTTTTCTTGGAGGATTCTAAGTCCTTTCAGAAGGAACACATTTTGTTTATTGCGGAGGGTATTAAATTGATACTCTTTAATATTAATTTTTTTGTTTGAAGGCAGTTATTTTTTACAGTGTAGAGGCACAGCCTCTGGGGACTAGATTCACACCCAGTTATGCTAACTTATTTATGTCAGAAGGGGAACGATTTTTTATTTATTCCCAATATGACTGGGTGGAGAACCTGGTTCTCTACAAAAGGTACATCAACGATATTTTTATTATCTGGTGGTTGCGATGAATCATCTGCACAAAGTTTTTAAAAACTTTTTAAATACTAATAGGTGGAAAATTAAGTTGTCACATGAATACAGTAGGTACTTGGTTAATTTTTGGGACTTAAGTACATATGGAGATAATTAACAACTTAAAACACACTCCTTTTGCAAACGGGTCGATGTTAGTAGTTTTATTCACACTAGCAGCTGCCACTTCAAACCTTGGCTATCTAAGGTTTCCAAGGGCCAGTTTCTAGGAATTCAAGTACAATGAATATGATAAACAAGTTTTGATTCTAAAAAACAAAACAAAAACAATTTTGTTACGAAAGGTTGTTACGAACATCAGTAGTTATGCTACCTTGTTCGCCTATTCGTTCCCCAATTGCTGAGCATCATTTATTATAGCTGCAGCTAGGGTGTGTAGATGAATAGTCAGATGAATGCAGCGTCTAAGACGAATCTCCCCAGCAAAGAAAAGGTTACCCAAACATGAGCCTAGACTTCATGAAGGGTACAACAGGAATAATGTTTTATTGATGCCACACTGGCTTTTATGGAAGTCCCTATGCAAGAGGACCTCCCACGGTACACAAAAGTGACAACCAATCACATTGCTTAATTACAGTTAAACACTCCCTCTTTCTGCCTGTGAGATAATTAGGTAAGCTAAGGGCTAACCCAATTATCTCCAAGGAAAAAGGAACACATTTTCCCCAAAACAAGGAACATGATATCCCCACAAATGACATATCCCCTGATAGCCCCGATCTGGGAGACCAACATATTCAAATTTCACCCAGATCGGTTCAGGGTTTTTCGGAAAGTATGGAAGTCTTAGTTCACCGGTCAGTTTTGAAAATGGCATAAAAATGAATTAAAGCATGAACGGCGCCTCCTGGCTCATAGGAGCGATTCTTCCCCTTGTTCGTGGGAACCAAACTACCGAACGGTACTCTACTAGCCATTCGACAAAAGGAAGCAGGCATTTGAATGTTTTCAGCAGTGTTCGGGAAGTCAAGTTCTGATTTTAGTTCCAGACACTCGACGACCAAGTCCCGCTGCCTCCTTTCATGCAAACAAGATGGCCGTTTTCTCTTCCACGTGGCATTCGACTATGCAAACGGCGGCCACCCAGAGAGAGCGTTTAATTGACGGTTCCCTTTGTAGTTAATGAGCCAGGAGGGTTGTCGGTGTTCGGTAGTTGAAACTACTGAACCAATAAAAACTCAAAATAAAACGAATGGCCTAAGAAAATCCCGAATACAATGCTATTTTCTTCACAAAAGGTTATAACAAGAATATTTTGGAAAAAGATATTATAGAAGTCAGAAATAAAGACATATAACAATTATTAGAATATTAATCCATAACCTCTACCAATAAAGATGATCAAATCCCTTTAATTCTAGATTTCAAATCAGATTTCCAACAAGTTAAAGATTTTTAAAAAGAACTGTCACATTTTGCAACAGGATTCAATTGAGCACCTTTATAGTGAACCTAGATTTATTTACAGAGGAGCTCATAATTTTAAACACATTTTAACAACCAGTTTTATTGAAAGATTTTTTTTTAAATGACCCATTCTAAAAAAGTTTTTTTTTTACTGAAGGAATTTCATGGGATGCAAAATTACAGAAAATGGGGAAAGGATAAGAGAAACTTTTCACTCCTATGTCACTGGTCAGGAGTTTTCTTTTCCCTCTTTTATCACTTGTAATACCATAAATGTTGTGTATGTGCTCACATGCCCTTATGGTCTTCAATATGTAGGGAAAACCTCTAGACCTTTAAAGATAAGGGTGCGTTAACACATATACAACATTAAAAGGGGTTACAGCAACCACAGTGTTTCGCAACACTTTTTGGAATTCCATAATAAAGACCCGAGTAAACTAATATTCTTTGGTATACAATCTTTCCAGAGTCACTGGAGAAGTAATAATGAACCAATGATTTTAAGAAGAAATGAAATTAAGTGGATTTTTGATTTAGACACGCTATCACCAAAGGGTTTAAATATGGATTTTGAAATGGGTGTTTTAATTTAATGCACTCTCTAGAAAAGAAGAGGTTTTAAAAAATGCATAATTCCTTTTTTTTTTTTTTTCCTCTAGTGGGTCCCTTTATCTTCCCTTATTATATATCTCTATATTTTAGAATAACAGGAGATGATATTATATACTAAGTTAGATGGTTCTTATTTTTAAATTTTAATGTGATTTATGTGTATTATGACTTTGCATTAATATCTATGATGTCGTAATATATAGGATATGATTATCTATAGACAATTCTAGGATATACATAATTTTTTTTTCCGCTTTGCACAAACGTATAAGTACAATATAGTTAGCGCTATGCATGGGCAAGGTGGAACGCATGATATACAGGACTCAGGGTGATGATGCGTGCCGGTAGAGACGTATCGACACGCGGCCTATGCATGAAATGCAATCAACGTGACCAAAGAGCCAGAGAGAGGCTTGGAGTCCAGATGCCTTTCTGCACAGGATATAAGTCCGCATGAGGATATCCGGGTACACCGGTCATCATATGACCGCGTTGTGCTATTGATTTTCTATACTTGTTCCAGTGTTAGGCAATTTTAACCAATAAAATTATCTTCTGCTCAAGTAACCAGTTTCCTGCCTGACTGAGACTCCCATGTTAGTACCTCCACACACATAGCAGTTGGTAACATTAAGACTACCGGCAATACTCTCGGCTAAATCAATGAACAAGTTTTTAGCATTATGGGGATCTTATTATCTATGCTCATCTCTTCATAAAAGGAATGGTATACTTGATGAGTTTGGGAGGTTACCGTATCAGTCTCTATCCCTATAAACAATATTGTCCCAGGGTCTAAACCCGTCCCATATATTTGAAACCCAAATAAATTACTATATTTATCTAAGAACTTGTCAGGGTTATTTATAAGTATATGGATTGGATTGCATTCCATAGACTTACAATATGGATTAGTAGGCAACTTAGTCACAATCATGTCCTTGTCTGCTGTCTGCCCCCAAGTCGCCCACCCCACACAAGACCAATATGGGCAGAAGTTATAATCTCTATTTGGGCATCTTGGACTTACATATTTATTTTTACTACTGGGACAAATATATTTATCGTTAGACCCATACGCCCTCTCCCATCTAAGATCCCCACATACATTCCACGGCTTTCTACCACTTGATATTGCTTTACACGCATCAAATAGCAGAGCACCTGAAGAATATACGGATTTTAATACCGTTTTATTAATTAGGGTCCCCTGAGAATCTCCATTTCTGAGAGTCAACCAAATTGTACGTGGTTGATACTCAGGACTGAAGCACTTAGGTTCTCCTACTCCTAAATGACACACACTATATTCTATATTTAAGTATCTACATCTTGATACATCTCCTTTACACTCATATTGCTAATGCCAAATTAGGGTCTGGGATATATGGTTACCTGTTCTTGTAGTCTTAATGCATACCTCACAGCTAGGAGTGTTGGTACCTCTACCTTCCTGAATATAAAAATACACATAAATAAACATTATTAAAAATACATCTTTCGTCGTCATCCTCAGTCTTCGTCCGTGCGAAGGCACCTCAGCTTCCAGGATGTAAGGGCTGCAGGGAATGGAGTTCTGCTCGTCTTCACAGGGGTCCCTCAAGACTTTCCCTGACTTATACACTCGTTGGTGAGTGGACAGGCTTTATTATGGCCTTCTCACTCACTTACCAAGTCTCTGAAACAATAAAATTTGTAATCTACAAGGTTCCTCGTCACTGAGTCGTGCGTTTTAACCGGATCTTGCAGGGATTCTCTGGATTTGCTGTAACTTGCCAGGAATCGGCTGCTGCTGGTTTAACCCTGGAGTGATGTATCCACGGAGCCACTTCGGCTACTTTTATCGCTGTAGGGTAGACAGAAGAACAACATAAGGACCTCTCCACTTGGGCCCTAACGGCACATTATTCCACTCTTTAATCCACACTTGGTCGCCTGGGTGGTAACTATGAATTGGGGATAAATATTCACAGGTAATCTATCTTGTACCCATTTCTGTACCTCCTCCATAGTCTTACCCAACTCTACAACCTGCTGCCGGGTAATTCCTTCTCCCAACTGACTCAAATCCCCCCTTAAGTCACCAAGCACGGGAGGTGGTCGCCCGTACATGATTTCAAAAGGAGAGAGGCCCATCCTTCTGGTAGGTGTACTACGGATTCGCAATAGAGCTATGGGCAAGAGAACGTTCCATTTAAGTTGGGTTTCCTGACACATTTTAGCCAACTGATTCTTAATAGTTCTATTCATTCTCTCTACCTTACCAGAACTCTGGGGTCTATATGCCGTATGAAGCCTCCACTTTATACCAAGTATATGAGTCAATTGTTGTAGGCACTGATGAACAAAAGCTGGACCATTGTCCGATCCTATAGAGCAGGGTAGTCCATATCGGGGTATTATTTCTCGTAGCAGGAATCTCACGACTTCTCCTGCTTTCTCTGTACGAGCAGGACATGCTTCTACCCAGCCTGAATAGGTGCACACCACTACCAGCAGGTAGCGATGTCCACCCGATTTAGGCATCACTGTATAGTCAATTTGTAAATCGGACATGGGAAGTCCCCCCATAAACTGGACTCCTGGTGGCTTTACCGGTCCTTGTCTTGCATTATTTTTAGCACACGTTACACATCTACGTACAATGGCCTGAGTCAAGTTGGACAATCTTGGTATGTAGAAATGTTTTCTGAGAGATTCTTCTGTACTGTCTCTCCCAGAATGTGTCCCTTTATGATAGTTTTGGACAATTTCTACCGCTAGTGATGCTGGAATAACTATTCTTCCATCTTCTAACTGATACCATTTGTTCTCCAAATACTTTCCAGGTTCAGTCCTTAACCACTCCTCTTCTTGAGCTGTATAAATTGGAGTCCATTGAGACAGTGGAGTTGGTATAAGAGCAGCTATATGCCCTACATATTCCTGTCTTCCTGATTCAGCAGCACGCTTAGCTGCACTATCTGCCATCCGATTCCCTTTGGTTACATCACCATCTCCTCTCAGATGCGCCCGACAATGTATAATACCGACTTTTTTCGGCTCCCACACTGCTTCCAATAGTTGTAGGATCTCAGCTGCGTATTTGATTTCTTTGCCTTCTGAATTCAATAGTCCTCTTTCTTTATACAAAGCCCCGTGGGCATGAGTGGTTAAAAACGCATACTTGGAGTCCGTGTAGATGTTCACTCTTAAACCTTCAGCCAATTGTAACGCTCGTGTCAGTGCTATCAATTCTGCCTTTTGTGCTGATGTTCCTTTTGCCAGTGGCTGAGCTTCTATCACCTTGTCTATCGTTGTTACTGCATATCCTGCATAGCGAATCCCTTCTTTTACATAACTACTGCCGTCGGTGTAATATTGAACATCAGGGTTCTGGATGGGAAAATCACGAAGATCTGGTCTACTTGAAAATACTTCATCTATTACTTCCAAACAATCATGTTGACTTTCAGTAGGTTGTGGCAAAAGGGTAGCTGGATTTAAGGTATTTACAGTCTCTAAATGCACTCTTGGGTTTTCACACAACATTGCTTGATACTTGGTCACACGGCTGTTACTAAACCAATGATTTCCTTTGTAATCCAACAACGTCTGTACTGCATGTGGAACTCGTACATAAAGTTCTTGACCCAGAGTGAGTTTATCGGCTTAAGCTACTAGCAGGGCGGCTGCAGCTACAGCTCTTAGACAAGGTGGAAGTCCGCTGGCCACTGCATCCAGTTGCTTAGACATGTAGGCAACAGGTCTTTGCCATGATCCCAAGTACTGTGTCAATACCCCCACAGCCATTCTTCTTTGCTCATGTACATACAGGTAGAATGGCCGTGTGTGGTCAGGTAGACCTAATGCTGGGGCACTCATCAAAGCCCTCTTCACATCTTCGAATGCCGTTTGCTGTTCTTGAGTCCATAAGAAGGGGTCGTGCTCTGTACCTTTGATAGCTGCATACAGAGGTTTTGCCAGTATCGCGTAGCTGGGAATCCATATCCTACAGAAGCCTGCTGCCCCCAAGAATTCTCGCACTTGTCTTCTATTCCTGGGTATCGGTATTTGGCACACAGCTTCTTTTCTCTCTGGCCCCATAATTCTTTGACCTTCAGAGATATGGAATCCCAGATATTTGACAGTTGGCAAACACAACTGAGCCTTCCTTCTTGACACCTTGTATCCTGCCTTCCAGAGAATGTGTAGTAGATCGTGCGTTGCTTGCTGACATACTTCCTTTGTAACTGCTGCTATCAACAAGTCATCTACATATTGTAATAATACACACTCTCCTGGGATAGACTCGAAATCTAGTAGATCTTGACTTAGAGCTGAACCAAATAGGGTAGGTGAATTTTAAACCCCTGGGGCAATCTTGTCCAGGTCATTTGGCGTTTCGAGCCCGTTACAGCATTTTCCCATTGGAAAGCGAAGATACATTGGCTTTCTGCGGCAATTCGGAGGCAAAAGAAGGCATCTTTGAGATCTAAGACTGTAAAGTAAGTAGCCCCGCCCGGAATTAAAGCAAGCAGGTTATATGGATTGGGCACGACTGGATGTATACTAACAACCGCATCATTGACTGCTCTCAAGTCCTGCACAGGTCGATACTCATCTGTACCGGGCTTTTGAACAGGCAGCAATGGGGTGTTCCAGGGGGAAGTACAGAATTTTAGGATACTATACCGTATGAACTTATCCAGATAAGATTGGATGTTCTTCTTAGCCTTCTGCGGAATATGATATTGTCTCAGGCTTACTGGATAAACCCCAAGTTTTAGTTCAATTTTAATAGGTGGAATATTGCGGGCCAGTCCTGGTGGGTTGTTCTCTGCCCAAACCAGTGGCGTCTCCAGCATTCATATTTAGGGGGGGCACATGGGGGGCCGGGGACAGAAGTAGGGGGGCAATTACAAAACGTGTGTGTGTGTGTGTGTGTGTGTACACACACATGCGTGAAGAACATTTAAAAGTTAACAAAATTCAGATTTCCAGCACCTTGATAAATATGCTTAAGTCTGCTTTAGAGATGCAATTGTAACAATATCTCATGATGCCAGAATTGTTACAAAACTAGTTTAAAAAAATATATATATTTTTAAAAATAATTTACAACATGCAATTTGAAGGGAATTTAAATTAACACTTCTATATAAATATTTCACATACATAGAAAATGGTCACTTAACAGTGTATTCTCTACGCTACAGTTTAAGCATTTTAAAGTGACACAAAGTTGTATTTTGAAATGCTAATTCAAGTGAATTTTTACTGTAAGAAGAGCAGATTTAGCTCCACTTCCATGAACAATTAAAAATGGTTGGCACTAAAGTTTGTGCCCTGACCTATAGTTGGTGAATACTATACCAACACAAACTAAAATGACTTGTTTCATTCTCTTGCTCACAATATGGAATCCTGGGTACATGCATATCATTTACTCAAAAGCTGCAATTAAAGTTCACGTTACTTACAGTAGTAGTGCCACTGTCTGGAGTGTCTGCTCCGCTCACTCAGTCCCTCTGCAAATTGCACTCTCAGGTAGGTAAGGTTTCACACCTTATGTGGCTCCGCACTGCAAACTGTTTGCAATCTCTGGTAAGTAAGGTGACACTGTCACAACACTGTCTGCAATCTCAGGAGTAAGTGCCACTGTCATACCACTCAATGTCTGCAATCAGGAGTAAGTGCCACTGTCATACCACTCACTGTCTGCAATCAGGAGTAAGTAACCTTTGTCACACTCACACCACTCACTGTAATCAGTGCAATTAATTCACTTTTCTCTGAACCTGGATGTGGCAGAGGCAGCGGGCCACAATACCTGCTCCTCTCTGCTTGATCTGTTCTGCCTCCTTTGCTCTTGCTTCTCTATGCTTGCTCTGCTCCTCTTTGCTTGCTCTGCTCTGCCTCCTCTCTGCCTGCTGTGCTTCTATTTGCATGGTCTGCTTTTACTCCTCTCTGCTTGCTCTGCTCCGCCACTCTCGACTTGCTCTGCCTTTCTCTACTTACTATGCTCCGCTCCTCTCTACTTGCTCTGCTCCTCTCTGCTCTTGTCCTCTCTAATTGCTCTGCGCTGCCTCTTCTCTGCTTGTTCTGCTCCTCTCTGTTTTCTCTGCTCCTGCACACATATTGCCTAATACATACAAACCCATACATACACACTGCCTAATACATCCATCCATCAATTTATACACACATATTGCCTAATACATAGACCCATAAACGCACACTGCCTAATACATACTCACTGAATACTTACATCCATACACACACACTGCCTAATACATCCATCTGCACACACATATTGCACAATACATATATTGCCTAATACATACACCCATACATGCACAGTGCCTAATACATACATCCATACACACATACTGCCAAATACCAGACATCCCATGTCTCCCGGTAGTTCGGGGAGACTCTCGCATGTTGAATGCGGTTCCCTGACACCCGCAGATCATACATAATATCCCAGAAATCACACACACAATCAAATCTATAAAGTATGACTTCTGTGCATGTCAATATGTGTGTGTATCTGTGTGTGTTTCAGTGTGTGTATCTGAATGTATGTGCCAGTGTGCGTTTCAATGTGTGTATCTGTGTGTCAGTGTGTATGTGACAGAGTGTGTGTATGTGCCAGTACGCATATCTGTGTGTCTGTGTGTGTTGGTGGAGGGGGGGGGAGTGAGCGCAAGCATGTCAGGGGGAGGTGGAGTGACCGCACATGTGCACGGGAGTGGCGTAGTAAATTGTGAAGCCACCTCCCTGAAATGCATTTTTGCATGTTGGGATACATTTTACATTAAATATATAATTTATAGCTGTGATAATATTTTCATTAATTTGGTGGGATTTTATTTATAATATTGTGGGATTTAATTTATAGTAATGGGTTTACGTTAATTAATGTTACAGTGAACCTGTCTAACAGGTTCACTGTAAGAAACTTTTTTCATTATAATCTATCAAATGTATTATGAATATAATTGGTCGCATAGTCACTCGCACACACTCTAACATACACTACTTACTGAAGTATACACACGTCACACACTCACTAACACACGTATTAAGTATATACACAATGTCACTGACACACTCACTAACACACACTATTATTAAGTATACACACAATGTCACACACTAACACATTATTATTACGTATACACACGTCACTGACACACACTATTAAGTATACACACAATGTCACACACTCCCACTAACACTCACTATTATTAAGTATGCACACAATGTGCCACAATCTCACTAACACACACTGTTAAGTATACACATAATGTCACTGACACTATTAAGTATACACACAATGTCTCACACTCTCACTAACACACACTATTCAGTATACACACACAATGCCTCACACTCTCACTAACACACACTATTCAGTATACACATACTCTCACTAACACACACTAATCAGTATACACACACACAATCAATGTCTCACACTCTCACTAACACACACTATTCAGTATACACACACACACAATATCTTACACTCTCACTAACACACACTATTTAGTATACACACACACACATGTCTCACACTCTCACTAACACACACTCTTACTGAACTATACACACACAATGTCACTCACACCAGTTTAGTCACACTTTATACACACACAAACATACACAATATGATCAGCCCCCTTGGGCTCCATGTGGGCCATACCTGTGCTAGGGCTGTGGAGGAGGATCCGTTCAGTAGTGCTAGGGCTGTGGAGGAGGATCCGTTCAGTACTTACTGCTGGCTGAGCTCCCTCCATGTTACTGCGAGCCCAGCCCCTGCCTGTAAACACGCACAGACACTGGAGGGAGGAGGAAGCAGGAAGCAGGCTGTGCTCACTGTGCACCGCTCTCCTGCTCCCCCAGCAGAAACAAAGGGGAGACTTCCTGCAGGCTGGACAATGGTTCCTCCTCCACAGCACTAGAAGTCTCCCCTTCAGTGAGCACAGCCTGCTTCCCTCCTCCCTCCAGTGTCTCTCCATGTTTACAGGCTGGGGAATTCCCCTGCCTGCAGGATCCATCTGCTCAGGGGCTGGGCTCTCAGTAGCATGGAGGGAGCCCAGCGAGCAGTAAGTTCATTTCCAGTTGGGGGGGCACAAAGGGGGGCACAGCCTGATCTAGGGGGGGCCATGGCCCCCTCTGGCCCCCCCCTAGTGACGCCACTGGCCCAAACTCCTGGTATGTTAAATAAGGATTCATCACTCCTCGGGTTTTGGCTAGTCAACACTGTATAAAGTCGCCACTCTTCTTCCTTTGGTACGGACAATGTCATAATACCTGAGGGTCCATTAAACTTTAAGGATGTTGTTCCATTTGGTAGGAACGTAATCTGCGCTTGTAATTTGGATAGCATATCACGTCCCAGCAATTGGACTGGACACTCAGGCATATAAAGGAATTGATGTTTTACTACGTGGCCTCCCAATGTACAGAGTCGACTTTTAAGAACCGGTTTTTCAGCACTTCTTCCAGTTGCTCCTATTACAGTAATAGTTCTTCCAGATGGAGGAGCAACTTGATTAGTCACCACCGAATGTTCAGCACCAGTGTCGATCATAAACGCACTCCTTTTTCCCCCTATTGATACATCGACCATAGGCTCCGCTCGACCAAGGGGGATGGAGCCCGGTCGGTATCAATAGTCCTCCATGACCGTGTCAGCCAATCCCACAAAGTCCCTACCTTCTCTATCGCGGGACCTTTGCGCTGCTGGATAGTACCTATCTTCCCTTACACTTCCTCTGTTCCCATTACTCCCTCTATTACCATTACTCCCTCTATTACCATTACTCCCTCTATTACCATTACTCCCTCTATTACCATTACTCCCTCCGGGGCCTCCTCTACCTCTCGCTCTGCCTCTAAAGTTTCCGTAACCTGCCCTGGGTAAGTCTCTCTCATACTGCTCTCTTTGCGGACACTCGTTCCTCCAATGCCCTTCTTCCTTACAGTACGCGCACTGATTCCTACTCAAAGGCTCCCTATTCCATCTACCATCGCCTCTATCTGGGCCCCGTCTATCTACGCCTGCGATCGCTACCGCTAGCATATCTGCCTTTCTACGCATCTTGCGCTCTTCCTCTTTCTTACTTTCTGTTTCCCTATTCATATATACTTTGTTCGCTACCTCCATTAGTTGGGTGATAGACATACCTGCAAACCCTTCTAATTTCTGTAGCTTGCGCTTAATATCTCCGTAAGCTTGGCTGACAAAGGCGGAGTTTACCATTCGGGAATTATCAGCGTCTTCCGGATTAAAGGGGGTATACAAGCGGTATGCCTCCAATAATCGGTCATAAAAGACACTGGGCGCTTCATCACTTTTCTGAATCACCTCAACTGTCTTCGACATGTTAATAGCTTTCTTCCCTCCGGCTTTCATGCCAGCAATTATAGCATCTCTATAGGCTTTAAGTTGAGCCATATCTGCGCCATTTACATTCCAGTCAGGATCGGTGTTAGGGTAATGTGTTGCGGCCCATGCTGCCGGATTGGCTTGATTTAAAGCACGGGCTCTCTCCTCTAGCGCCTTAATGGCCGCTTGGTTAATCCTTGTCCTTTCCTCATTATTGAACAATGTCATTAATAACTGCTGGCAATCAGCCCATGTCGGGTTATGTGTCTGAACTATCGAGGTGAACAGATCGGTCATAGCTTGTGGTTTCTCAGTGTACGAGGAATTGTGGGTCTTCCAATTCAAGAGATCGGTAGTCGTGAACGGGACATATACGAAGACTGGGTCAGCATGTGCCATTTGACCTGCGGCATCGATATAGGCTGACCCAGGATTCAGACGAAGAGGCATCTGATAATGTTTTAATTGTTGGGTACCGGTCAGTTGTCGGGTTAGTATGGGGCTACGTGGAGGGGCGTCAGTTAAAGGTTCCGGTCGAGAGGTAATAGGGCATGAGGATGTGGGAACTTGATTTTGGGAAAAGTTAGTGAATAGTATACTCCGAGCCGAGCTAGAAGAAGCTTGACCGGAAGTTTGAAGTGGCGCCAAATCAGGATATTCAGATCTAATGGGGGTTGGTCCTGGTTCCGGAAGGGGAGTTTTAATACGAGGGGGGGTGGATTCTGTACTGGAGGAGGAAGCGGAAGTGGATGGGGGCAATAGGGGAAGGGGTGCAGAGCTTCCTGCATTCGCGTCACTTCCTCTTAAAGGAAAGTAAGGAGGCGGCAAAGGGATCTCGGACTCAGGGGGCGTGTCCAAAATGGGCCTAACACCAGTCCTAGTGGACAAACAAGTCCTGGCCACCATGAGGCGACATTGCTCCTCGTGGCATATCCGGATCCATTTTGGCGAGTCGTTTACGGCCTGCCCCCAACAATCAATGTATGGAAACTGTCCGTAAAGTTCAGGCCTACCTGATACAGCCACGTGTACACGCTGTACCAGGGTTGGATCCAAACTGCCACGCGGCGGCCATGCCGCAACCAAAATAGGCCACTCCCTAGTGCACAAAGTGACCAAACGTACAGGAGACATTTTAACCCCAAAATCACATGTTTTGAATCCCTTTTTAAAATTCTTTACCATACAACCTAAGGGATCCGAAATCGTTGACTCTGACGCGCCCATACTTATCAATGGAACGTCGTTGACAACGAATACTATGCACGCGTTCTTATTCAACAGTCACACCCGTTTCCTCTGGCAACAGCACCACGTGGTACAGTTACCGAGTGAAACGTACACAATAACACAATAATCACTCAGGGAATTCCCGTACACACACAGCTGTTACACCAGTCACTAAATAATCAATATTATGCCCTTTGGCGAAACTATACAGTCACCCACGCTATAATTCTCTATATATGAATTACCCGTCTATAACACACCCCAGTAACATCGTCTTTTACTAGTATCGGTTACAGTACGGTTAGCATAGGTCAAAGCACAATTTAAGGTCACAATACAATTATTAGTGGTTACGGTGTTAAACATGCAATAGACGACAATGATTAGTACTTATATACAGTGTCAGTAAATATACAGGGTTATGGTACCGTGCACTATGATACAGCAACACACTATTAACACTCTCGCTAGACGGCTGAGCTCGCGCTATCTAACAAGATATACACTTTACTAACAATCTTTAACACATTTACAATCCCAACTAAACTATTGGCCAGTACCTTGAATGGACTACCTAAAACTATATACACCCGTTTTGGTTAGCCACACTGCCCAAACACCACATATAGCGAACTAGAGGGCGAAATTTACAAAATTGCCCTTCTAGTCTATTTACTCTATCAAAAGTCTAGTGGGTTCCAAATTTACACGCCTTCCCACTTAGCCAAGATAGGTTGAGAGCTAGCGAACCGAATTTACACAGGCGCCGCTTAGTCTCCCGGTCCCTCCGACCTAGCGAACGTAATATACACCCTAGAACGCTAGTCTAGACAAGACACCGGTGTCCGGCTAGGGCTATTTACACAGGACCCCGCCTGACTAACCAGATCAAACGGTCTTACTAAAGAGCGTTCGATCGAGCGGTGCGCCTTCGCTCCTTCCCTCCGACAGAGGGGGCAGATTCCATACACAGATTTAAACCCCTTTTGGGCCTACCGCACAATCGGTATACCCCTAGTGGGTCTGCCGTCTAAAACAGCAGTTGTCTTACCTCCTCGTTCCTGAACCTGAGTTCACACTCATCGACGGGGACACCCCAGCACTTCTTACGTAGAGGCCGATGATCTCCTGGACAACAGACCAGTGGCGCCGAGACGAAGGGAGGTCCACGCAGAAGTTCAGGGGTGCAGCCGTAGAGAACGTGGGCAAAGATAGACCGTCTCACGCCTCTGCCTCTCAGCTACCGTTGAACGATGAGCTTCCCGGCCAATGCACCAAATGATACCGGAGAAACTGACGGAAGCAAAGCACAGAGGGATGGACACAGGTTTCTTCAGGAAGGAAGAGATTCTTTATTGGATCACCGATCGGGACTCAGAGGGACTAATGTCACCAAAAATACAGCAAGTTCTGAGCCCTGAACAATAGTGCAGGCTCCCTATATAGGCACATAACTCCTCCCATATTAAGCTCCACCCGCACATTCTCTTGACCAATCATTACAAATAAGAATTAACTTCCTGCTTGACCGCATGGCTTGTCCAGCACAATGGAGGAGGGGAATACTACATCCTGTATTCTTGCACATGCTCCGTACACTACTGATCGTATCTTGCCTCGTGCAACCAACTGATCGATACGTCAGCATATGCACGTACACATGCCACGTGGTAATCTCGGCCTACTAAATTTATTTTTACCGAGATTCCACCACAGTGTGCCATCTCAACAATATTTTAAACATCTGCTCTTGAGAGATCACGCATGTCAATATTTTAGATGCAGTTTCCCAGATATATATCCATTCATTAGGTTCCAAAGATTTTCCAAGGTCTGCCTCCCAATGAGATATATAATTTAATGAACCCCAAACTGTAGGTTCCTCACTTAACTGGTTGTAAAAATCAGATATAAGACCCCCCTTTATCTTTCCTATTTTGCTAACTTTTTCAAAATCAGTAAGGGGGAACTGAACAGCCATCTTTACATCAGTAGAGTAAGCAAAGTCTCTAATCTGAAGGTAGTGGAAAAAAATCTTCTGTCCTCAACTCCGTTCTGGCTGTTAAACTAGCAAAAAAAACCACCTCTCCTTCTGATCAGATCACATCCTCTGCAACACCCTGATCTATACTTCTACTTACTTCTTCGAAGAATGCAATTAGGTTTCTTTGACATGACCTATGTTTCATAAAACCATGCTGATTATTGCTAATAACAAAGATCTTCCCAATGAATTCCTGAATATTATCCCTTAATAGCCGTTCAAACACTTTCCCAGTCACTATAGGCACCAAGACCACTTCAGCTTAATGAAGTGGTCTGGGTGCCAAGTCCAGCTAGGTTTAACCCTTTTTTCTATAAACATAGCAGTTTCAGAGAAACTGCTATGTTTATAATAGGGTTAATCCAGCCTCTAGTGGCTGTCTCATTGACAGCCGCTAGAGGGCTTCCGCGCTTCTCACTGTGATTTTTAGGATTTTGAACCCTTTTTAAATATAGGAAGATCTGCCTTTCTCCAATCCTCTGGTTATTTTAAATAGTTGTTTAAAATGTCTGCCTTTTCCTTCTCTCTTCATTAACTAACACTCATCTCTGTTTTCAGTGTACCTATACTTTCATATTTGGTTTTAGAATTGATGTACTCGAAAAAATTTGGGGGGTTTATTTTGTGGTCCTTGGCTATCAATTTCTCATTTTCTAGTTTAGCCACTTTAATTGCCTTTTTGCAAGCATTATTGACTTTCTTATATATTATATAGGATGCCTCCGATTTCTCCAATGTAAATGCTTTAAATGCCCTTTTCTTATTTTTAATTTCTTGGTTAACTTTCCTACTTAGCCACAGTGACCAAGTAAGCTGCTGCGAGTTGTCAAGTTGTCATGTGAGAGTTTTCTCCAGTTATATGTGGAAATAAGAGTGAGAGTGTGTGTTTTGTCCTACTTTGCTGTGATGTATTTGTTGTGGCACTGAAGTTAAAAGACCACTAAAATCCCTCAGGTCACGTCATATCAATGGTGTGGCCTGGATCCAGTGGTCCTGTCATTTTAAACATTCATGGTAAAATATTGCTGTTTTGGCAATGTTTGTTTACCTTAAATGGTTAAACACACCTTCAGTGGCTGTCTGAAAAACAGCCACTAGAGGCGCTTTCACATCAACAACTGAGTAAAACTAGGTCACGTGACTTTGTTGACCATGTAGAAAAGCACTGATACAATGCTTTCCTATGATGAATCTTGAATGTGTGCAGCACACACTGCGCATGAACATCAGGTCCCCAATGCTCCAGGCCCTGGGCAGATAGCGCAGCTAAGCGGACAAGGGCACATGTATGAGTGGGGGATAGATGCGTGTGATCTGTTGTGTATGAATGTGTGAGTGGGATTATGTGGTGTGTAAGTATAGTGGGGGGTGGTCTTACCTCAGTGCCACTTGGGATTCGGGCCAGCAAATAGCTTCCTTCCCGCCCGCCCTATTGGTTTTGTTTCGTCGCAGCTAGCCAGGGGTATGTCCTTGCCAATTAAGTATAAGGTGATTATGCTAATTATGTGGAATGAACAAGTTTTCAGGTCTCAACCTCCCCTGCTCTAAAGGGTTAAACCTGTTACCTGTTATGTCGTGCCCACCGAGCAAGGAAACGGACGGATGGAGGTAAGCATTGGAAGGAAAAGGAGTTTATGCCGAGGCGGGAGGTGAGAGGAAGTGGTACATAGGCGCATGGTCAGTTTATTGGCAAGGACGGTTGAGTTTCACTATATGACACTATGTGTTAAGTTTAATGTTAAGTTATGGTTACTTATGTTTTGACGTTTTGGTTATATCAAAGAAAAGAGAATATTAAAATAAACTATAGATGTGTTATACAGTAATTATCGTATGTTATAATAAATGCTGTGGCCTGTTTCATCCATACTTCATTGTCTGTCATTATTTGGGGGTTGACTTGGGTTGGTTTATGTATTATGCTGCATCGCGATTCCCCACTACGTACATGCATGTATGAGGAGCATTAGCTTGAACCACAATGGAGGAGGCCATACTAAGGATTTTATTTTTGTCATACACACCAGGCCCGGACTGGCCATCGGGTACACCAGGCAAATGCCCGGTGGGCTGCGGTGGCCGTGGGGCCGAGGCCGGCAGGGAGGTCCCAGGATCTCCCCTGCCGGTCTATGCAGGGCCGGCACTCTCCTAGCGCCGGCCCCGCTGTTTGCCATGGGGGGCCGGTGGGGAGATCAAAGATCTCCCTCACCGGCCCACATGCGGCCGCCGGCGTAGAGGGAGGGAGACAGCCAGCTAGGCTGGAGAGAGGACCCGGCGGAGCTCTAATTTGCAGCTCCGCCGGGTTCCTCTCGCGAGATCCGGTGCGTTGCCATGGCAACGACCAGATCTCGCAAGAGTGAACTCTAGCCTCACAGGCTAGAGTTCACTCACCCACGAGGACCACCAGGGAACACTGCCTCCCCGCCTCCCAGTCTCAGCGTGCCAGTCCCCCCCCTCCCAGGCTAAAGGTAAGAAGGGAGGGGGGGACATAGTGTCTGGTTTTTTTTTTATTTACCCCCTACACACACACAATAACATTTATACAGCACTCTCACACCCATCACACACAGCACTCTCACACCCATTGTTGTAGAATTATTAGGCCTCTATAAATCTGTAAGGCCCCTTTAAATCCTCTTGCTATACCTCTAAGAGGCCCCATAGTTTTACAAGAAAGCTTTGTCTATAGAACATGGAATTTGCATGCCAGCAAGAAATAGCTTTGATAAAATGTGTATTTACTAAAAGCCTTGAAACCTAACCTTGAGAAACTAACAGTGCCAGGCTACACTCTAAATGGATAGCTGCCAAAAGGCCCCTCCCGTCGAGTGAGCTCCTCATGTTAACAAAATGGCGCTAAAACCTGGAGGAGACAATCATGACGAGGATAGTGACCTAAGATGGTACACCCCGTAGGGAGGGCATTTTACTAACTACTTAGCACCTAAGCCAATTAACAATGTCTATTTGTCTATATCTTGATTTTCTTCAATGATGTAATAATGCCTTTAAAAGGGCCTGCGAGCCTGCTTTTTATTCAGAAGCCATTAAACTTCTCCGAAGTTCTTTCATTAACCTGAACTCTGTGTCTCAGTGTGAATTTACTTCTGCGTGCACGCAACTTTATTATCTTTAATTTGGGCAGGAACAGATAGTCATTCAAACTAATTGGTTTGCAGTAAATTATCTACTACAGCTGGCGCCCAAAACGTGGGGCTCTGGGCTATGTCCTGCCTGGGCAGCTGTCCAAGAAGATGCTGGGGGGATGAATCCTGGGGGAAGGAAAAGAGCCTGATCACCTCTGAATACACGGCAGAGATTGCTGCAGCACCTAGCCGGTATGTTCCTGCCCCTGTGATTGACCTGTCCCAGTGTCTGTGACTGCTGCCGAGAGGACATCAAAGTCAGGTAATAACTTGCCCAGAGTCTTTGTATTGTTAATGATACTTAATTTACCTGCATGTTGACTATCTGTTGCCTGGGTGTGTTTGTATTGGTTTGTGTTTAATTTAGTACCCGGGGAGTGTGAGTGCCTGTTTACTCCTTTTAGGTACCACGTGGCTGTGGTAGTAAGGAAAAAGGGGGGTGGACCTGTGGAAGTTTTCCTGGGGGTCCTCTATTGCCTGTTTAACTCTTTTAGGAGCCACGTGGCTGTGGCTGTAAGGAAAAAGAGTAGGGGGAATCTGTGGAGGGTGGTGTAGACTCACTGCTTCCTGGGGGTTCCCCATAGTGTCGCTTTGACTGCTTAGCTAGCCTCATCGGACACTTCTTCTTGGTAAAATTCCAGCCTCGAGCGCTGAGGCAGGTAAGATTCCAATTCTTTAGGCTATACAGGATTCGGGTTGGAAGCTGTTGCTGTTTCCTGTGGCTGCTGGTAGTGAGACTTGCGGGTGGGTCCGCAACAGGGACACTACGAGGTTGAGGGAGGTGGCTTTGGCCACACGAGTAAAGGCAAGGGATAAAACTGTTGAACTTATTTGAACTGTGATGCATGCACTGTATTTTATTTGAAATGTTGTCTTAATTGTCTGTCACACAGATTCCTGTGCTTGATCTTATCTTACTCTCTGTGTTATTTACACTTTCCCCTCTTATTTCTCTTTGTTGAGAGAAGTGATTGGTCACACACTTCTCGCCACGCTCCAATTCCGCGGCTACCTCGGGTAGGCGGAATTAGTGACTAGTCTACGTTTTGGGAAGACGTACGTAGGAACCCACTCTTACGTAGCAGTCGAGCACTGTAGACCTTCTTTTCTCTCTTTCTCTATATCTGGGACGCCTTATATAGGGAGGATGGGACAGAAGTTAGATAAACCCAGTAAGGGTTGGTTAGCATGTGATCTAGTGGAAGACAGAGAAGGAGAAGAGATGGTTAAGAAAGTGAGGAAGATTGCTAAAGTATGTGGAATTACCGTACCTCTATGCGGCAGATTGTAGCCAGAGAGCTGGCGTAAGTTACTGACAGAGAAGAAAGGGAAGCTGTCGGACCAAGATTTGGTTCGTACAGCAGAAGCCTGGTACCGAGTAGCAAGAGCTATTCAGCAAAAGGGATAGGTTGAGGAAGAAATTGATCACAAAGGTTTAAGATTGTTTGTGTATTATAACAATTGTGTTACTGGGAAGTCCTCCCAGCCAGCGCCCTATGATGGCGCCCAGGAGGTGACCACTCCCAACATCGCGTCAGCAATGACCGAAATGTAGCTGACCATGGTCCCCACCCCTGGTCCCCACCCTACCACCACCCCTGTTTGCCCAGTCCTGAATGCTGATGGATCCCTATTCTCCCCCCCCATCAGTCCTACAGATCTCATCACCCTCATCCTCTCTCTGCAGCTCCCTGCACCTCCAGTCCGTTTCTCCCGTCAAAGATTTCTGGTTTCCAAACGTATAAGTCTCTGTCCTTCTGTCTTGTTACTTTACAGCACTCACATGGTTAATCTTCATGCCTGCAGTCTCTCTCCCTTTTTGCACTGTCTCACATTCTCCTCCCCCCCCCCCTCCTCCCCGCTTGCCTACATTTCCGGGAGCTACTGATAAGAGTTAGAGACGGGATTTTTGCTGGAAAATATTCTAATCCAAAGGTTATGGTGTTATAATTGTGTAATAATATTATTATTGTTGCCGTTTGCCGTTTATATATATATATATAATTGTGTTTTGTGATAAGGCAGTGAAGATTGTGGGGGGGCTCGCTCACAAGAATGCATTCCACCTTTCTGAGTATTCTCTCCAAGACTGGTGTATAAGACAGGGAGTCAGGGATGTAGCTCAGTGTTGATTTACGGAGGTTAGGTAAGTGAATCTGATACAAGAATAGAGGAATATTTGGACGTGTTAAGTGTAAAGGCAAGCGTGATTTGTTGCAAAACTATGCAATGTGGATAGAGGGAATATGCGAAGTTGTTTAGTATGTGAAGAGGAAAGTGATAAGGGAAATTGGTTGAATTCCATGAGTTTATTTTCCTTCATTTTAAAGAACATGTTTCTAGAGACAGCTGTATGGGCTGTTAAATGCATAATGTTTTCAACTGTCTTATTTAACCTGCCAGGTCTGTTCATAGTTTAGTATTTCATTTTTGCAGAACAGAATGTTGCTTCTCTGACTTATTTTAATAGTTATAATATAGTGTATTGTTGAAAGTGCATCAGCCACCACCCTAAAGATGGCGCCTAGTACAGAAGGAGGTTGACCCTGCCAGTCCCGTGACCTATCTACAGTCACGGTTGCTTCCAAAGTGACGTCACTTCCGCCCTTACCATGCCCACACCTCCTGTCTTCCTTTCCCACACATATCATGGACGTCACCCCTCTCACTTCCTCCCTTGCTGTCATTTCCTTCCCCGCCCCTGTCATGGCTGCCTCCATCATGAGGCCTACCCCTATTATGCTCGTCCTATTTAGAGACATGTTGTTTTCCTTACACTCTACATATTATGAACAGAAACATTATAATTACTAAAACAATCATGCCATTTGTTTCCCTGTATCAGAAATGTGTCCGTGATAAAAAAAAAAAAAAAAAAAAAGAAGGTTGCTAAAATGTCATTTGCAACTGTGGTGTGACCTACAAATGAGATCTGTTGGACACGAATATAAGAGCATAACAGCTGATTATCCAGATTAATCTTGCAACAAGGGAAATAGCCAAATAATGCAAGTTATTTTAAACATTGTATCTTTGCTTAATCGAATCTTGCTAGTTACAGATAGTATGTTTACAGTAACATCCTGTACGTTAAATGATTTAGCATTAGAAGGGTTTGTGACATGTTTTATTAACCCAGCCACTACTGGTTATTCATTTTAGTTACAGGGTGGTATAATTGTTATGGTCTAACTAATATAAATGATAGTACCGCAATAGTTAATGTTTTACCCAAAGACATATAGGAACTTTACTTCACTTACTATTAACCATTATTTATAATGATAGAACCCACTGATGCTTAATGCCCCTGCCATGGCAGTGTCTACAGGGAACAAGGGGGGCCACTAGCCACTGTAACTTTACCTATTGAAGGTCACCCTACTACTTTCCTGGTTGACACAGGTGCAGCCCGCAGTGTTCTTAGAGAACAAGACCTGCCTGACTCATCGTTCCTGTCTGATACCGATGTCTCTTGTGTTGGTGCTGATGTCCTATCCCGCCTCCAAGCATCCATCACCCTCACTGCAGACGGCCAGGTTCAATTAAATACACCTTTGTCACGAAAAGACACTACAGTTCTTTGTTCCCTTCCCATTTTACTTGGAGATGACATCCCCACGACAGGAAAATGTTCTCTGGACCTCCTTTGTTATCTTGCGGATCAGGGGTGTAAGGCATCTCTTGTCAAACTTCAATTTTGCCAGGCCACAGTAATCTTTCTAGGCCATTGCCTGTCCCATGGCACCAGACACCTCACCCGTGATCGTGTCGGAGCAGTACTGGACATTCCACCTCCAAGGACCTCGAAGTCACTACACGCCTTCCTAGGCCTCATTTCCTATTGCCGAGCATGGATCCCAGAAGCCTCGCTCCTTATGCAACCTCTCTATGATGCTCTCAAGTCAGACCCATTTTGCTTGTCCACAGAAGCCCTTGACAACTTCTGTTCTCTCAAACGTGCTATTGCTTCTGCTCCTGCTCTTGGCCTACCAGACTATACCAAACCCTTCAAATTGTTTGTTTCTGAAAGACAAGGCCATGCAACAGGAGTACTCACTCAGGCCCATGGTCCTGGAGGCCGCCAAAGGCCTATTGGATTTTTCTCCTGCCAACTGGATATTGTGGCCAGAGGACGTCCCTCTTGCCTTCGGGCCGTCTTTGCTGCCAAAGAGCTCATTGAAAGAACTGGAGATCTTGTCCTTGGCCACCCCCTGGTTGTCTTGGCCCCTCATGACATTTCTGCCATAGTCAACCAGGTCCAACTTAAGCATGTTACTCCTGCTAGGCATCTTCGCCTTCAATGTCATCTTTTGTTGCCTGACAACATTACCCTTCAAAGATGTCAAGTTCTCAATCCGTCCACTCTTCTGCCACTCCCTGAGGGGGGTGTATACTACGGATTCATCATGGACGAAACTTATGTTTTTCTTCTCACTGGCACCATCAAGAAGGAAATGCATCCCAACCTATCCTTTCATGATGGACAAGCACTCCTTCATGACGGAGCAGGATATGCCTTCTGTACCATGTGGTACAAACCAAACATCACTCCTGAACCCTGCTATGAAGATGAACTCTATCATCTGGTTGAAGTAAAACTCACTGCACAAGACTTCTACTGAAGGCAACAGTATGGTCTTGATTCATCTACCTCCGGAACTCAAGTATTTGTACCGTCATTGGGACACTGCCATTCCACATGTCCCTGTGACCAAGTTGAAAACAATATCATGGAATGATCTTGGGCCTATGGCAAAAGCATGGGCCACTATGGACGAATCACAGCTACAGGAAAATGGTGTTGTCAAATATCTAACAACTGACCACCTAAAAGCATGGCCACGTCATTTCCTGGAAAATGAGTTCCAAGATTTAACCATAGTGAATGACTACGACCCAAATACACCTCATGACTGTTTTGAACAGATGAAAATGGAAACAACACATCTACCAACTGTGCATGAAGACCCATTGGTAGATCCCGATCTCACCCTGTTTGTGGACGGCTCAAGATATGCTGATGAAGAAGGAAGATACCATACAGGATATGCCGTAACCACAACAGATGAAATTGTCAAATCATCATCTTTACCATCAACTATGTCTGCACAAGAAGCTGAATTGCAAGCCCTGACTTCAGCATGCAAGATCTCTGAAGGAAAGCGCGCCAATATCTACACGGATTCAAGATATGCACTGGGCGTGGCTCACGACTTCGGATTAATTTGGAAAACAAGAGGATTTCTTACCACCGCCGGTACACCAATCAAGCACGGTTCCGCAATCAAGGAGCTGATGGACGCCCTCCTACTCCCAGAAGAAGTGGCTATTTTGAAGATAAAAGCACATGGGAAGTTGGACTCAGATGAAGCAAAGGGCAACCATCTAGCTGATCAGGCTGCAAAACAAGCTGCAAGAGAACCACAGGAAGTGGAAAGAAGAGTGTCCGGAAATGAAGAAACTCCCATATTTACTCTGCAGACTCTTCCAACTGACCTGAAAATCCTGCGGGAACAACAGGCTACAGTTGCCCCTGAAGAAATACAGAAGTGGAAACAGAAAGGGGCAGTTCTAAGAGATGGAGTGTATTACAACAATCTCAGATTCTGCCTTCCTAAGAATCTATACCCAGCAGTTGTTCAGTGGGCACATGGCCCTGCACACTTATCAAAAGATTTGATGATCGCCCTTGTACAGAAGTACTATGAGGCCCCTGGAATTACCACGCTAGCCAGCAATTACTGCAAGACGTGTGTCATCTGCGCCAAGTGCAATCCGGGGAAAATGGCTAAAGTCCCTCCAAAACACTTGGCCAAGCCCATGTACCCGTTTCAAAGAATTCAGATAGACCACATCCAGATGCCAAAGAGTGGCAACTTCGAATATGCACTAGTAATAGTGGACATGTTCTCAGGCTGGCCAGAAGCCTACCCAGTGGTTAACATCACCACAAAAACAACAGCAAGACGGCTACTTACTGAAATTGTATGTAGGTTTGGATTACCAGAAGTCATTGAAAGTGACCAAGGCCCAGCTTTCACAGCATCAGTAACCAAAGAGATTTGGGCCGCCCTAGGAGTGACCCTTGCCTTCTACACACCTTATCACCCACAAAGCAGTGGTAAGGTGGAGCGTATGAATGGCACCTAGTGATGTCGCGAACCCGAAATTTTCGGTTCGCGAACGGCGAACGCGAACTTCCGCAAATGTTCGCGAACCGGCGAACCGCCCGAAACGCCATTGACTTCAATGGGGAGGCGAATTTTAAAACACACAGGGACTCTTTCTGGCCACAATAGGGATGGAAAAGTTGTTTCAAGGGGACTAACACCTGGACTGTGGCATGCCGGAGGGGGATCCATGGCAAAACTCCCATGGAAAATTACACAGTTGATACAGAGTCTGGTTTTAATCCATAAAGGGCAGAAATCACCTAACATTCCTAAATCACAATCAATATGGATTGACACCTGACATATGACATATTGACACCTTGACATATGGATTGACACCTGTCCTCAGAGCCCCTGATGCACACGGACACAGAGCAGAATAGAGACTGGTCCCCCACATAGGGTCACTTGGCAGATATGGATTGACACCTGTCCTAAGGATCCCCTGATACACACTGACACAGAGCAAATAGGGACTGTTCCCCCTACATCGGGTCACTTGGCAGATATGGATTGACACCTTGTTACAAACTGCTTGTAACGGCCCTTTAAATGGCAAATTGCCCTGCTTCCCTGGGTTGTGGAGAAGCCTACTTTGCCAGCCTCCTCCCATGACTATGGCCCCTGGGAGATTGTGAAAATGTATGCACTTTTATTTGGTGTGTATGGCCCTTTAAGACTGTCGGTGGGCATATTGGGGCTTATGGACTCTTTATGTGACTGGTGCTGGCCCTTTAAACACCTTTTTTGGGACATCAGGAAGATTGGGACACTGCCCCTTTAAGGCCGTGTCCCCAGACTTGTTGGGGACACGGCCCCTTTAAGACGGTGTCCCCTGTGTCCCCAGACCTGGTGCAAACCCTTTGTGCCTGCCTTGCTATTTCCCACTTGGTTCAGTAAATGGGAAATTATTTCAGCTGCAGAGACTAAGTCCCATTCGGCGATGGGACTTAGTCTTTTTTTCAGCCGTTTTTTTCAGCCTTATTTCAGCTGCAGAGACTAAGTCCCATTCGGCGATGGGACTTAGTCTTTTTTTCAGCCGTTTTTTTCAGCCTTATTTCAGCTGCAGAGACTAAGTCCCATTCGCATGGGACTTAGTCTTTTTTTCAGCCGTTTTTTTCAGCCTTATTTCAGCTGCAGAGACTAAGTCCCATTCGCGATGGGACTTAGTCTTTTTTTCAGCCGTTTTTTTCAGCCTTATTTCAGCTGCAGAGACCAAGTCCCATTCGGCGATGGGACTTAGTCTTTTTTTCAGCCGTTTTTTTCAGCCTTATTTCAGCTGCAGAGACTAAGTCCCATTCGGCGATGGGACTTAGTCGCTTTTTCAGCCTGAAATAGACCGACCTCACAGCCCAAATCTATGGAACTGTTTTGGGCAGGAAAATGTGCTTGCAGTCGGTCATAAAGGGACCTCCAGCTAACTTTTTAACCCCTGGATGGATTTGGCTGATTTTTGGTTAAAGAATTGCTGGTAACCAGAGGTGAACCAGCCTATGGGTGTGTCTAGAGGATCCCAAAGGGGGTAACCCTTACATGTGTTTGAAGAAAAAATATATATACAGGAGGACCTAGGTGGAGAGGAGGATAAACCCCGTCCTCACTCAAGGTCAACCTAAAAAGGAATCCCCATCCTAGTTTTAATGCTTGAGAAAATATGATATAATAAAACTTAACCTTTATTAATAGTAGATAAAACTATGTAAATACATAGAACAAAAAAAGAAAAATAATGTGTGGAGTGCCACCACAATAACTGTGAGTATGGACAGTAAAAATAATAATAATAATGGTAATAATACGTAGCGATGTCCTTTAGAATCACTTCTAGATAGAAATCTAGCAAGAGACTATATTTATTCAAATTTTGTTGAAGACTAGTTTCATGTGTGCTAAAGTTGGGATCTTCTTTAAAGTTCTTTGTGGCTTCTACTGCCTCACTTACTTTCTCATTGACTTCATTAAGTCTTTTGGTCTCGAACCTGCAGATAATATCCATGAAGGTTCGAGAACAAAGGTTTGCTGCCTCTTCCCATTCATGTCTAGTGATATGAACATTGAGTCTAAATTTAGGCACCTATCCAATATCTGTAAACAGCAAATCAGAATGGGTTGGGAAATATCATCTTTACAAAACTATCTAAATAAATCTATGATACCAAGGGGACTCAGGGTACAGATTATGCCAAACATCAACATGGATGATGCCACTCTCCTTAAAGAATGGGAAGAGGCAGCAAACCTTTGTTCTCGAACCTTCATGGATATTATCTGCAGGTTCGAGACCAAAAGACTTAATGAAGTCAATGAGAAAGTAAGTGAGGCAGTAGAAGCCACAAAGAACTTTAAAGAAGATCCCAACTTTAGCACACATGAAACTAGTCTTCAACAAAATTTGAATAAATATAGGGACCTCATAAAAAACCGTAAACACAGAAAATTTCTAAGGGACCATAAAGATTATAAAAATGAGCGGGTCTATAGGAAATTTAGAAAAACTACACGTGTAGAATCAGATCAAAACACTACATCTGAATACGAGACTTCAGACACAGAGAATGATGATAATACTATATCCTCAGTGCCCCATACCAGTGAACACTCAAAAGGCATCCTGAAAAAAGGGGTGACTTTTTTAGGGCAGAACCCCCGGGAGGGGGAACTTTCCCTACAGCACAGACAGACAAGATACAGGGGGAGGGCACGGAAACGATACTAAGTACTAATATCAAGGTTCTCAATCTCTCTGACACTATACTCACCAAACTACAACATCGGGTCCTGATGAAGGGTTTATCATTTGTTCCGGTACCCCCTTTTAATAAATTTGATTGGATTAAAGATATCCATTTATTTGGTAGACGTCTGGCTCTACACAAATTTTTCCTTACTATAAATGAAAAAAGAGCCAGAGACTTGGGTTTTAGTGTCAGAGAATACCAATGCCTTAACGAACTAGTGTCCCTTCTGGAAGATAATGATGATTCCTCCCTACAACCCTATACAGATCTGTGTCCCAGGAGTAAATTTACACCCAACTTTATAGACTTCAAAAACATAGATTTATTTGTTGAATCAGTATGCAAGATGATACAAAAGCTTAAAGTTGATTCCCTTGAACCTCGACCCCATAGCAACCTCTCAAAGGATGAATGGTGTGCCCTTCATGGCCTGCAGGACAACGAGGACATCATCATAAAACCGGCAGATAAAGGGGGGAACATTGTTGTTTTGAATAGAACACATTATATCCAGCTTGCAAACAACATACTCAAGGACGATACAACTTATCGCACATTGAGTTCTGATCCCT
>OW240913.1:199042382-199093280 GCA_933207985.1 Pelobates cultripes | reverse complement strand
TATCTACTTCCATCTGTGTGATCCTGACTGCTGCCTGGTACTTTTAAAGGGGGTACACCAACATATGCTGGCATTCTGCCTTTCATCTCCGAGACAGTTTTAAGGCTCTTTACAATGAGAGCTTTATTAGATATATTTATTATCTCACCTAAGTGCAGTTAATATTGCATCACTGGTTTTCCATGTCTGCTTATAATTTATGAGATACATCCATTCTAACTCCAAGAAGAGGGAGAGTGTCAAACTTAGGACACACATACGCTACAGATTTAGCTAATATTTATTGGGCTTTATGTTATGTAAGTGTGCCTATTCTGACAATATTTTATTACCTTTTAAATTGCAGTGTTGCACTATATATTTTTTTCTTTTGAGCAAAACTTTACTCACTTTACTGTATATTACAGTGTATAAAAATGGTGAGTGATTTTATACGGTTTACACTGACCACTAAGCGCTGAATACTGGTGTTGGCTTTTGGTCATAAGGTTATACAGTATAAATTCTCTTAGATGCACGGATTAGATAGACAGGTATGACAGTCAGACTATCCAACCAGCCAACGTGTCAGAGAGAGAGTTTTTTTCAAGAGATGTAGCAGTTTCAGAATTATATGTAAAGTTTACTACTGTTAATTTAATGTAAATCATCAGTTCGTAGCGGGAAAACATATGAACTAGATTTACAGTGATTACAAGGCAGTTCAGTGTTACATTCTCTCTGTAGGGTCTCTGATAAAAAAAAATTAGTAATGAACTATATAGCAAGATTTCTATTTGCTTGTTTTTACTGTTCAAAGAAGAGCAAACTGTTTTTGTTTTTTGTTTGTTTTTTTAATGTATTTTTGAGTTTCAGAAAAGATTAGCCTTACCCCCCACTGATGCCCTTGTTTCAATTAATTTGTATTAATATTAATACTTCACATAGATTAGCTTGCCTTACTAAAGCACCAGTAGTAATTCTAAGTATTTATTGAGCAGAAATCATTATGGTATAATGAACTGTAGCTTTAATTATAATTGTTTTGTTTTATTCGGAGCTTGAGGAGTTATATTTACTTTCAACAGTAGGAAATGCATTGCATTTACACAATTTGTCTCCTTTTTACAAAATGGCTTGTTTATTGCTTAACACACTAAGACCTATTTATAGAAGTTACAAGGTGCACTTCAGGGGCCTACTGGTACATATCCAACAATCACTGATTGTCCACTGATTGTATCATATTCTGCTCTTCTGCACACATCTGCCACGATTTATTTATATTTGTATTTAACTTGTGTTTCATTCACAGGAGTAATAGCGTGAATGTCTTGGTAACAACAACCCAGCTTATCCCAGCACTTTCAAAAGTCTTGCTGTATAGTTTAGGAGGAGTCTTTCCAATTGAGAATATTTACAGTGCAACAAAAATAGGTAAAGATTTTTATTGTTGAAATGTGTATACACTGTCACTTTAATCAAGTTTAAAACAAGACAAACAAACAAACAAACAAGGCCTATGGCAGATTATGTGCTGCACAAACAGAGATTAACCCCTTAGCTGCCAACAGCAGCGTCATAGGAGTGTCATCAGTCATTCCGGAACTAGAGTTCCAGCATGGCTAATGTCAATTGTGTGCACTTTGTTGCACAGAATGTCAGTCATTGACTGTTAGCAGTTAGTTTATGTTCTCAGCCATTGGTGGGTCTACAGCACTGTCAAAGCCAGAAACACGTCACTGGACTACCATGGAGCATCGGAGACCAGCAGGAGCCAGGTAAGAGGGCAAATTGTTGATAAACAGTTTGACCCATTATTGGGGATCCAGGACAGGGTACTCCTGGCATCATAAACAGTACAGATAATGGTTGTGATGCTTGGTGAAACTATTTAACTTAAATTTGGGTAAAAAAATACATATATCCTTTTTGATAGCTGTGTGTCTTTACTATGGATTATCAATATTTCCATGTTGGTTTTATCATAGCTCTGGATATACTTGCTTACTAAAAAGGCATCCAGTCATAATTTAGGGTATCACTTGTAAATAATTGCTTAGCAATGTGGATGTGTTCACTCCTCATCTTTACTGCTCACACAGTTTCTCCTGAGTGTGGACTTTCCTCTCCTTGAGGTTTGATAGGATGTTGTCCGTACAGCTTGACGGAGACAGTAAACAAAGTAGTGGACAAAACAGGGTGTAAGTTAATGCATTCCTGTCACTCAGAGATATAGCTACTGTCTGAAGTGCAAGGTAATTAGTTTTCAAAAGAAATAGCTATCGGGAATGTTAACAGAATTGTACATAAAGGAATGCCAAAATGTTACTCTAATGTAAATAGGTTGCAGTTGGAATCACTTGAGCTAAGGAAATTGCTGTTAACCAGGCATATAGAATAAGCCCACATCACATTTTTCTTTCAGGAAAAGAAAGTTGCTTTGAAAGAATAATACAAAGGTTTGGAAGAAAAGTAGTTTATGTTGTAATTGGGGATGGTGTAGAAGAAGAACAGGCAGCAAAAAAGGTAAACTGTTTCACTCATCATTAAAACAAATTGTTATGTTGTGGGGGAAAAAAAGAACCATTCAGGGTTGTTCATATATCCAGGAATTGTTGGGAAGTGACAAAAGAATTAAACATTTTAAAATGCACAAGCTACAAAAATAGCTACATTGGGAAAATGTTCAGTGTTGTCTAATTTGTTAAGGCCTGATTCCTGATTAAAAGAGCGACCCTGTTAGTCTGATGATACAAGCTATTTTCACAAAATATGTTGCCATGAAACATTGTAAAATACAATGCAAATCTACCTAATTGGAGTGATTGACAGTTGTTACATTATATTACACATTATTATGCTATGTTTAATAAATATTACTTTTGTTAATGCATATTTTAACTTTTTCTGTACATAAAATAGCCAGTTCTACTTTAAAGGGGAACTGTCCCTTCTCTGGAATTTACACTAACGTTTTTCCTGAAATACCCCATTTATATTAAATATTTATAAAATTATATCAAAATCTAGCTCAGATACGGCAAAGGAAAGGGCAAACACTGCAAATGGGTAAGAGGTGAAATGGAAATATTGGGGGTTATGTATAAAACATATTGTATGCTGAAGTGTGGTCTGTTGAATCAGCACACACATTGCATTGGTGACTTTGCCTTATTCCCATGTTTGCATCACTTTTCAGGGGAAACACTTTTTTTTTTAGGTAACCACGTTGTTTTATTTCTCCTCTTCTCTGCTTTCTCTATACTGACTGTGTAGATTTCTACATTTATATTTTTCACACTCCACAGAAACATATGTGTTAAATATAGAGTAAAAGTAAACATTATGTTGTGACAGTTCCCCTGTGAAAGGAAACTCTTAGCTTCGGAGCCTCTGCATCTTAATGTATTGGTTCTGGTCCAAAGAGACTGGCTCTGTAGTCTCAGCAATGTAAACAATGCCTTTTCTGTGAAACGGCCGTGTTTCATTTGCTGCCTAAGTGGCATTTAGTGGCTGTCAATCAGACATCTATTGCAGGTACTTCCTATTAGGGTCCTGCAATCTTGTTAACCTAAAAAGATTAGATGAGAACGGCACAGTTTAGTGATTGCCTCACATTGCAGTATTCCCTTAGTGATCGTCTGTGAAATAACAAACGTATGTAACAATGGAGTGCCTAGGGGACATTAGATTAAATATATAGCTAAGCGTAAAAACGGGTAAAAAATATAGGTAACCTAACAACCTATAACATTAGATAAATACAATAATCAGAAAATTACCCTATACTTTTATCCATAAAAAGTAATTGAAGGTTGTATAAAAACAATCTATCAATATTGTATAAATGTAGCACAAAATTGTAAGTCTTTTGAAATAAAAGTTGCTTTTCAATAGTCCTTTAAAGTTATTAAATTCATCCACAAAGCCGGCTTATTTCCAAGAGTCCCAATATGAAAAACAAAAGAAGATTAAGGATATGGTTAAAAAAAAATCTCCTTAGGGAGAGCTCATTTGCATACACAGCAATGGCCACGCTCGCATTAGGATTTCCTCATAGGAAAGCATTATTCAATGCATAGCGTGCATAGCGTGACGACGTCCAGTGTCGTTTAGGCAAACAAAAGTCGCCTAATCACCCTGAAGTCCAGACTACCAGAAAGCCACTAGAAGAGGTGTTAACCCTAGCAGGCAATTATTGCAGTTTATAAAAAAAACTGCAATAACTACATGCTCTGGGTTAAGGGTGATGGGAGTTTGCACCCAGACCACTTCAATGAGCTGATCCATTTATAATTATGGGATGCAGAATGTAAATCAGTGTTAGTGGATAGGGTATTTTATTGTATATCACAGGGTGTTTACCAAAGTTATGTACAACATTCTAGAAAATGTTCTGCAAAAAAGGCACCTTATTTATTAGTGTATAGGTTCAATTCGTGTTTGATTTCTGTGGTAGAGGAATTGCGGTAGAAGGCCCACATATGCATTTTTGCATTATTGCTTGTTTTATACTTATCCTTTTTGGGCCAGTTATCAAGCTTTATTTGAGTAAAGTAAAGTATAGATTTTGTCTATAGTTGTTCCAGTCTCACCATTAAAGTGAACCTGTTGTAAAAAAATAAAATTACCTTAAATGGCTCCCATATATGAGGGAAAACAGAAAACAGTATTTGATCACCTGCTGATTTTGAACGTTTGTCCACTGACAAAGAAATGATCAGTCTATAACTTTAATGGTAGGTGTATTTTAACAGTGAGAGACAGAATAACAAAACAAAACAAAAAAGAAAATCCAGAAAAACACATGTCAAAAAAGTTATAACTTGATTTGCATGTCAGTGAGCGAAATAAGTATTTGATCCCCTATCAATGAGCAAGATTTCTGGCTCCCAGGTGTCTTTTATACAGGTAACGAGCTGAGATTAGCAGTACTCTCTTAAAGGGAGTGCTCCTAATCTCAGCTTGTTACCTGTATAAAAGACACCTGTCCACAGAAGTAGTCGATCAATCAGGTTCCAAACTCTCCACCAAAGCCAAGACCAAAGAACTGTCCTAGGATGTCAGACACAAGATTGTAGACCTACACAAGGCTGGAATGGGCTACAAGACCATCGCCAAGCAGCTTGATGAGAAGGTGACAACATTTGGTGCAATTATTTGCAAATGTAATTAACAAAAAATAACTGTCAGTCTCCCGCTGTCTGGTGCTCCATGCAAGATCTCACCTCATGGAGTTTCAATGATCATGAGAATGGTGAGGAATCAGCCCAGAACTACATGATCTCAAGGCAATGATCTCAAGGCAGCTGGGAGCATAGTGACCAAGAAAACAATTGGCAACACACTATGCCATGAAGGACTTAAATCCTGTATCGCCCGCAAGGTCCCCCTGCTCAAGAAAGCACATGTACAGGCCTGTCTGAAGTTTGCCAGTGAACATCAGAATGATTCAGAGGAGAACTGGGTGAAAGTGTTGTGGTCAGATGAGACCAAAATTGAGCTCTTTGGCATCAACTCGCCGTGTTTGGAGGAGGAGTAATGCTACCTATGACCCCAAGAACACCATCCCACACCGTTAAACATGGAGGTGGAAACATTATGCTTTTGGGGTGTTTTTCTGCTAAAGGTACAGGACAATTGAGCAGCATGAAAGGGACGATGGACAGGGCCATGTACCTTCAAATCTTGGGTGAGAACCTCCTTCCCTCAGCAAGGGCATCGAAATGGGTCGTGAATGGGTATTCCAGCATGACAATGACCCAAAACACACAGCCAAGGCAACAAAGGAGTGGCCAAATACTTATTTTACGCATAGACATGCAAATCACCATTAAAATTATAGACTGATAATTTCTTTGTCAGTGGGCAAACGTTCAAAATCAGAAGGGGATCAAATACTTTTTTCCCTCACAAAGATACATGGTGTATTCAGTGTAAATTATAAAGACCTTTTTCTTCATTTCAGCTACTCCATCTTCATGCTCCGTGGGTGTTACTCTTCATGCAACACCAACCTCTTCAACAGCTCCACTTCTGTTCTTATTTGATTTGCCTTATGTGGGATACATCCCCAAGAAGGGCAAATCTTATCAGTGATGATTTGCTGACTTTGTTGCCAACGTGCCGGGGTCGGAACAGAGTGGCGTCATGTAATTTTGTTCCTATACTCCCTAGCCGGTGCTAGAGTTTCCATAGCAACCACATCGCATGCACTGTGGTTGCTTTAGGAGGAGAGCAGAGGGGCCTCCTGTGGTAGGTCTTTTCTGCTCTCCCTTGTCCGTTAATGCCTCTCCACACTGAGGCATTTGCTGACAGCTGGGAGAAAAACATGTTATCTATACATTTGCTAGCAAAACTGCTAGCACCATGTATAGATACAATCTCATACTCAATCTAAAGAGCAAATGTTATTGGGGCATGAGAAAGGCATTTTAAAGTATGGCTACTTTTCTTATTCTCTAGAGGGAGGCCCTGTTTCCCATATGGAATCAATCTCTAGAAAGCAAAGCATGTAATCAATTTATTAATTTTATTTTATGGTCAGGAACTGAGACAGTAATATAAAACAAAATAGAAGCTTTTTCTTGGAGTGCAAAATGTTTAAATACAAATAATCATTTTCTTTTGGGATAAATGACATTTGTGTTTTGGGATTTTTTCATAGAAGACATGCTTTTAAAAACTGATCTATTTACACATGAAGAAATGTGATAAAAGTCTCGTCTTGGGAATGAATCAGGAACTAACATCCTTTCCGTGAGCTGTATAACATTGTCTTAAGGAAGTAAGACAATATAAATAAAAATATTTATTGGGTGCCTAAAGTCAAGCCTATCTCAGGGGACTCTTGAAAGAAAGTAGTGTTGGAAATTCTTATATTTGTGTCAGATTTGAATTATCATATGTTAAATGTAAAGAAACAAATTAAATTTCATTGCATATAGCATCAGCAGATATTATGTATACATTCAACATATGTATTATAGTTTATATGTTGGCAGTATAATACAGAGTGCTCTACAATATGCGCTCTAAAGGTTACAAATATCAAAGGGTACCCAACTTTGCCAAACGTACATTTTAATTGAGGAAATTGTAACTCAGGTAATGCTTGGAAATAAGGATTTTGTACATGAAGAATACACATAAGGGTTTCTTCACTATGCAGCAAAATTGTATTGAATTGAAATGGAAAGGTTATATTTAGGCGAAAATGGCCAATTTGATAAAAAAGTAAAAATGTCATGTGTCCTCTTATAAATTTGCCTCGTTTCCTCTTTGACCAATCAGATAAAGGAGTGATGGTAGTGGTGTTGGATTAAAGGGACACTATTTTCTGATTCTCCCTTGGCACTGTCTCCCGCTTCTTCCCATGTGATATCATCCTGAAGACATGACTCCAGAATGATGGTCCAATCCAGTGCTCCTGGTAGAAGAGCATTGGGGACTATAGGCACATGTGCGGCACTTACCGCCATCCGCCAAATATTCTCTTGTTATAGATAATCATTTAATGCCATGATGATACTGTATGGCTGGGTATAAGAGCTGGGAAGGAACAGTCCTGGCTCTCCTCTCCAAAGGGCTTGGAGGCATGGCCTGAAGCTGTGCTGTCAAGCCTTCTAATTATAAAAATATTGTAATTTTGAGACTTGTAGAGGGTGGGGGAGGAACTATTGAAGACACTATAACAACTTTAATTAGATGAAGTAGTTATATTGAGTACAGTGTTCTTTAAGTATTCAGGGCAACTGGTCTAAATCTCCTGGTTTAGAGGCGAGTTAAAATTTCTGAATTATCATACATGGCAACTTAGTACTGGCAAGCCTGGACATTGTAATATGTTGGGTAGGGAGCTGGGTGTGGATCTTTGGTTCATTACATATACATCAACCTTCTATATGGCATGAAATTGAGTATTTATTAATCCTAGAATAAGTACCATTCAACCGCACATCCCACTTGTCAAATCATCAGGCATTTTAGTAAAACAACCCACAAATCGTTCTTTTGTAAGATATGCATTCTTATAAAGCTCCTCGTGCCTTGAAATGGTATATAACTTATCCTCATGTTGCTCTTCCAATGCCAAGCTCTGAAATAAAACATGTCAGAATATTGTTTTCACAGCTATTTGATTATGCTTTCACTCTCTCTTACTACATGTTTTCCTGTGTTCTCATCACTACAGAATAACATGCCTTTTTGGAGAATATCAAGTCATTCAGATCTTTTGGCTCTACATCAAGCACTGGAACTAGAATATTTGTAACTATTTGCATCTTGGACGGCCTTTTGTATATGTATATAAATATATATATTTTAAGTACACACTGAATTTTTATTTGTGGTTGAATGCCTCTGGCTTTTTACATACATGGATTGTCTTAAAAAGGGAAGAATTATCTGGAACAAACCAATGGGAATGACAAAGGATTCAGACTGCTACAAGAGGAGCAAAATTACAAAATCTCGAGGGCTGCTCCAATCAAAGATATTTATGGTCATGCATGTAAGGCTTTTAAGGCATCTGGCCAATGAAGACTCACTAGTTCTTGCACCAAGGAAATCATAGTAATTAAGTAGAGCATTTGTGCAGGACTCGTTGGCTGGTGCTTTCTGACCGAAGAGGGGGTGTTCTACATTCCTCAAAATGGGATCTTACTCTCAACACTGAGGTGTGAATCAGACATAAACCTACCTAACCCGGAAAATCTGAATTTAGAATGCACTCCAACTATATGATGACAATCATGTCTAGACCTGTAATTTTGTGTAAATTATTGAGTAAAAAATAATAATTTACTGTGACTTTATTAGCAGCCGATTTTGAAAGTGGATGTAATGTTTGTATTTTTTTTTGTTTGTTTTTTTGGGGGGAGGGAGAGGGGAAGCTGGGAAGAGGTTGGAGAGATCTAAAATGGTATCATGCTGTCTCTTTTATAAGTTTGGCAATCAGAATGTGCATAATGATGTGTTGTGCCTTAATGACAAGACAGTGTTTGTGTGTTACAATGTAATTTTGGTTAAAAATGTAGTTACATGAAATCTTCCATTTGAGATGATTTCTTCATACATGACCAAATTGATCTATAAAACAGGAAAAGCTGCACACTTTGCGGCTAAGATTTGTTGCAGGAATAAATAAAAACAATGGAACTTTGTGTTTTTATTTGGGTTTACATGACTCTGTGTTTACAACCATGGGCTAAATTTTAAGGGTACTTTTATTTTGTGGACATGTTTGTTCATTGGCGAGTCAGAAAAGCATAATAATGTTCATATTACATTCAACCATTTTTTTTCCATGTATTTAAGTTTTGTTTTCCAAAACACAAAATACAACAACCGAAACAACTAAATACAATACTACGTGAAATATAATTTTTTTCATCAATATAGAGTAGTTTTAATTATTTCAGAAATCTTTTTTTTTTAACTCTTGTAAAAAGATATAATAGTGGATATTTAGAAAATGTAATTATATGAAGCATGTGCTGTGTAAGCCATATGCATGCATAGCTGCGTAGTTAAGTGTTTTTTTTTGAACTTTCAGTTCTTATCACACTCTACTCTTCATAAGAGTAGAACACACTTATAACTAAACAAACTGTTAGGAACTTCTCAAGTCTCAATTCACTAGCATATGCATGTAGGTAACACATATTGCACATGAATACAACAGAAGCCATTCAAAAAAACGTTGTAGAATATTGATTTTCAGCTGGTAAAAGCACTTTCTAATGGAATGCATTGTATCTTGTCTTTTCTTTGGAATTGTATAAAAGAAATCTATTTGGCACTTGGTTTGGTTGTGAATGATTTAGTGTAAGTTTGGAGAGATTTGTATTCCACTGAGCCTATTTATCAGTTTAAAATACCACTCTTTTAATATATGTACAAGCAATAGTAAAAACCAAAACAGGATGAAGTAAGTAGGAACAATATGTACAATAATGAAACACCTTAAACATTACAGATGTACACTAAATAATGCACTCACAAACAAAGAAACAAGTAGACCCTTGAACAAATAAAGCATTGCTCTCTATAACAATAACAATAATAATAATAATAAAACAGTAGCGCAATAAAGCCTAAACTGGAACTTTAAAATAATAAAATGAAAAAGTTTCAAAAACATTATGCTTCAGTATATTTCAATTTCATATTTTAGGTTAAGAAACTTTAAATTTATATCCATAGAATATACCAAAATCTGGAAGGGATATAATGAAAAAAATGATCACAGAGAGAATCATTCAGGTTACATAGACTAAAAACATACGTTTGTTTTTTGTGAATGTGATGCTACACATGTTTTTTGCGGGTATAACATTTTATTACTTTTGTACTGCATTTGTTATATATGTTTGCTTGCTTAAGGATCTTAATTGAAAAAATAGTTACATAAGTGTTAAAAAAATATTAATGAAGTGCAAATATTAATGGGGGGCACTATGAGAAGAAAGATTAATTTCGATACGGCACTGACTCAGAAAAGCACTGCCTTATCGCCATAAAACATAATAGCGTTCTCTGTGCACTTTATTATTGAATTATTTTTGATTTGTATGTTTTATTAGGTACATTTTTTTTTTTTAATGCAATTGAGCCCAGATTTCCGTTCCTGTCGTGGATCTGGTACTTACAGGGTATTGAATCTCACTAAATACTATATTTATATACTGTACATGCAGTATGTATCTATCTATCTATCTATCTATCTATCTATATATTATTTTATTTTTGTACACAGAGTATATGCAACTTTTACTTGTTTTTTAAAGTTGAAGACAAAACTATCTTCGAATGCATGGTTGTTTATTATTTTTGGGTTGCTGTGCAATGGTACTGCTTCACATTTCTAGATGGCGACAGAAACAAAGAGGTCCTATACAAAAGACTAAGAAGTAGAAGTCAGCTGTTTCCCGGTCAACTCGATATGATGCCACCTCGATTTCCAAGTGATGATGCTCTCTAAAAAGCACTTACTCAATGCGGTGGTAGTCATTGCTTAGTTAGAGTACTATCAAATGACTCATGATGGCATCATGGACATACCTCTTGCCTTCCAGCAAGCCCGATTGGTGGACTGTGGGAATGGGCACCCTTGAGTGCTAAAGGAAGGGAGTAATTTGCTATACCTTTGATTGAAACTGCTTTTGATTTTGTTTTATGGCATTGTAAGTAAAATATTTTACACCATAAATCTCTGAAGAAGTTGCTGGGTAGCAACAAAACACACAGACTAACTGTAACTGCTTCTAGAAGTGTATTTGTTGGTAAAATTTGACATATGCTTGATTATACAGCTTTTAATATGTGTGCAATACATTCATCTTTTTTTTTTTATTATTCTTTATTTTGGGTTGTGCAGATGGTTACAAGATTTCAACGGACGCCACAACAGCGTATTTCAAGCTTCATAAAAGATAAACAGTGGCATGATAATTTGCACATTTTTATATGTTTTGCATGCTTAACTAAACTGTCGTTACGTCAGAGTAGGTTTAAATAAGATTAAGTAAGATAAAGATGCTAGGTGCTTAACTGTGCTGGTTCGCCTATGCTAGAATTGATATAGTGTGAGCATGTTTTGTAGCAGAGCAGTATCTAGTTATGACATAGTAGTGCATAGAAACTTTATGCTGTGGGTATTTAGGTGATGAGGCATCCTAATATAAAACATTGCTATCACTTGCCTACCCTAATATACCCTAATATCTCTATTCTTTCCAGACATGATTGCCCTGTGGCACATTGCTATGTTGAGCCTAGCACTCAAAGTAGCATCCTTACGCATTCTAAGCTTGGGTATTAACTGTTTTATCAATTTTCAGTGTCCATAGGACTATCAGGAATGTTTTTCCCCTGAGTTTTAGTGTTATTACCACCAGTCCATGAGATCGTATGAGCATAGTCCATTCGTGGCTTGAGTTATGCTTCAGGGTCCGGGTGCTCAGCTGGATCGTGTGCTCCCAACATTCCCTTCACCCGTTTGAGGCAGTATGGTAGGCACTTCATCCTATGCCCAGCGCTGGTAAGATCAGCCGGCTGTTGCTATTCTTCTTGTCATAGCAGTCGCGGGGCCCGTTGTCTCCATTTCGGGGTTGAGCTCCAGGACGTCTCTTCGTGGTGTGCCGTTTCCCCTTCACTTGTGTTGCAGTATTGGTTGAGGAGTGGCGTTTGGTGCTGTGCTGGTAGCCGGGATTTAGGTCAGATATTTTAGTAGTGTGCGTCGTTGTTGGATTGGAGATCTCGGCTTTGCTTGTGGGCAGGTGAGAGCGTGTGTCCCGTCTCGATGCCCTATGGTATCGATTTTGCCTGACGGCCATCTTGGATGCTTGGGGTACCTGTATGTAGTGCCTGCGTCGCGCTGTTGGTCGCAACCATGAGGCCACCTTCCGGTCAACTTGGCGGTGAGTTGCTTCCCGGTTTCGCAGTGCTGCCCTGAGACCAGCGCAGGTCCGGTCAAATATTGTCATAGGGGACATATGTGCCCTTGTGCAGGTGCTCCGCCTGCTCTGCTCAGGTTGGTCGGCCATTTTGGCTGTACCTCTTCAGTCTGTTGCCCCACCATTTGTTGTGGTTGGTGGGGTCTTGTTCCATGCTGGCCCGTATGTGCTTCGGAGACCAGGATGTCCCCCACCGGTCCATAGGGGGGGGTATGCTGAGGTGTAGTAGCTTGTGGGTTCTTGCGCCGAGGGGAGCGGCCACCTCCCCCCTGCTTCAGCCCCAGTAGGCCGCATGTGGAACTCCGCTTGCCCGGCGTCGACAGGCACCGGGGTGGTGTCGGATTACTCAGTGGGGCACCCCCAACGTGGGTAGTGCACCCTCCGATTTTTGTGGGATTGTTAGCCGTCGCTTCTACCCCGGGTTCTGCCCGCCGGATCAGAGCTCGTGGCAGATGCGACTGCACGGCTCGGCGGTCAAGCTCCGCCCCCCCATACATTCATCTTTTAATAGCATATCCTACACTTTTTTTGTATCTGTTGATTTTAGAAGCTTGTCATTATGAAGATACATTTGGAGCTCCGTAGTCACATATGCTAGATATCTTAAGAGACACCCACAGGTGTTACTGCTTGATTTGCTCATGGGTCATCTAATGTCTATGCTTTTAGTGTACTATTTACATATACTACATACACTATTTACATATACTACATACACTATTTACATAGTGTGCATCTTTAGCTTTAAATAGAAACTATCAATTCCCAGAAATTGTAATATTATGCTTACTGAAACCTATATCTAACAAATATGTATTTGTGAGGTGTGCAAAATACAATAAATGTAGAAATCCACACCTCTTTATCCTACAACTGGACATCGTAACCTCCTTATAAGAGGAAAACTGAAACAATGTATGTTTGGCCTGACTTTACCTTGTCGGAACTGGATTATGATGTAATTTGCTAAATCAGTGATATGAAAACAGAAGGTAAATGCACATTAGGTGACTTTCTATGTTTTACTCAATTGTCCATATTCTGGAGAATTTACAGATGTTGTCCCTACTAGGTTGCTGTATCCCCATCTTATTTTTTTTTTCAAGTATTGCTGCTTGTTAAAGGACTTAAGGGAATAGTCATGGGGGAAGCATTGTTAATTATAATTGTTTTTTGTTATTTACTGATTTATAACACATTTATTGTTCACTACTTCTACTATTTTACACACTTTATGGATCAGTATACTCATACCTCTTCATCTGGCCATGGAAGGAGCATCAGTCATTATTTCCTTCAACATGCAGAAGCAGCGCCAGGGCCGGTGCGTCCATAAGGCAGCTCAGGCAGCCGCCTTAGGGCGCCAGAGCAGAGGGGCACAAAAATCTGAATCCCCTGCCCCTGGGGACTCTGACTTTTCATATTACCTGTCTCTCCCTGCAGCCAGCACACAGGGAAGTCAGCCGGTCTCTCCTGATGATGTCAGGAGGAGGGGACGTGACTTCCACTGCTCTTCTCCCATACCTGCTGGGGAGTCTGGGAGAATAGCAGTAGAAGTCACACCCCTTCCTCCTGACATCATCAGAAGAGACTGGCCAACTTCCCTGGCTGCAGGCTGCATGCTCCAGCTCCTGTCTCACCTCTCTCTGGCCCAGGGTAAGCCTCAGGGAGAGTTTTTTTGGTTTGTTTTTTAAGCAGCCCCATATAGCCCCTTGTAACCCCCTCTAGAGCTACTGTCCCCCTGCAACAGCCCCTGTGCCCTCTGTAGCCCTTCTTTCCCCCTCTCAGCCCCTGGCCCCCCTTTCAGCCCCTGTGTCCCCCCTTTCAGCCCTTGTCCCCCCTCTTAGCCCCTTTGTCACCCTCTAGAACTCTTCACTTCCCTCTAGAGCCACTGTGGTCCCCTATAACAGTCCCTAAGGACAACTCTACAGCTCATGTCCCCCCCGCAGCTCATGTCCCCCCTCCCCCCTCTAAGACCCTGTCCCCAACTCTCAGCCCCTTCCCAATTTCTCAGTCCATGTCTCCCTTCTTTCAGCCCCTGTACCCCCTTTCAGCCCTTGTCCCCCTCTCATCCACTGTGTTACCGTCTAAAGCTCTTCACCCCCTCTAGAGCCCCTATCCCCCTACAACAGCCCCTGTGCTCCCCACCACAGCCCCTGTGTCCCCCTATAGCCCTGCCCCCTCTCCAGCTCCTGTGTCCACTCTAGAGCTCCTGTCCCCTCTCTCAGCCCCTGTGCACACCTCTACAGCTCCTGCCCCCTTTCAGCACCTATCCCCCTCTCAGCCTCTATCCCCCTTTCAGCTCTTGTGTCCCCCCTTTCAGCCTGTGTCCCCCCCTTAGCCCCTGTCCCCTCTCTCAGCCCTAACCACACTTTTACACCCCATACCCCCACTATAGCACCTATTACCTTACTACAGTCCCATATCATCCCCACTACAGCCCCTCTCCCCCAATTGCAGCCCATATCACCCACCTTTCAGAATTGTAGCCATCAACCTACTTCAGCCTCTGTGCCCCCCTTTCAGCCCTTGTCCCCCCGTCTCAGCCCATGTGTTACACTCTAAAGCTCTTCACCCCTCTAGAGCCCCTATCCCCTACAACAGCCCTGTGCCCCCCACACATAGCCCCTGCCCCCTCCAGCTCCTGTCCCCTCTCTCAGCCCCAGTACACACCTCTCCATCTCCTGCCCCCCCCTCAGTCCCTATCCCCATCTCAACCCCTATCCCCACTTTCAGCCTGTGCCCCCCCTTTCAACCCTTGTGTTCCCCTTTCCAAGTCAGGTGCCCCCCCTTTCAGCCCCTGTATCCCCCTTTCAGCCTGTGTTCCCTCTTTCAGCCCCTGTATCCCCTCCTTTCAGCCCCTGTGTCCCCCCTTAGCCCATGTCCCCTCTCTCAGCACCTGTGCTCTTCCTCTTAGCCAATGTCCCCTCCACCACAGCCCCTAACTCACCTACTACACATCCCTTCAACTGCAGCCCTAACCACACTTTTACACCCCATACCCCACTACAGCCCATTTTCCCTTACTATAGTCCCATATCATCCCCACTACAGCCCCTCTCCCCCAATTGCAGCCCATATCACCCACCTTCCAGAATTGTAGCCATCAACCTACTTCAGCCTCTATCCCCACTCTTTCAGCCTCTGTGCCCCCCCTTTCAGCCCTTGTCCCCCCTCAGCCCATGTGCTACCCTCTAAAGCTCTTCACCCCCTATAGAGCCCCTATCCCCCTACAACAGCCCCTGTGCCCCCCACCACAGCCCCTGCCTCCCCTATAGCCCCTACCCCCCTCTCCAGCTCCTGTCCCCTCTCTCAGCCCCTGTGCACACCTCTCCAGCTCCTGCCCCTCTTAGCCCCTATCCCCCCATCTCATCCCTCTATCCCCCTTTTCAGCTCTTGTGTCCCAACTTTCAGCCTGTGCCCCTTTAACCCCTTGTGTTCCCCTTTCAGCCCATGCCCCCATTTCAGCCCCTGTGTCCTCCCTTTCAGCCCCTGTGTCCCCCCTCAGCCCCTGTGTCCCCCCTCAGCCCTGTGCTCTTCCTCTCAGCCCCTGTCCCCTCCATCACAGCACCTAACTCCCCAACTACACATCCCTTCAACTGCAGCCCTAACCACACTTTTACACCCCATACCCCACTACAGCCCCTATTCCCTTACTATAGTCCCATATCATCCCCACTACAGCCCCTCTTCACCAATTGCAGCCCATATCACCCACCTTTCAGGATTGTAGCCAAATACCTACTTCAGTCCCTATCTTCTCATTGCATTTCCTAACTCCCCAATTACATACACTCCATTACAACCTCTAATTCTCAACTACAGCCCTTGTCGTCGTCCCCACTTCAGCCCCAAGCCCCCTACTTCGACCCCTGACATGTCAATTACAGCCAATACAACCCACTAAAAGTGGCCTTCCCGAGATTAGCTTCTGGATCCTCCCTTGTGCTCTGTATGACTGTGTATATATGTCTTTGTATTCCTGTGTCTGTATGTCTCTATATGACAGTGACTGAATATCTCTACGTGTGTCTGTATGTCTGTGTTTGTAAGACATTGTACCTGTATGCGTAGATTGTATGACTGTGTTTGTTTGATTGTGTGCCTGCAAATCTCTGTGACTGTGTGCATGAATTATTCTGTGTGCCTGTTTGGTTATGTGTTTCTATATATCTATGTCTATATGGAAAATGACACACAAAGGGCCTGTGGAGTGGGAATACAATGCACTAAAGAGGGTAAGAAATTAAAAAGTGGGGTTACAAGACACACAGATGAAGACGCATATTTTTAAGGGGGGGGCATCAAAATGCATCTTCACCTGTGTAACCAAAAATCCTTACACCGGCCCTGAGCAGCACCTAGAGCTGTATTATAACTTATGCTCTTTTCTGGTCTACTGATATTTTCTTCTTAGCAGTAGATATTAGCCTGACACCTAATTTTAATTTGGTCAACTAGAAAGAGCCTCACAGTAAGATATGGGAAATAATTATACCCGTTTTTCAAAGGGTATATTTTGAAAATATATTTTGACACAGTGAGGTTTAGTATTTGGTATGGGTGAAGTTAATGTTACTTTAATCACATAGCAAGACTGGGACATATATATGTAGTACTGTGCCCAAGCTTATTTAACGTGAGATTCCTGGGGAGCAACTTCTATTTACAGGGTTCACTGTTAATTCAGATCCTTTCCTAAAACTGGTTCGAAAACTGGTTGACAATGCTTCCCAACTCTTCCCAGCATAGCAACAGCCAATAACAGGTGTATCCTTTACGAGTGGATGAGCTTGCCCTGCCTGTTGAGGATGGCTGCTGTACATCCTAAAGAGGTGCAGGAGGCTACACTAGAGAATAATGTGGGGTAGTAAGGGTTCCTGTCATAAAGGAAGCATTTGAGATAGCACAGACCACCAAGACAATATGATACTAAATAATGATATAACATAACCAAGCTAAGAAATTACAAACCATTGAAATAACATATAGACCCACTTGGGCTTTATGGACACTGAGAATGAAGCCTGTGGCTTCATTGTAGCAACCAATTTTAAGCTCCACCAGTTTTGTGTATTGCTTTCTCACAGATACCAATTCTAACTTTCCATATTCACATTAAGTTAGAACAATGCTACCTAAATAATTACTATAAACTATGCCGTTCCCTGTAAGAGATGTTATCATCATCATCGGACAGACTGATTAAGAAATTAGGCAACATAACTCTTAACATGAAACCCACTGGCATTTAATATGTAAAGCCTTTATTTAACCTTAACTAGATTGCCCGATATGTCACTGTTAGCTCAAAGTTTGAAATTTGAAGATTAGTGTTGATGCCTTAGAATCTTGTAGAACAAAATACCCAGTAAGATCTTCACGACACTTGCTAAAGTTCTGAAATTCGAGAGATAGATAGATAGATAGACTACATTAATAATATAAAAGAAATATTAAAATACGTTCAAAATATGAAATAATTTTAAAGCTTTATCCAAATATATTAAAAGTATATAAATGTTTACTCAATAATATTAAATTGTCACTTAAGGTAATATAACGAAAAGGTAATCATATGTTACTGAAAATCTTAGTAAAAAGGGTAATTATTCACCAATGCAAACTAAATACAAGCAATGTAGGATTTTACCAGTAGAGGGCAGTCTCCCCTGATTTTTATCCTGTGCCTGCAGAGAATTGTGAAACTTCATTTCCTTCAAATCAGTTTATTTATTTTTTATATTTCTTTGTACAATTCACAATAATGCACAATTATGCAGTTTCCTAACAATAATGATAATTTGAATTGATTTGTTTTGGGGAAATGTAAACCATCACATTGCAGGACATTTATATGCTTAAAAATAGCAACATACATACATATACAGTATATAGTAAAAAATAAGAAATGAGGCAAATCATTATATACTGTATATAACTGTGCATTAAAATAAAACAGTGCACGTCCTTTTAATCCAGACTTACAAAGAAGAATATGAACATTTATTTATTTACTGTTGGAATAGTTTTATTGATTTTCAGTAAGTTTATAAAAAGGAGAATATTGTAAGTCAAAGAGTGCTAGTGACGCTGATTTACTAGCGCTCTTTGATGCTTTGTCCTAGTGTTGTGTGAAGATATAAGGAAATACCATTAAACACTCTATGCACTAATCATTTTATCTGCCATTTGTAATTATCTCTTTTTGACTGACAATATCAGTTCTGTTGTCAGCATACAGCATGCAAATCTCATAGGTCGGTATGCTAACCTCAAAACTGATCATGGCTGGGAGAGTTAAATTGACCTTGGTTCACTAACTCACTGATAAAAAAAACAAAAAAACATTAATCAGTTCTGGTTTTCAACCTCTGTCTTAGATTACTGAAAAATAAATTCTGTTGGGAATTTGTGTTTCAACAAATTGAGTGCAAGAAGTTGCATGTCCATGTTGGACTATAACCCCAGTCCAGTAGGGTGGTCTTGGCTGTCACAATACCTGTCTCTGCTGTGTTTTGATGCACACTCACTTACCTTGCTTCCTGGTGCCTCATTATGACGTCATATATGATCTAGAACCCTCTCATTGGTCTTCTTTTATAATGTCAGTCTTTGTGGAGCTTTTTGATGATGTGTACACACTTGTGACATCATGGCCCTCTGTAACCAATTACAACCCAGTACAGGGTGTATATACTTCCTGGTTATATTTGTTTCCTTGCCTCGTCATAGTTTGTTTACCCATGAGTGCATTATTTATTCATTATTATTCCATTTTCTGACCTTGGCTTGTCTGACCATTTGTGATCTCTGTAATCCTGACCGTGGCTTGTTTCTCATTATTGTGTACATCTGTAATCCCTGACCTCGGCTTGTTACGTTTATTCTGTGTCTGTAAGGTTCTCTTTGCCATATGATGCTAGACAACTTAGTCTAAAGTTAATCTGAAACTTTTTAATACTACAACAGAGAGCAGAACAGTGTACTACTCTTGTTTGTGATGATGATGATGAAAGGGCAAAGTAAATAAAAAAACAAACACATATGGAGCCCGTAAGACCAGGATGCAAGAGGTAAAAGATGAACTGCATAGAGGATCACTGAATACTCCATACCCCTTCCTCTACCATCTGCTAGTGGAGTGGAGAAGAATACCACTTACCCTAAATATTATTAAATTATGCCCATCCCTGGTCCTAGATCAAGTTCTAAAGTGAACCTCAATTGTGGTGGCTCTGGGCCTAGTCAAAAGCCCACATTCTCCTTTAACTGGTATTAGGAAGGTGAGCAGTATAAGTTAGGAAATGTTTAAAAATATATATGAAAATAGACCATATAAAACTTGTCTATCAAAAACCTTGCTCGAGGGGGCGGAGCTTAGCTACCAAAGTGAGCGGTCCCAGGTCACTGCAGCTCCGTATAGACAGCGAGAAAAAAAAATCACTTTTCACGGACACTTACCCGCAGCACCGAGCCCCCAGACACCGTAACAACATATTTAACCACCATGGGCCGCAAGACGAAGAAATCCAAACCGAACTGAGCCAGTCTGGGGATGGACATCGGAGAACAATGGTGCCAAGCACATGGCCGCGTTGTCCGATTTCTCGGATGGTACAGCCTCGGAGGGGGAAGAGACTTACTCACACATACCAACGAAACCCCCACCAAAACAGATGGCACTGGACGCCTCCCCAGTCACAATCCTGATGGGGCTCTTGGCGGAACTGCAGACCTGCAAGCAGACATTGCCACGATGAGAGGGGGTCTGCAGGACCTGACAGGCCGCATTGGAGTGCTAGAGTCATCAACTCACCAGGACTCCCAGCGGATACAGGTGCTGGAGCGGGCGGTGCAGGACCTCCAGTGGCAGAATCAGACCCATGAACACCGCTTTGCGGCCCAGGAAGATCTACGCAGGCGGAACAACCTGAAAATCAAGGGGGTACCCGACGCGGTCCCTGAGGCGGAGCTGCCGCACTTGGTGAGGAGAATGTTGGGAGACCCAAACAGGCCAAAGCTACACCCCGGGATGGGATATTCTGCATACCTCAACCAGCCAAAGCCCCAGCAACCCCACAGAGCGATTTGATCATTCAATTTCGGAACAGAGCAGACAAGATGACAGTCCTGAAGGCAATCACGGGTAAGCCAAATTACCACTTCGAAAATATGGCCTTAGAATTCTATAATTAACAATCCGGCAGCACAATGGCCTGGCGGTGGTCACTCAAACCCCTCACCACACTGCTCCGGCAGCGCTGGCGCTTGCCCCGCACGCTACAGGTGACACATGGAGAGACTACTTACCCTATCCAGGAGCTACGAGACGCAGCTGCCCTCTTAAGGGATTTAGGACTGCTACAAGACTATCTAGTAAAGTTGCAGGCGCAACCCGCTTCCAGGCCCTCGCACAACTGGGACCCCAGCAAGGTCACCCCATTCACCCCAAGTCGTCTCACGGTGGAACCGTATGCCACCGCAACCACGTGAAGCCCCGTGAGGCTTTCAGATTGGGACTGCTTATGATGGGGATGGTTCCGATATTACTTTTCATTAGCATCTACAATTTTTCTGTTCCTTGTTTATTTACAAGACAAGACCATTTGGGGCACTGCAGACCTACTAACAGGCCTAGTCCCCACACAGATCTTCCTGAGGCATATTACCCAAACCACACTATCATAACGTGCCTGTGCACCTTGTCAGGTCAGACACCCTACTATTTCCCTACTCATCCCGACCGCCACTACCCCGACACGAAGACCAAGCAAGTTACATTAAGGGGTGAACCCTACCCCCATAGCACATGGTGCTGCTGATATTTCCCCGCACCTTACATAGGCCAGCTCACTCTGTAGCGATGCAGCTCATTACCTCTAACCGACACATGGCCTGCACATGAGGGGAGACTGAAGGAGACAAGACACGTCCCTACACTATCACACCATCAGCAAAGCTGCTGATCCTTAAAAGTTAATTCTGCTGCATTGAAGCATGCTGTTTTTGTTGTACCCTACTAGACAAAAAGTGCAAAGTTTTCAAACCTTCTAAAGCGTATTAAATACACATGACCCGAACGTTACTCTAAAACCATTACTGAATCCTGATTAATGCCAAAGCAGGATTGTTATTAACATTGTACAGCTATTCTCTACATGACCTATTCTAGCCTAGCCCAGGTCCAACAATAACCAACTCATGACCATTGTTAACAATTTTATGTTATATCATGACAATATCTAAGCAACATAAGTCCATACTGTTTATAGCCTATAAAAATTTACTTGTTCTACCATGTACCTCTATGTTAAACGGTTTCAAAGCGCTAGACGATTGCCTTTGGGGTACCTCACATGTGAATGTTACAAACCTACGCACAACAAAAATAAAGAATAAAAAAAAAAAGCCTTGCTCGAAGATTCTAAAATTTTTGTCTGTAGGCAAAAAAACATGGTTAAAAAAAAGCATCAAGACCCCATGCAATAATTAAAATTCTACAAAAACAACTGAACTAAAAAAACAAAAAACAAAAACAATCCAGGCTCTACACATTGTTGGTTGAAAGTTTAGAAAACAAAATGGCAAAAAAATATATATGCCCCTTTCAGCTTCAAAGGAGAAGGGACTGTCAAGAATATACTGGATTCTCTCCAGTTGTATGGTATTTGTTAAGGAATATAACAGGAGTGCGACTGCAGCTAGGGGGCGCTGCACCAGGAAAAAACACCAGGACATCAGAGAGCACGCCATAGTGTGAGGTGTTATAGAAGGCACAGTATAAATATAGTACTGACTTTTATAAAGGGGGCTGTGAACCAATGGCCAGCATCCTCTTTGCTTCAAGCTTTACAACATAGGGAAAAAGAGTATATTATCATCTGTGGGGACGCAAACTACAATTTATTCTTTTTGTATTTATGTTGAAGAAGTATCAACCAGAAAGTGGAGTCACCACTGCCACAGCCAGTTTTACATATACTTTTTTTAGGACCAAACTTCTGGAATAAAAGGGAATCATGACATGTCACACATGTCATGTGTCCTTAAAGGACCACTCTAGGCACCCAGACCACTTCAGCTTAATGAAGTGGTCTGGGTGCCAGGTCCTTCTAGGGTTAACCCATTTTTTCATAAACATAGCAGTTTCAGAGAAACTGCTATGTTTATGAATGGGTTAAGCCTTCCCCCATCCTCTAGTGGCTGTCTCATTGACAGCCACTAGAGGCGCTTGCGTGCTTCTCACTGTGATTTTCACAGTGAGAGCACGCCAGCGTCCATAGGAAAGCATTGCGAATGCTTTCCTATGTGACCGGCTGAATGCGCGCGCAGCTCTTGCCGCGCGTGCGCATTCAGCCGACGGGGAGAAGAGGAGGATCGGAGGAGGAGAGCTCTCCGCCCAGCGCTGGAAAAAGGTAAGTTTTTACCCCTTTCCCCCTTCCAGAGCCGGGCGGGAGGGGGTCCCTGAGGGTGGGGGCACCCTCAGGGCACTATAGTGCCAGGAAAACAAGTATGTTTTCCTGGCACTATAGTGGTCCTTTAAGGGGTTAAAGTCTTCATGCATAGTAAAAAATAATAGAAACATATTGAAACCCAAGGTCCCAAAAACAAAATATTTCACCTCATATCTATAAAATTAAAAAAAAACAAATCTAAAAAAATCAAAAAGTACAATGACACAAAGTTTGTACCTTTTGAAATTAGACACAGGTTACACATTCACAAAAGAGCTGTTCAAACTTTTTACACATCTAAATGTTAATATTATTAGTATTGGCATTTATATAGCGCCAACAGATTCCGTAGCGCTTTACAATATTATAAAAGGGGAGATTTAACAATAAATAAGACAATTACAAAAACTTACAGGAACGATAGGTTGAAGAGGACCCTGCTCAAACGAGCTTACAGTCTATAGGAGGTGGGGTTTAAAACACAGAAAATAGCAATCAAATAAAGTGGGAGTGAATCATAGGTGGAGGAGAGAGTAAAGTGCTGCTCTATAGGAGAGAGCAAGAGACAGGTATGTGAGGTATAGGTTACTCTATATATTTGTGGTCGGGGTAATATTGTCATAAGAGTTAGATAACACATAAATACATATCATAGTTAATAACACCAGTCGGCTACCGAAAATGCAGTAGTCCTGTAATGATGATATGTGCTGGAATGTGATTGGAGGGAGCAGATGATGCTGCCCCTATACGGAAACACTTTCCTGAAGATATGGGTTTTAAGGCACTTCTAAAATGATTGAAGACTAGGGGAGAGTCTGATGGCGATAGGCAGGCTATTCCAAAGGAAGGGAGCTGCCTGCAAGAAGTCCTGCAAGCGTGAGTTGTCCGTACGTAAGGTCAATTAAACCTTTAAGACAAGTGTTAATAAAGAGTTGCTATGCTCTGTTGGTCATTCTAAAATATATGTGTAGCCTTTAGGTTTGGATGTTATGATATACAACGCAAGGTAGTTGTACCAACTTGGTCATGATGTTGGTGTCATGAGGAAAAAGACACCTATATGTCGATCATAATGTAGACACCCTAACTCTGAAAATAAGGTAAGAAACAAAGAGCCTATTATACTTAGCCTAATATAACGTCAGGGCTGCCACCAGAACTTTGGAACTCATTGCAAAAACAATGGCTGCCCCAAAAACACACTAGCAGACATGACTGCATGCACACACAATCTGATACACACACAGATATGCATTACAGGACACATATGTTCTCACACACACAGATATACACTGCCACAAACCAGAAATGCACAGATACACACTACAACATACATATAAAATAAAGATACACACTGCCAAATACAGATATACGTACACACACTACCACTCACTCATGTCAATAGATGTCAATATATGTCACATATAAACACTGTCACACACACAGATACCCACACATATATTTATATTCAGATGTGTTCGAGCCACCCTCCTCTTTACCTACCTATGGGCTACAAGATGAGCTTTCAGTGGGGGTGTTCTAGGGCTGTCGCCAGTGCACGCTTTCTCTTCCCTCCCCTTATTGGGCCGGAAGGAAGGTAACTGACATCACTTCCTCCCAGTACTCTTGCTTAGGAGAGAAATAGTGGCTGTTAGTACAACCTGTTAACAGGACCACTGCATCATAAATCTGAAATGTGGTTTGATTAGGGAAAACATATATATCCCCAACCGGACCACAAAGTACTAGTGGATTGCAGGACAGAGCTGTGCACCTTAACAGAGTGCAACATCCTGAGAGTGGTCCCATAAAAGATTCCATAAACCAATGCCAATCTATAATTAAGCCCATGCTTGCAGATTCTGGGGGAAAGCTTAGGAAGTCAGACATTAAGCTTTACATATGTTCTAAACGCAGAGCTGTAAATTCAAAATCTAGCACTCATTTAAGGTTTCAATGCATGTAAAGTAAGGCACCGGATTAAATATTATCTAATTTCTGCAAATAAATAGTAGGATAATAACAAGTTTGTAAATCTAGTGATTCCTATAATGTTTGTTTATAAAGAAACAGGTTCCAGTGTTCATTAAACTGTGAATGAAACACTGCACATGGATTTAGGTTTATGATATTCTGTAGAGACATTTGGAATTTGGATACATGTGAGGGATCAAAAGTATTCTTTGTCTTGCCAAAAATAAAAGTTTGTTTATGGAAAAAAACAACAAACAAAGCAAACATTTTGCTTTCTAATGTGGAAATCTTATTTTGTCAAGTTAACAAAGGCTCTGCTGAGCTCACGTTCCAATAACGCAGACATTCTCGTTTATTTTCAACTCTAGCAATAACAAACAGAGGGCCAGTGGCTTCCTATCAAGTAGTTTCAATATATTGAAATAAACGTGCTCCTGTGTTTGCAAATTTACCCCTATGAACACTGCGTTCCAGATGTTCCTCTTGTTGATACTGTTATGATGGACCACCAAGTATTCTTTTGGAATAAAAGCTGCACTACTAATTCTACAATTTACACTTAATGGGAAAAAATAACGTGCTCGTGGTGGTCTATGCTCAATGTTTTCAGTTTTCTATAGTTTTAAAAGCTGGCTCATTATGAGTGCTTGAAACCAACTGACTTCTGTGTCATCTACAAAGCATTGAGAATGGGAAACATGACTTAATCCAACTTTCAGATGAAGCCATATAAATCAAACATCTTAAATACTTAAGATGTGGACTAGCTATCAGTTATTGTTGTAAGAGAAGGAGCCTGCTGACAGCTTTGAGCTTCCAATGGCTAATCTGTGAAATTACCAAGTAAATAAATACACACTTGTTAATTTAGGTTGCAGCATCCACTATTAACCATTCTCCAAAGCATGTGGACAAAAAAGTGTAATTTCCTCTGACCGTTGCATGGATCCCTTATTTGGATCTCCTCTATGCCTTTGAGTATGAATTAGCTAAGCGAGTATGGATTTGTTAAAATGTGCAGAGAGAAAAGAAGACATCCGGTAAGCATCATTCAACTTTGTACTGTTCTTTAAGTGAGGACAACTGAGAACAAGGGAACTTGACCTATAATGGGAACTTGAAGGACCTGCCAGACTTATTTTCCAAGTCATGTCTCAGTTGGGCATTTACAAATATTAAGCTCCTCTACTTATAAAGCAAGTTAACTATTGGTTACCATGCCAAACTAGAAAGTGTGAGTTGTTACAGTTCCGTAATTGCAACCGACTCAAAGTAAGGGAAATGCGGACATGGGCATTTTTTAATCCAATCAATCCCAAGTCTGAGCTCTGTGAATATAACCCCATTATGTGATTGCTGTAAGCGGTGTTGTCTCCTTCGCAGAGAGCTTGTATACTGGCAATTTGGGTTGGAATAAGTAATCCCACATTCTGCATTTTTGCTGGTGATACTATCTGTAAAGCAATGTCAATAGAGTTTTCAAAAATTGGTATAACTTCTCATATGTGAATGGAAGTAGATCATGTAATAGACAGGAATAACAACATTCTGTACAAGTGTAAAATCATAATTATCTTTTGATTTTTCACTAAATAAAATGTATTGGATTATTATATCACACTGAACAGATGCAGCGGTGCTAAAATTGTACAACCAATGATATCCATGTCTGATATTAAACGATTACTCATGTGATCAGTTGCAGGAACGATCACTGTGTTTGAAACATTTTTTTCATAATGGTACATCAATGTTAATGTTATCAGAAGATATGGAGGGACATGTCATTAAAACCTTCAACAAATGTTCTTTTACTTGGACAGTGGAAAACATAATCAGCATTTCTTCTTTTTAATAGTCTTACAAGATCCACCATCAAAGCCAATATATTTCAAAGAGGTCACTTCGACTTCCATTGAATTTTCTAATTTCTGATTTATATATTACGAACTGGTAATACTTGAATATGTTGCTGTGTATAATGCTGTAAGATGTAATTCATAACATCTTATTTCCAGTTTTATGTACAATTCATTATTGTTAGTCTCAGGAAAGGATGAAAAACACATATTTTAGTATAATCTCAAATAACCCATTCATGTACAAGCAAAATAAGGTCCTGTGTCCCACCTTGAAATATACAGTATGTCCACATGCACAATTCTGCACCTTAGCCCCAAGTTATGTCTCTTCCTATAAATCTCCGACTGCGCCCCTTTCCAACATAACTCTCAATTTCTATATCTTTCAAATTCTCCACTTTACCTGTCCCCCTAATGTTCCCCAAATCCTTCCCTAATTCCACACTGCCAATGCCTTCATTTCACATCCTCAAGAAAGCCTCTACTCCCTCTGATAGCCCATTTGTTCACTTTTCCCACCATTAATAACCCACTAATGCCACCTCCTTATTCCACACATGTCTCTTCTACTCCCTAATTCCACCACTTGTGCCTCTCACCCAATTCTCTCACTTTTCTTGTTGTGCCCCTCTCAATCGTGTCTCTGCCCTTATGCCCACAATTGTTCTTGTCCCCTATCTGCTCTTTAATTGCCCTCAGTTTTTCCTCCCACCTTGTGTCTCTCACCTAGTGCACCCCAATTCCTCTCATCTTGTGCCTTCCACTCAACCAAAACCTCTTACCTTGTGCCCCTAAAATTCCTCTTACCTTGTACATCACCAACATCACCCAATTTTCTAACACCGTGCCCTCCATCTCACATTATTCCCTTCACCTTATCATCCCTATACAGAGCACCACTGGGCAGCAGGTAGGGATAGGTATGGCCATGCACAGTGCCAGATGCAGTGGCAGCCATCTTTATTCTGGTGTGGGGGTAGGCTGCATGCAGTATCCCCACAGCTGGTGACACACTTGGCAAACCACTGGGTTTACGAGTGCCTAAGTGGTCAGTCTGCCCCTGGTTGTAGTATCAGTTCTTACCTTTATAAAGCACATGTTTCACATACACACCTACCAATTGACACTACCCCTTTAGGCATATCTGTCCATGCTTTCCATTGTTAGGATGTATGACACCAGTCTTGGTGGGTCGGTGAGTTACGTATCCTTGATCCCTTTTCACACATATTTATTTCAGTATGGCTGGGAAGCTCAGATTCAAAGCTTTTAAATATTTATTGTATGAAAGCATAATAGCAGGACCTAAAGTAACAATCTGCTGAAGATTTCCAGCAATGATGATGCCAAAAGAGACTGCAGGGAGCTGATCTGTGCCCATATGGGATATTTCAAATGCGCCGCATGCAGAGAATAGAGCAGTGGCTGCAACTTTTCTGACACAGAGGGAAGGAAGTAACTGCTTTCTGACTTGCCTCCCTAACAGTTTGTCTGTTAATATTTTTACTTTGTTACTTTGTGCCACTCTATGCCTCTTATCAAGGCTGGCCATAATTCACACCTGTATTACGGTTTTGCGCTGCAGCCAGTCAGTGCTCTGTCAGTCAGGCAGCCAGGTTGGGGAAGGTTAATCCATTTCCTCTGGGTCAGGCATGCTGCAGGCACAGCTGTTTCTCTATCTGACCATTTAACAAAGATTAGACAACTTATATTAGTACCTGCAAGAATTTTCTGTTAGCTCTAGTGAGTTAACCAGCAGCTGAGCTCTTTCAACCAATGAGTTTAGGCTTCATGGCTGAACTTAACTCGTTGGCAGTAGCTTCCAGTAACAGTGGAGGTGGTGGTCACCAAGCGGGACCCAGAAAATGTGTCAATCCCTTCTTAAAATGTAAGACTATTGACGGGCTGTAGTTGTTATGGTACTTGAAGTGTTCCTTTTGCAAAGGCATTTACCCTAGGAAAGAGGGTAACATGATGTACACATTACATATATGTGTGCACACTCATGAACACTGCTTTACAAATACATTATTTAAATACATTCACAAACATTGCATGTTATCTAGCAGGAGTATGTTTAAGTGGTATCGTAATAGTATATGGGAATATAGGCTGCTGATTGTGGTCTGCTATGTGCTTTAGATGCCTGGGTAAGCCTGTTTATAGTTCCAGTCCAGTCCTGCTGCTAGACATTGACAAAATCTAGAATCCTGCTTCCTTCTAAAGTATCATTGTGGTTTTGTTTTTAACATAACAGAGTAATAAGCAAACATTCTTTTTTTAATATTTCTGTGTACCTAATAAAAATTATTTTTTTCTTTTACTTTATGTATATATTTTTTTTTAATATATTCCAAAATCTGAATTGTATATATACAGTGCCATGCTACATTTTTCATACTAATTTCAGGTTTAATTAAAACAATTTCATATGAGGCACACCACAAAGACATCTGATACTCAATGTAGGATGCTTGCACCACCTGCACTCAAATAAATGCAGAACATACAGTACCAACACAAAACAGAAATGCACACCACATTAGTACATAATATAACTTTTATTTTTGCTCAAAATTAAAGAGACAAATCAAGACCAAACCTGGCCAAAATACTACATGAATACAGATTAGGGAACAGTGCACACATATAAATAAAGTTTACATTTTACAAGGTTACTTAAAATCATCTATTTTAGCAAACAAATATGGGGATTCAGTTTCAGCATATGTCCAAATTAAATAGTGCTAGTGCTAAATGAACTAAAGTGTTTTTTTAATAATCTGCTGTAAGATTATAATGAAAAATGAATGTGATCAAAACACAATTCAAAAATATACAGTGTCAAACTAAACAATTAAAGTGATAGTGTTTTGACGTATATACTCACAATGCAAATTATATATCTGCTCTATATGAAATTAAAATTATAATTAAAGTGACACTGCTATGCAAAAACTCTTCAAGTGTATACTTTCCTGTGGTCAACTCAAGGAGCATCTTAAGCGGGGAGAAGGGGCAGTGTGCTCAATCCAAAAGGAATCCAAAAACTGGAGTCCAAACATACATAGAACAAAAGGGAATTGGGGGCACACCCAACAATATTTGACAAGAAAATAAAGAGCAATAACAATATTCATATATAGTAGGTATGACATAAATAGAAATGGTGAAATTGACTGCTTATATGTATTAGTTATGTATTTGTAAGGACCCTGATGATATTAATAGCAGTAGTGCTTACTATTGCAACAGAATGTACAAATAATGTACAGTTAAATTATATATTTCTAAAATAAAGGTATTTAAAAAGTTCTATAGCACTCTCTGGAATGCTGATGGAATACTAACAGTGCTCCTCCCTGACTGTAGGAATATGTAACCCAATACAACTTCCTTTACTGTTTGAGAGGGCAGGTTACATTTTCAGCACATTTGCATATATTAAATGAGTGTCCAGTGGCACCTAGCACAGATATTTAGTTTTTTCTCTGCAGGCATATAATCCTTCCTGGAGTAGTTAGATGAATTTGAGGCTTTATGAACTAAATATCATTTTGCAAAGTAAAAACATTTATACATGGTTCTGGGAGTAAAGAGATTAAATGAACTGCTGATGAGATCCTTGTATATAGTATTACACTATATTAAGACTAAAAAATAAGACTAGGAAGCAGAGGCATAACTAGAAACCACGGGCCCGGTGCGAAAATTTCCCTCCCCTCACCCCCCTAAAACGTCTACTACCCACCATCCCCCATACGTCTATCCTCCCCCTCCTACACGTCTCCCCCACCACCCTCATACCTCTATCCTCCCCCCCATATGTCCCCCCCACCACCCTCATACCTCTATCCTCCCCCCATACGTTCCTCCCCACACATGCAGACAAACAGATACACACACACACATATACACATAGACACACACAGAGACACACACATACACACAACACAGACACGCACATACAAACAAACACACTTAAATACACACATACATACAAACACACCCACACACACAAACACACCCACACACATACATACACATACAGACACACACACACATACATACACACACATACAGACACACACACATACAAACACACAGACACACATACAGAAACACACACACAAATACAGACACAGAGACAGATAAACACACACATGCATACAGACCCATATACACACACACATACAAGCATTCATACAGACACACATTCATACAGACACATACAGACACACATACACAAACACACACACATACATACAGACACAAACACACACATAAATAAATACAGACACACATACACAAACACCCACACATACATACACACATACAGAGAAACATTCATACAGACACACATACACAAACACACATACATACAGACACACAAACATACACACATACACAAACACACACATACATACAAACATATATACAAAATGTTAAAGCCACCCTCCTGTTTCCTACCTTTTAGATGCAGGAGGGTGACTTCCCTGGGGTCCAGTGGTGGCTTAGGCTGATGGGAGTCAGAGTTCCCACTCTGACTCCCTCCTCTCCTTCCTCCCACGCAGGCTCTGTATATGCTGGGAGGAGTGACTGGGGCAGTCACTTCCTCCCAGCTCTGATGTCATCACAGAGGGCCTGGTCATGCTGTTAAAGCGCTGCAGCACTGACCGGGCCCCCTGGAAATTCATTGCCATCAGGTGAAATTAACAGCATGGGCCACCCGATGGGCCCCTTCAATGTGGCCCCGGCGATTCTACCGTGCGGGCCAGGGCCAGGTTACTTAGCTGGCGGACACCACGGTCGCAGGGGTCCGCAGGGCAGCCGGACCCCCTGGAGTGACCGGTCGTGGCTGCAACCCCTGAGACTGCAGTAGTTCCACCACTGTTAGGAAGCCTTAATCAACATTCTAGTTCAGATTTGGAAACATTTTTGGAGTTTGACTTTTTTGTAACGGAATATTCACACACAACATTTTAGGAATTCTAGCTAACTGCCAGTTTCCCAATATATCGTATTTAATGTTTGGAGATCTCTTTAGGTGAGAAGTTACAAATGTCCATATGTCATGATATACAGTATATACTGCCTAGATAATTTTCACAGTTCATTAAAGGACACAAATTATTTGTTTATATTTTAATTCATCAAAAGTGTAAAACTGCCAATTATGACGCAAGAACATTTGATCTAAACATTGTAATTTGCATCTGAAGGCTAAAGAGACCCTCTCAAGTAGCATCTTATAACTGCAGCTTACACAACATCTGGACCGAGAAACAAAAATTTATAAGCACAAGACAAAGACCATCTGTTTTAAAAATATTCTCTCCTTCATTCTTTTCATCTTAAAATAGAATTTACAGAGCATAAATGTTCTTCAAATGAATAAATTGGAACACAATATACAGAATTCCTATATATTTAAAAGTTCCAACTTTTGTTCAGGTGTTGTATCTTCAAATTGTTAATCCTCCTTTCACATTACTTTTATATACCAAATCACACATGTTTTCTGTTGCTTTATGCTGTATATATTCTGGCAATCTCTATAGGGAATCACAGAAAGAAAGCCTGGCATAGTATTTTATACTGCAATTAAAAAGACACGTTAATCACCATAACCATTGCAGTGATTCATAGTTACTATTATTATTATTATTGCCATTTATATAGGGCCAACAGATTCCATAGCGCTTTACAATATTATAAGAGAGGGGATTTAACTATAAATAGGATAATTACAAGAAAACTTAAAAGAACGATAGGTTGAAGAGGGCCCTGCTTAAGCGAGCTTACAGTCTATTGGAGGCACCATTCCGCTGTTAAGAGTCAAATTGTTTTTAAACGACACCCCCCAATCACTTTAAAAAATTTGCTGAAGTGTTCATGCGTCTTCTGCATTAGATATATCAATTTTGTACCTATTATAATAATTATCAGCCAATGAGTTGAACCCCAAAATAGCCACTATTGCTATTGTTAATGTGGAAGGAGAACATTTTACTTTAGTGATAACAATGGTACGAAAGACCACTCACTGTTGTTTTTCTTAAGGGTGCAATAACTCCAACTCTGCCTTCCAGGATAAGTATCAAGAAATAGACAAAAAAGTTATCCAGCACTCTTTATTGTGAAAAATTGTATCTCTTTATTGGCAAAACGGCCACTTTTCGGACTGTGTGTGTTCATCGATTTATTGTGCTGGACATCTTTTTTTGTATATTCTATGAAGAGGGACAGATCACAGACATCTGAGGGACCCATGTAACTACCAAACAGGGTTGGGGCAACCACTAGGTTGATTAGGCAGCTACCTAGGGCACACCGGCCTGGGGGGCACAGTCTCTGGGTGAATGGCAGGAGGGGATCGCACAGCACAGCTTCTGTTTCCCATACCCGGTCTGACAGAGAGTGCTCACAGGGTGCGACAAACAGCTTTTTGTCAGACCGGGGAGATAAAATAGAATATTCCCCACCTCGGTTCACAGGCCTTTCTTCACACGAGGGAGGTGAGCTGGCGGGGGAGAAGAGACCATATTAGGACAGTGGGGAGAGAGAGGAACTACAGAGGGATGAGGGCAGAAGAGACTATAAAGGGTCAGAGAAGGTGAGAATCCATAAAGAGCCAGTGAGGGAGACCACAACGGGATAGGGGGAGGCCACAAAGGGATGGGGGAGACTATGAAGTGATAGGGGGAAGAGAGACCTCTAAAGGAAAGGAGACAGAAGGCTGCGGGGCAAAGAGAAACACAGTGGAGTTGGGGGGGACAAAGAGACACACAGTGAAGCAGAGGGACAAAAGAGTACACACAGGAGCTGGGGGAATGACAAAGAGACACACAGAGAGCTGGGGGGACAAAAGTGGGGATGGGGGAGAATGAGACACACAGAGGGGCTTGGAGGGACAAAGAGACAAACAGAAGAGCTGGGGGAAAATGAGACACACAGAAGGCCTGGCCAGGACTAAGACACACAGAGGGCTGGAGGGGACAAAGTGTCACGCAGAGGGCATAGGGAGGACAAAGAGGTCCACTTACAGGCTGGGGGGACAAAGAGCCACAGAAAGGGCACCGGCCCTGCTACCAAACCATTAAAAATCAGTTTGGTTCTGGCCACTCCATAACCAGTACAGCAAGTAATAAATTTGCCACTTGAAAGAAAAAGTCTCCAAGCCATGCAGAATAGCCCATGGTTAAGAAAAGCTTACTACCCTAGAAGAAAAACTTACTAACCTCATAAGTTTGCTTCCTGCTCAAGTTTTCACCAGCAAACTTCACCCTTTACTTATGTTAGGGTGTGCTGTGCTGTCCTGTCCTACAAAAGGAGGGCTTTAACACTGGTAGGGCTGCATAGCATGCTCTAATGATCAGCCCCTCCCTGGAGCCAGCATATTTACCCTCCTCACCGGATACGATTGGGGTGTCTGCCTGACAACCGTGACAGTCTCCCTGCAGCCAATCCCATCAATCTGAGACATGTGGCTGCAATAACACCATGATCACATGACTCAGATCAGCCAGATTGCAAGATTGACTGCAAGGGGACTTCCTGGGTTGTCAGGCAGATCCCCCAAAATATAATTATAAAATCCCTTGATTATAAATAAATCATACATAAATTTGCACTTCATTCTATTATTCTACATATATATATATATAAATATATATATATATTTAAGTATTATTTTTGCATAATTATGGGATTATATTAATTATATATTGGGAAACTTGCATGGCAACCCTTGCAGAAAGTCCAGAGAATTTAATTTGCAAGCCTTATACTTGACTTTGCAACTTTACAAAACCCTATAAAATCTGTACATGGGGGCACTGTTGTACTCGTGAGTCATTGCTGAACACAAATATAGAGTTAGGTCCGGAAGTATTTGGACACTGCAACGATTTTTATAATTTTGGCTCTGTATGCCACCATAATAGAGTTGAAATGATACTAGCGAGATGCAATTTCAGTCTTTTAGCTTTAATTCCAGGGGTTGAACAAAAATATTGTATGAAACGTTTAGAAATTATAGTTACCTTATTTCAGGGGTTACTGTTGTTCTCGTGAGAGATTGCTGAACACAAATATGTATATTTTATTTGAGTAAAAGTTAACAGTTTTAAATGACATTCTGTTTTTACACATTAAAGTTTGCCAGATTGGAAATGTTGCCTTTGAGGCTTTATGGCAGCCCAGGGACGAAAATTATTGTTATCATGGTATACCATTTGCAAAAGTAGACAACCAAGGGTACTCAAAATGAGGTATGTCCAGTCTTATTTAGTAGTCACTTAGTCATAAACCCTAGCCAAAGTTTTTGAATTTTTCACACAAAAACTGAACTTTCACTGATGATACCATTATCATTCTATGTTTTACTGTTTTAAAACACTTTTATTTGTGTTGAGTGAAGTCTCTCGAATACAACAGAACCCTCATGTGCAGGTTTTATGGTATTTTGGAAAGTTACATGGTCAAATATAGAGCTTGTAAATGAAATTCTCTGGACTTTCTTCCTGGATTGTTTGGCCGGTCCTTTAAAGTATAATTAATAAAATCACTTAACTATGTAAAATGAATAGATAAATTATACATATAATTTATATATATTTAAGGCTGGGCCTGTAGTTGTGGGAGGGGCTTGGGTCTTCTTTTAAGGGCCTCCAGTCCTCTCTCACATACCGTTACTGGCCTGGCGAGCTGAGTGGGACTACTTCTGGTTATTCACAAGTCGCCATCTTGCTGTTCTTACCTGTGTCCTCGTGATCCTGGTTCCAGGCTTCCTGTCCGTCTGGTTCTACTTACTTGACCGCTTACCGAATGCTTCTAGCACGCTTCCTCCTCCAGCTTGCTCGGAGACTGACCTGCGACCATTGAACCGTAAGTTTAGGCCCAAGTCTTTGCACCTTGGTCGCATCGTTTGGCATGATCCCAGTTTGTGTCTATTCCACTACTTACTATTTAGTACATTTTTGCATGTGTTTGGCTGTTTTTGTACAGGCTTACATGTACGCATACTTTCATTGCTATCTGTAGGGGCTTTCGGGGCTTTCACCCGCATGAACAGGGGCCCTCATTCAGCTCTCTTTGCATATACATGCCGATACAGGCTATTTTAGGCATTTGTATCAATTTGTACGAACTGTTTGGGTTAAACATATCGGAAACGCACGAACACCTGTTTAAAGTATAGTTTGTTCATACAATTACTCCTGATTGCCTTTCAATTCTAAGGCCAGAGGCTAAACGAATTGAATCAAATTGGTCGTATATTATGACTATTCCTGGTTAAATATGATATTGTAGTTTAAGTTTACATTTTGCATGTTGTAGTATTATATTGTTAGGAGGTTGAACTTATATCTAATATTTAATGCTGACATCTGCTATTTGGTTATTCAGGGGCATTTAATCCTGTCTTTTGGCAGCTCATCAAAGTTGTCACTTCTTGGTTGATCAAATTTTTTTCAGTAAATAACTGTCAACCCTCCTTGTTTTAATGGCCATGTTTCACTTTATTTATGTGACACTATCTGTCCAGCTTTTTCAAGTCACGAGGTGCTCATCATTTCATGGCAGCATTTGCCATTTTCACCTCGTATCTAGCAATTTTGAGTAAGTTACCTTAAATTATATGGGTCCACAATCTGGCCAACCCTTCTTTTTACATTCTCAGATCCAATTCTACGTTTTCACCTTTAGGTTGCTGTACCTAACTACTTCTCCCCCCTCACCTTACTTCTACTGTGAATCAACATTTCATATTTTTACGGTCCAGGTACAACATTTACGTGCTACTTAACCCCTTAGTGACCAGACCGTTTTTTCAATTTTCTTACCATTAAGGACCAGGGCTGTTTTTACATATCTGCGGTATTACAGTATTTTTGTTTTACTCATTTACTGTACCCACACATATTATATACTGTTTTTCTCGTCATTAAATTATCTTTCGAAAGATACCATTATTTTTATCATATCTTATAATTTACTATAAAAGAAATGATAAAATATGATAAAAAAAAACAAAACAAAAACACCTTTTCAAAATTTGACCCCCAAAATCTGTTACGCATCTACAACCGGCAAAAAACACCTATGCTAAATAGGTTTTAAATTTTGTCCTGAGTTTAGCAATACCCAATGTTAACATGTTCTTAGCTTTTTTTGCAAGTTATAAGGTTATAAGTACAAATAGGATATTGCTGTTTCAAAATATATATTTTGAAAATGTATCAATAGTGACATTGTAACACTGTTATCTTTCATAAATCTCTGAATCACACCTCACATATTATATTTAGTATTAACCCCATGTTGGCATACCATTTCCAAAAGAAGACAACCCATGGTATTCAATATGGGGTATGTCTAGTCTTTTTTAGTAGCCACTTAGTCACAAACACAGGCCAAAGTTAGTATTTATATTTGTTTGTGTGTTAAAAATGCAAAAAGAGATTATGAATGCTAACTTTGGCCAGTGGTTTGTGACTAAGTGGCTACTAAAAAAGACTGAGCATACCCCATTTGCAATACCTTGGGTTGTCTTCTTTTGGAAATGGTATGCCATCATGGGGCTAATACTCATTCCTGAGCTACCATACGCTCGCAAAGCAACATAACCAATCTGGCAAGTTTCAATGTAAACAAAACGGAAAAACAAGCCTTATATTTGACCCTGTAACTTTCAAAAACATTATAAAATATGTACATGGGGAGTACTCTTATACTTGGGAGACTTTGCTGAACACAAATATTAGTGATTCAAAACAGTAAAACATATCACAACGATGATATAATCAGAGAAAGTGCTGTTTGTGTTTAAAAAACAAAACAAAAAAAAATACGTAACTTTCACTGACAATATCATCACTGTGATATGTTTTACTGTTTTGAAACACTAATATTTGTGTTCAGCAAAGTTTACCAAGTAAAACAGTACTCCCCATGTAAAGGTTTTAGGGTGTCAGAAAGTTACCGTGTAAAATACAGTGTTAGCAAATTAAATTCTCTGGACTTTTGGCCTGGGTTGTCAGGCAGGTCCCCCAAATTGCAATCAATGCAATTACTTAATTATGTAAAAATATTTAATAAATATGCACGTTGAATTTAAATATATATATACATATTTATATATTAGAAGTCTACATGTATATTTATGAAATTATTTATGTAATTATGTATATGGACATATGTTTATTTCATATTATTTTTATTTATTTATATATACATATATAATTTCATTCTAAGTGTATTTTGATATAAATATATATATATGTATATATATATATATATATATATATATATATAGCTCAAAAATATAAAGGGAACACTTAAACAACACAATGTAACTCCAAGTCAATCACACTTCTGTGAAATCAAACTGTCCACTTAGACAGCAACACTGAATGACAATCAATTTCACATGCTGTTGTGCAAATGGGATAGACAACAGTTGGAAATTATAGGCAATTAGCAAGACACCCCCAATAAAGGAGTGGTTCTGCAGGTGGTGACCACAGACCACTTCTCAGTTCCTATGCTTCCTGGCTGATGTTTTGGTCACTTTTGAATGCTGGCGGTACTTTCACTCTAGTGGTAGCATGATACGGAGTCTACAACCCACACAAGTGGCTCAGGTAGTGCAGCTCATGCAGGGTGACACATCAAGAAGGTTTGCTGTGTCTGTCAGGGTAGTGTCCAGAGCATGGAGGCGCTACCAGGAGACAGGCCAGTACATCAGGAGACATGGAGGAAGCCGAAGGAGGGCAACAACCCAGCAGCAGGATCGCTACCTCTGCCTTCGTGCAAGGAGGAACAGGAGGAGCACTGCCAGAGCCCTGCAAAATGACCTCCAGCAGGCCACAAATGTGCATGTGTCTGCTCAAACGGTCAGAAACAGACTCCATGAGGGTGGTATGAGGGCCCGACGTCCACAGCTGGGGGTTGTGCTTACAGCCCAACACCGTGCAGGACGTTTGGCATCTGTGCTTCACAGATGAAAGCAGGTTCACACTGAGCACATGTGACAGATGTGACAGAGTCTTGAGACGCCATGGAGAACGTTCTGCTGCTTGCAACATTCTCCAGAATGACCGGTTTGGTAGTGGATCAGTAATGGTGTGTGGTGGCATTTCTTTGGGGGGCCGCACAGCCCTCTATGTGCTCGCCAGAGGTAGCCTGAATGCCATTAGGTACCGAGATGAGATCCTCAGACTCCTTGTGAGACCATATGCTGGTGCAGTTGGCCCTTGGTTCCTCCTAATGCAAGACAATACTAGACCTCATGTGGCTGGAGTGTATCAGCAGTTCCTGCAAGATGAAGGCATTAAAGGCCCGCCCGTTCCCCAGACCTGAATCCAATTGAGCACATCTGGGACATCATGTCTCGCTCCATCCACCAACGTCACGTTTGTGTTCCCTTTATTTTTTTGAGCAGTGTATATTAATATCAAAATACTGTTTGAATAAAATTACATATATTTAGGGGGTGGAGCCTGACCAGCAAGCTAGCCAGACGTGTTTGCGGGCTGAGGTGCTGGAAAACGGTACCTACAGAGCCCTACAAGCAGAGATAACTTACCTGCAACTTTTGACACCGGCGTTAATGATCTGAGTGCCCAGGAACAGAAGTAACAAGGTGCGGCCTACCAGAGAGAGCGTGGGAGAAAGACAGCCGCTTTCCTCCTGCAGTCCCATGAGCCGTCCGAGTAGTACTCTCCTACCCCCACTCCCCACCCCACCATGTGGACCGGTGGGGGTGATCACGCTCTCCGTCGTCCTGAACTGCCACAGCCTAAGACGTTCCAGAAGACCCTGTACTACTCCTGAGCTGATCAGGAGAGGACATAGCTCCTACACACGCGGCCTAACTCTGCTACAGCATGACACAGCAGGCCTCAGCACTACAGCACCAGACACTCTTGACTTGATATTTGAAAGGTTCTGGGCGAAGCTGTTAGACCATGAACAAGAGGCAAAGGCCCTGCAACTTCCACCTATGGGAGCACAAGATGGCGGCATCATGAGGATTGGGAAACCTCTCAAGGACGCAAACTTGTCCCCAGCTTCTATAACCAGCACACACTGCCCACCTAGGCTGAGAACAAAGAAGGCTTTGATCTGAAGGTGCCGGCCAAACATGCGGAGGACTAAGAGATGAAATTGGAGTCCCACACTGCCAAAAAGCAGCGTCCACCGCACCATCCCTAACGGGAAGACCCTGGAACTCACAGGACTCCAGGTTTGTGGTACAAGGGTACCGGCTCTCCCACAACCCCAGGGCTGGAGGGGCGAGCCGCCTCCACATCGCTACACTGCTCCCCAATGCGGACTGAGTTCTCCAACGAGAAGCAACCCCCGTAGGAGCATCGGTTAACTGTCTGGAGTATCAGCTGGAGGGGCTAGCTTGGTTCCCCCACAGCCCACGACAACCTTTACCATGCAGGACTATTACTGAGCCCTCTTGCAGACGGCGTCGGATCGGATGGCATATCCTCGCAACCTGTCTAGTAAACTTAACTCGATATATATATTGCCTCACGTAGCCAGTACACTAGGACTCATATATTTCACTCTCTTACTCTATGCTACATGACTTCTCATAGAATACAACATACACTTGCCTCCCTCCACTATTTAGACCGGAAGACATTGTGTGCCATAGGCTTATTCATGTTATTATATATGTTATTATATATCGATCTGATTGCTCACCCAGCTAGCATGTTATATATTTTAATCAGCATCAGAAAGTCTAACATAGTCTTAATGTCTGCAACATGTTTCACTAATTCTTGCTACCATACTTTGAATCCTCACGCATGCTTATTAATCTCATATAAAAATGTGCACATCCAATCTATTACCCCAATTGTAAAACTTGATATGACGCTAAAGGATTGCCGTTGGGGTACCCCTCAAGACACTCGGCACACGCAGAGCATCAGAAGCCTGCCTGATGGCTTCCAATGCTCTGCTACACTGCCGGGCGCCACAGGGAGCGATCACCCAGTGGCCTGGCAGTCAGGAGAGGTATTGCAGGATGCCTCGACATCGTGGCATCAGTGCAATACCGTTAGAATTGCTGGAAGCAATCATGATCGCTTCCAGAGCTCCCAGAATCTGCCACTACCAATTAAGTTTCACACTAATGGTAATAGTACTTATGGGGATATGTTTTGCTCTGTTTATCCCGAGAAACGAGAGAAACTGGACATGTATATGCACAAGCTGGTGGATCTGGGGCACAAATACGGTGGTACGGCCTTCTATGATTAACACCATTCATTTTCAGCAAAAGTGGCTGCAGCTCTGACCAAGTTTAACTTCAATATGGTTTGGAGTAGACTAGATACGGAGTTATTCTGCAGACACTTTGCAGGCCTCAGTACTCCGGCTAGTGCAGTTTGCACATCCACATCACACACTCAACGAACTTATGACCTAACACGGCAGAAGTTTCGCAGGGCTACTCGGTTCCTTACACATCTATGAAATCTGATAAGGTAATTAAGGATAACAAATAACAATAACACATTTTTATCTTTTATTCCAAGTTTATAACCATCCTTATCAAAAATTCCATTTAACACGTATTAGAAATGTACAAATACTTATTTCACTTATGTGCTTACATGAATATGAACTACTATTATACTTGTTATTATCAATATCCAAGTCTGATACTCTCCCTATAACCCTTTTTCCCTTTTCCTTCCCATCTCCAAAATTGACATTTTGGACTTCCCTGAGGGGGGAACACTCATATAGGGGACTGTGAGTATTGCCAATAGACTAGCTGACGAAACCGGAAGTGATGCGCCACAAGTTATGTGGCGTCACTTCCGGTAGACTCAGCTGGAGACAGACTTCATCAAAGAAAGGAAATTACCTCACTTCTGGCGGAAAGAAGAACAACCACCCCATTCGGCATAGTAAGGGCATTCTGCCCACAAAGCTCAACGACTGGAGGACATACATCACGTGGCTGCAAAAGATGAATTGAGCACAGATATTTAAATGGATTCTTGGACCTGGAAGACATCACAGCCAACTAAAGAAGCTTTCACAGCGAAACGCGTTTTGGCATTTTTATACATTTGTTGATTTTAATATTGATATCAAATAAATACTGGATTTCAGCATCTTCTGACAGCCTGTCCTGTTCCAGGTTCCAGATTGGGAAGTGTCACCTCACAAATTGACACAAAGCATTTACACCTGAGAGCCAAGGAACATATGTGCTCTTATTAAAGTGAGAGTCCCTTCTAAAGAGTGATTTTAGGTCTATGATATAAAAAAGGCATACTGCACCATAATGTCCTGTTTTGTTTACCTTGAGATCATCATTCATCCAAGAAGGTGGGGTGCTGCTTATAAAAGCACATCTATTGCGCTATTATAGAGCCTTAGCCTCAGGCTCAGTGTGTCTACTTATATTTATTTTGCATCCAGCACCTTTTAAGTGTCACCTGCACTAGTCTTGTTCTATTTTTTTAACCCCACATCAAGATTTATAGTTTCTTACAGTAAGGGGTAAACAATATCTGCCTATCTGCCATCTATCTCTCCATCCACTGATTATAAGGTTTTATCTTGTTAGAGGGAAACTCCAGTGCCAGGAAAACAATCTGTTTTCCTGGCACTGCAGGTCCCCTCTCCCTCCCAACCCCCGGTTGCTGAAGGGGTGAAAACCCCTTCAGTCACTTACCAGAGACAGCAACATGTCCCACGTTGCTGCTTCTTGCTCCGCCGCCGCTCCTCCTCCTCTGCATTATGTCGGCTGGGGGGTGAGACTGATCCCGCCGGCCGGAAAGCATTGAAAATTCTTTACAATGCTTTCCTATGGGGAATTGAGCGACGCTGGAGGTCCTCACACAGCGTGAGGACATCCAGCGACGCTCTAGCACAGAAAATCTGTGCTAGAGACACAGAAGACAGCCACTAGAGGTGGAGTTAACCCTGCAAGGTAATTAATGCAGTTTATAAAAAACTGCAATAATTACACTTGCAGGGTTAAGGGTAGTGGGAGTTGGCACCCAGACCACTCCAATAGGCCTAAGTGGTCTGGATACCTGGAGTGTCCCTTTAATTACTTTTTTTTGCTAATTAAGGAGAAGCTGGGTTGAGACATTGTCTTTCTGTGCAAGTCCCAAACTTGGTACTTGAGGTTTCAGTTCTTGCAGGTTTTTGCACGTCTGCTCTCACTGTTTCCAGGCTCATGCCAAATTCACGTGCCCTAATAAAATATTCCCTAAATTCTACCTAACATGTATTAATGTTACGTATTTTGCTGAACTATTATGATACCACCCCTCACAACACTTGGTTAACTGTCTCGTTGATAGGTTATCACAAGGGTTTCACACGGGTATCAAATCCTTGTCGTCTGGTACGCAGGAATGCATAATTTGTAGACTGCTCTATCAGGTCCAGTATCAAGTGATAAACTAATCAAGACTAGGTTGGAACAAAGATTTGTTTTACGCTCCTTTTGGGTCCCTCCTTTTACTTCTTGTTGGACAAATCCTATTGGTATAGTCACTGGTAAATCTTCACATAAATACAGGTTGCTCTTTAACCTATCAGCACCACATTACTCAACATTTCCAAGTCTTAACTCCCTCCTATCTTCAGAAGAAGTCTCTGTCAGAATTACTGATCCAGCACGTAGAATTGTGTCACACAGATAACTAATAGGTAATTTATTACCGGGCCTTAGAATGGCCGGACTTAACGTACCAAAGAGTAGTCAGAATACTTGCCGAGGTCAGGGGATACAGAAAGAGACACAATGATAAGGGTAAGCCAGAAGTCAGGGATACCAGAATACAGGGAAGTCAAAATCAAAGCCAAAGTCAAAAACCAGAAGAAACTTGAATCAGGAACACGCTCTCGGACAACCACTAGGGAAACCCCGACAGGGCACTGAGCAGGATGAGAACTGGGCCTAAATACCCCTCTTCTGGATCTGATAGGCTGTAATTGGCCTTTGACCCCAAAGGCAGTTTCCAGGTTTCCATTTGCATAATTGCTGCTCAGTAAAACCCTCCTGTGGATTTGATTGCTGCTAGGCACAACTTTTCCTGTCAGGACAGTAATGTTGCTCGGCACAACTTTTCCTGTCAGAACAATAAAGGTATGCGGATGAATACGTGGCATTACCCTCCACCTGAAGAACCCCCCCCCCCCTGGACGGGCAGGACCAGGCTTGAGAGGAACTTGGCGTGAAAATAGCGAATATTGCGGCCAGCATGTATATCAGATGCCGGAACCCGAGAACGAGCGGCTGGTCTATAACCTTTCCAATCCACCAAGTACTGTAAAGTGCCCCTCAGAAAACCCAGAATCAATTATGGAAGAGACCTCATACTCTTCCTGTACAGAAACAACTAAGGGAGGAGGAGACAACTTTCTGTAAAAGTAACCACAAGGATGCAAAGGGGTGTACTGACGCTCCCTTTGAGAAAGAACCACCCCTACCCCAGTTTCGGAGGCATTGACTTCCAATATGAAGGGTTTGCTGGTGTCAGGGTGTCTCAGTATGTCGGCAGAAGCAAACCTTTGTTTAAGAAGTTCAAAAGCCTCTCTAGCTTCCTTAGACCATACCGTACTACTAGCCCCCTTACGTGTCATATTGGTGATGGGGGCTATTGCAGAAGAAAACCCCTTGATAAATCTTCTGTAATAGTTTGCAAACCCAATAAATCTTTGGATGGCTTTTAGTCCGCTAGGTTCTGGTCACTGTATAACAGCCTCTAGTTTCTTAGGGTCCATCTGAAAACCAGAGGCAGAAATGTTATACCCCAAAATCTGTACAAGTATTTTTCCAATTTACAATAAAGTTTGTTTTCCAGTAAAGTCTGCAATACTTGTTTGACCTGTTTGCGGTGGATTTGAAGGTCAGGGGAATAAATAAGGATATCATCCAAATAAAACAGGACAAATAGATATAATCCCTGAGTACATAATTAATTATGCGGCGGTTCGGGTGGTCTGCAGTACTTATGGTGTCAAGTGGAGTGCTTGGAGCCCTCGGGAAGCACTAGGAGCATCCGTCATAGGAGATACTCAGTCGGGGTACCAGGTGATCCGTTACATTGGTGGCAGCAGTGGGATGGAGAAGGAGGAGAAGCAGCTCGGAGACACCGGTAACGTGGTGATTATAGTGAGGGCAACGCTAGCACTCGTGCAGCGCCCCTGGGAGCAGAGGTATCCAGCGACTTGGAGCAGACAGGTATGGAATGCTCTGACTCTGACGACGATTGGCTGGCCGAGGTGAGGCAGCGAGTGGCCTGGTATGGTCCTAATGTGTCCATGGATACCTGCCAGATGATCTGGAACCAGGTCACAGTCGAGCGACAAGCAAATAAGGACCGAGAATTCCGGCTGGCTGAAAAATCAGGTTTACAGCAGCCAAATAGACTCTGCATCCGAGGATGTTAGCCGCTTTCCCTGAGGCGGCCAGAGGTACCCAAAATAAAAAAAAAAGAGTCGAGATAGTCGGTCTGACTCCCCAGCTACAGGGAGAGGAGACAACCGGTCTCCCTCCCCAGCAGCAGTGTACATTGCAGGAAGGGGGGACAACCGGTCTCACTCCCCAGCTGCAGAGTGTATCATTGGGAGAGGAGACAGTTGGTCTCTCTCCCCAGCAGCTGAGTGTGTTACACGGAGTGGAGACAACCAGTCTCACTCCCCAGTGGCAGTGTACCTTGCAGGGAGGGGAAACAACCGGTCTCACTCCCCAGCAGCAGTGTACCTTGCAGGGAGGGGAGACAACCAGTCTCACTCCCCAGTGACAGAGTGTATCATAGGGAGAGGAGACAGTCGGTCTCTCTCACCATCAGCCGAGTATGTTACAGGGAGGGGAGACAACAGGTCTCACTCCCCAAAGGCAGTGTCCCTTCCAGGGAGATGAGACAACTGGTCCCTCTTCTCAACAGCAGCGGGAGCTACCGGGAGAGGAGACAACTAATTCGTCTCCCCAACCAGAGGGGGACCACAGCCCTAACCCCGATGGTGCAGATGGGACCGCGGTCTCTGCACCAGGGATGCTGGATGGCCGGTCCAGATCCCCAACCAACCCCACAGGAATGCCAGGAGGAGGAGGTAAGCGATCCCTCCTCTCCACAGCCAATCCACAACCCGGTCCTGGGGGTAGTGCTCACTGACGCCATCCCAGCAGAAGAGCTGGCATCTGGGCATAGTGCAGCTAGCCTCTGCCCTCTCTACCTTTGTTCTGGGGCCTGATGACCCACCAACCAACCCAGCTAAACCGCTGGCTACGGGGCAGAGCGCCGCTGGTCTCTACCCACCAGGCACGGAGTGGGGAGACGGCACCCGCCATCCCCAGCAACAGCTTTGTCCAACCAGGGGAGAGGGCATCCTGGTTGTTTCCCCACAGGACACTGGGTTTGCAAATGGGCACATGTGGCAGGAGGCCATCTGGAAAACTACTCCTTTTGGGAAAGGCCAACAGAGTATCAGAGCCCCAGACCGATTGGAGGTCTGGAGTCTGGATAGTCTCCCCAGTAAAGGGGAGAGGTGTGACAAACACCCTTTTTTAGGGAGTTTGCCATGAGTTTTTGGAGGGGACTACTTGCCAGCCTCCTGCCCCAAGACTATGGGCCCTGCAAAAAGACAGGCTAAAAAGTGACTTCCATGCTTGCATAAAAAGTTATTTTTGTCAACTATGATCGTAATATCAAGGAGAAATCTATTTATGTTATTCCCAGAGGACGTATCCATTACACCTAAGACCTGTACTCCTCATATGTCCTTTTTTACCACAGTATATGCATACACCCCCTCTTGTCCTAAATTGTCTTTCTGCCTCGGACAGTCTAGTGACCTCCAACTGCATAGGTTTAGGTTCGGACTGTAAAGAGAGGTCAGGAACAACCAGTCTGGAGAAATGAGGTGCTAATGGCAAAGCCATACGTCTGGTTTTATTTCTGGTTCTGAGTCTATTATCAATTAGCATAATAAACGTAATAAACTCATTTTTTGGGTAGTTCTTTGGCAGCAATCTCATCCAACATAGTCTTAGATAATCCCTTCTTAAATGCTGAGATTAGTCCGCTGTTGGTCCAGTCAACCTCGGAAGCCAAGGTGCGTAATTCTATGGCATAGTCCGAGATAGACCTGTTCCCTTGTCTAATATGCATTAGGGCAGTGGAGGCGTTATCTTCCCTGCCTAGTGATTCAAACGTAAGTTTAAATTCTGCAAGGAATTCCTGGTAATTGTGTGCAATGCTCTTACTACTCTCCCATAACGGATTGGCCCAAGCGAAAGCTTTACCTTTAAGTTGGTCCATCAGGTAACCAATTTTAGCTCTGTCAGTGGGAAAAGATCCCGGTGAGGCCTCAAAATGATACTCAATTTGGTTAATGAATCCCCAGCATTCTTGAATATTACCATCTAAATGCAAGGGAGGAGATAGGGAGATAGTAGGTACCTTATGTACTACAGGAGGTACATTAGGCGGAGGTGATATAGTTGGAGAAGCCGCAGGTTGCAGATGCACTGTTTGAGTAAGGAGTAGTCAGGATACTTGCCGAGGTCAGGGGATACAGAAAGAGACACAATGATAAGGGAAAGACAGAAGTCAGGGATACCAGAATACAGGGAAGTCAAAATCAAAACCAAAGTCAAAAATCAGAAGAAACTTGAATCTGGAACGCACTCTCGGACAACCACTAGGGAAACCCCGACAGGGCACTTAGCAGTATGAGAACTGGGCCTAGATACCCCTCCTCTGGATCTGATAGGCTGTAATTGGCCTTTGACCCCAAAGGCAGTTACCAGGTTCCCACTTGCATAATTGCTGCTCAAACCCTCCTGTAGATTTGATTGCTGCTCGGCACAACTTTTTTTCAGTCAGGACAGTAATGCTGCTCGGCACAACTTTTCCTGTCAGAACAGTAAATGTCATTAATCACATTTTTATATGCGGATGAATATGTGACAGTCTCTTTGCAATACTCCACCATTGACAAACACCATCTGGGCCATTCTTGCTGCTGAGGCGGGTGCATGGCTTAGTAAACTGATATTGTCAATGCGTTTAAACTACTTCCTATCCACCCTTCACTTTGGCATCTGCATGGCATTGAGCGGCGGGGTTTATAGTATTTTTCATTTTTGCTCATGTTTCACTTCCAAGAGGAGCCCCAAAATATTCGATATATTCGCCGAACCCTGTGATGGTTACTACTTAATGTGTGCAGATGCCTGACAGTTATCATCACAATTGAAGATAATTCTCACCCCCCTCACAGTCTCACAGCAGCAATCTGTCTTTTTAAATCCCTGGGTATAACAGTCTCCCCAAAAAAGAAAGAAGATCCAGACATGGTAATACATATTTGGGTATTCAACTAGACACTGTCAACCATGTTAAAGGATAGGATTGTTGAACATCTAAAAACACATGGATTTCAAGATCAGAGACAACATGGGTTTACTTCAGGGAGATCAAGCCAAACTAATCTTATTGATTTTTTTTTTTTTGGGTAACTAAAATTATAGATCAGGGTGGTGCAGTAGACATTGCTTACCTAGATTTCAGTAAGGCTTTTGACACTGTTGCACATAGAAGGCTTATCAATAAACTGCAGTCTTTAAGTTTGGATTCCAATATTGTTGAATGCGTAAGGCAGTGGTTGAGTGACAGGCAACAGAGGGTTGTAGTTAATGGAATATATTCGAAGCTTGGACTTGTCACCAGTGGGGTACCTCAGGGATCTGTACTTGGACCCATTCTCTTTAATATTTTTATTGGTGATATTGCAGAAGGTCTTGATGGTAAGGTATGTCTTTTTGCTGATGATACTAAGATATGTAACAGGGTTGATGTTCCAGGAGGGATAAGCCAAATGGCAAATGATTTAGGTAAACTAGAAAAATGGTCAGAATTGTGGCAACTGACATTTAATGTGGATAAGTGCAAGATAATGCATCTTGGACGTAAAAAACCTAGCAGAATGCTTGGTTATATAGGGAGAGGTATTAGCAGTAGAAAGAGGGAAGTGCTCATGCCATTGTACAGAACACTGGTGAGACCTCATTTAGAGTATTGTACACAGTACTGGAGACCGTATCTTCAGAAGGATATTGATACCTTAGAGAGGGTTCAGAGAAGGGCTACTAAACTGGTTCATGGATTGCGGGGTAAAACTTACCAGGAAAGGTTAAAGGATCTTAACATGTATAGCTTGGAGGAAAGACGAGACAGGGGGGATATGATAGAAACATTTAAATATATAAAGGGAATCAACACAGTAAAGGAGGAGACTATATTTAAAAGAAGAAAAACTACCACAACAAGAGGACATAGTCTTAAATTAAAGGGACAAAGGTTTAAAAATAATATCAGGAAGTATTACTTTACTGAGAGGGTAGTGGATGCATGGAATAGCCTTCCAGCTGAAGTGGTAGAGGTTAACACAGTAAAGGAGTTTAAGCATGCGTGGGATAGGCATAAGGCTATCCTAACTATAAGATAAGGCTAGGGACTAATGAAAGTATTTAGAAAATTGGGCAGACTAGATGGACCGAATGGTTCTTATCTGCCGTCACATTCTATGTTTCTATGTAACTTGCAGTCCTGTCTTCCTCATGATAAGATTGGGCGCACCTTGTCAAGCATTGACCTATACTTGCAATTAGCTTCTTGCAGCCGAAAAGAACTACAGCCTCTGCTATGTTCACTCAATTTTGCCATGATGAACACCCCACAAGGTAGAGCCTTTATTTTCCTGACTACTCTATTTGTTCCCTGACCTTCCCTCAGACAATTCCCACATCACAATAGACCCACAAGCGCTGTCTGACTTACTGATATGGCGCAGTTTTCTCACGGAACAGGAAAGCCATGTTATTCCTCCAATTTCCAACAATTCCCTGACACTCTGGTTAGATGTTGCGACCTATACGGGTTTCGCAGCCATCTGTTGCAATCAATGGCTCTAGGGTTCGTGGCCTAATGATGTTAAGTCCCTACCAAGCTTCTCCAAAACATCGGCCTTATTCGAGTTATACCCAATAGTGGCGGCAGCAAATGCCTGGGGTCCTTGCTGGGCAGGTCACTTGGTCAGATGTTTTTCAGACAACCTAGCTACCTGCCACATTGTAATAAAGGTTTATGAGGTTTTGAGGAGACTCACGTGGGTGGCGGCCACTTGCTAGTTTTTCCTCACTTGTATTCATGTCCTGGGGGATCACTATTGTATCAGCTGTCTCGTTTAGGCTTGCAGGCATTCCGCAAGACTTTGCCCACCATCTGGTTTCTCCTGCCCCTCCATTCCGAGACATGTTACTGGATTAAATGTTTGACATGGGCATAGAATCTTACCCACCTGGCATTCTCGGTTAATACTAGGAATCTTATTATAGGACTTTTCACCTTTTCACTAGTGATGTACCGAACGGTTCGCCGGCGAACGGTTCCCGGCGAACATAGCATGTTCGCGTTCGCCACGGCGGGCGAACATATGCGCGGTTCGACTCGCCCCCTATTCGTCATCATTGAGTAAACTTTGACCCTGTACCTCACAGTCCAGCAGACACATTCCAGCCAATTAGCCAGCGCACAGCCTCCTAGCAGACCCTCCCACCTACTGGACGGCGCATCCATTTTTAGATTCATTCTCCAAGCTGCATGCTTAGTAAGAGGAGGAAAGTGTAGCTGCTGTTCATAAGATAGGGAAAAGCATAGCTAGGTTAGGGATAAGGGTATGCTTTTTTGATTTTTCTATGTAATGTAAATGCACTTAGTTGTCTGCCACTACTGCCAGCTTCTGTGTCAGGCTCACAGGGGATACTGTGCCCCTTTGCCCAGTCAGTGCCACCACTCACTCACTGGTGTCACAATAGCTTGCATTTAAAAACAAAAAACTTTTTTCACTGTTATAGATTGAATAACAGTTGTTTGCCACTGCTGCCAGCTTCTGTGTCTGGCTCACAGTGGATACTGTGCCCATTAGCCCAGTCAGTGCCACCACTCACTCACTGGTGTCACAATAGCTTGCATTTAAAAACAAAAAAAACTTTTTTCACTGTTATAGATTGAATAGCAGTTAGTTATCTTCAAGCAGGTGTGTTACGCAACAGTGGATACGGTGACCAGTGCCACCACTTATATCTGG
>OW240913.1:199021733-199041964 GCA_933207985.1 Pelobates cultripes | reverse complement strand
TACACAACCTCCATGATGGTGGGCACCATCCCATCTTTATTGTTGGGTGTGAGGATGCAGAGTATTGCAGCACTGACACCCCAGATGTCGCTGGTGCCACAATCATACTCCAATATGGTGTTGCCGTGCTCGCTGTGCTATATGCACTCAAGTAACAAGGGGCCAATCTAATGACTAGGTTCTACCTATTGATCCCCATAGCACACTCATAGCAGTGCTAGATTATTCTGAAATCTAGATCCAGGACTGTATTGCTCCTGACCCTCTCCTGCATCCCTGTCCGTTCTGTATTTCTTATTAGATTTCCTAGATTTTCTTCCTCTGACCAATTCCTCAGTTTACACTTGCCATTTACCAAACTGCTGTCTGCACAAATGTAGACATAACTTAATTATGTTCCTAATTATTTACAGAGGTCACTGGATTTAAAATAAATGTATTTTTGCATATGGTACATATTGCACATTACTTACATATTGAGCATATGGTTATAGGATCAATATTGAAAAACACATAACAGGTACATTTGTATAAGTGATGGAAACATTTAGTATTTTGATATAAGTTTAAGGCAGACTATGCAAGTTGTGCTGTACTAATTTGTAATTTTTTTATTATTTAATGTAGTTATTTTATTGCAATATTTTACTCATTAATTTCTGATCTCATTTTCTGATTTTTTTGCTGTATAGGAATAACACCAGACATCCGTACATGTCAGCCCTAAGAAATCTTATATATCTTGCCTGTATAAATAAATGTAATGTTAATTTTAAAAAATGTTACGTTATCAATACATTTATTTTGAATTTGTTCCTATCTACTGCTGTGTCTTCTGCAATTTGCAAAATTTTTGGGGGGGATTTGAGACAAGTACAGCTTCACTGGCATTAAAGAGGTTGACTGTTGTAAATGGAAAACCCTGCATATCTTTATGGGGACTGGATACGAATAGCAGCACAAGGAACAATGTGGCTGAAACCAGTAATGTAATATAGCCAATCCAGGCTCTGTCGGACCCGATCTGCTGATTGCTTTAAATAAGAGTCGATTTCCTCTGTGTTTAAACTGAAACTTGACTTTGATTAAAGCTAAGAAGAATACCCGGATGACTCGCTAACTATATAATTCCTAAAATTTCTGTGAGGTCTAGAAATGACAAGTCCTATTCCAGCAAGCTGTGTTTTACACTCCACAGGTTGTAGTATAAGAGAAAACTAATCAAGCTCTTGTTTCTCTAGGGGTGGTCCTTTAAAATGGTTTCTTCCTTGGAAATATATAAGCCATGGAAATATATTAGAATTGGTGTGGCCCATAAGTTTCATACAAGATACACATAGATCCATGACTTTTTTGCACACAATGCATGTTTTGACTTCTTGCTATTTTTATGAGCTATATTGTTCATCTGACAGACATTTTTTTTATTCTGCACACATTAGTGGTTTAAATATGGAGTACTAAGGAAAGGATAATTTACTGCAAGATATAGAAACAGCGTGAAAATCTTTGGATTCATAACTTGCAATGATATTTAATATCGCATTGCTTAAAATACGCCATTGGTTTTTTGGCACGTAATATAAATAAGTGTGAGGCAGCATGCCTGTAAGGTATATCTATGGTGAGTTTACAAACCTTACAACCTCTTATAAAGACTTTAATGTGTAAGGAAAAAAGGCTGTTTTTTTTATGGTGGTAGCAAATAGACAGCTTAGTTTCTCGTGATGGGCTGAAACTCCTGTTCAATCAAGAAGTAGCTCAAGTAAGAGATTGATGGATAGAGGACAACTAGTAAACTCTGATTTTATTCACAGGTCAAGTAACAACTGACCAGTGATACAGTATGTGTGAGCCTTGCTGTTCCTGTGTGGGAGTGGTCATTGATTATAGCATAACACCCAAGTCCTGCATCTTGAGAATATTGAAAGGGAGATAAAAAGGTGGGCCAGGGGTGTGATTGCATCACTAGCTAGGCCCCAAATGGGGTTGACTATCCAGAAAGGGTCAGCCTGAGTTAATGACAGGTCAACACTGGCTTGAATGCACGGCAGGCTGGCTGTCAATCATACAGGCTTGCCCTCTAAGGGCAGGACATGCAGGGAGCACTGAAACAGTACACCAGGGAACCAAGGTCGGAATTCAGGATGGTTGGGAGGCATGTTATAGTGTGAGACTAGGTTTAACTTTCAGTTGTCTGTATGTAACTAGCAGCAACTACCAGTGGCACTTATAACAACTTTGAGTGGGAGATAGGAGATTGTAATTTTTTAATTTTCTCTAGTATTACCAATATAAAGTTCTTTTTTTTTTATATTTTATTAATTGTACAGTAGAAGTAAATTCTATTTTAATTTTGCCCAAGTGAGTGACCACCCAGCTGTTTTTTCGTACGTCAAACAACTCATTCTTACCCATTCTTATTAAGGTAAGGTAATGGCTCTCCTGGACCCTTTACATTATGTCCATCATAAAGAATGCAATTTGTTTCATTTGTTAAAACACAATTTCCATAGAATTATTCGGTTTAAGTGCTTAGTTGCTAACCCCACTCACGAACCCACTTACTTAAGTTGTCAGTAAGATGTGCTGATTTTATGATTTAAAAAGTAATCTTAATTGTCATTGTAGTTATTTTCGCCTGCCTGACTGAGTCTTTAAGTGTCTACTCCCTCCACAGAGGAAAAGTTAATACGGCAATGTTTTTTCCACACTGAAGGATGTCACTGACACTATCACGTGGATCTGTGAGAAAGCTTTGGAATGGTTGAGTGGGTGGTCAATTGCCCACTGACTTTTTCCTTTCATTTTTTTAACAAATGCCTTTTTTCAACTTAGAATTACTCCTGCTCTTTATATTTCATCAATACAAGATGGCAAATGAAAAAAGATTACAACCAGTCATTGTAACGTTCCCTCACTTCCTATTTTTTTTAAATCCAGGTATAGCAAAAAAAATAATAAAAAAATAAAATAAAAAAAATAATATATATATATATATATATAGATATATATCTATATCTATATCTATATATATATATATATATATATATATATATATATATATATATATATATATATATATATATATATATATATAAATATATATATATATAATGCATATTGCATAGGACACAAAATCAGGTCAGATCAGATAGGACAGAAGTCATCTATTTAGTGGAAGAAAGGAGATTTAGTCAAGCAAAGGAACTATTTTTGAGAGTAAGAACAATAGGGATGTGGAATTCTTTGCTCTAGATGGTTTTATCAGAATCTGTACAGATGTTTAAACAGTAACAGGATGAATATCTCCAAAAACATTATATTTGTGAATATAATTTTCAATATGTGGTGTAACAACTTCTTGTTTGAGAATGATTTTTTTTATTCTAGTATGTTGCAAAACTGGAACGCGCTTCACATTAGTTTATTTCTGGAACGCGCTTCAAATTAGGTTTTTTCTTTCCATAAATTTCCTAGCCTGTACTCAGCAACATCTCCTGAGTACATTAATATCCCCGATGTATACCAAAGTATCAATAATAATGAGTCCAAATCTCATTCATTTTCCCAGCAAACCCATTGGGTTCTAGACCTTTTATATATTTTGTATCTTTCTTGACATGACATACATTGTTGAGAAAATGTGTCTCTCACTAATTTGTTTATCGCGGTGTCCATGATGGATTGCACCTTATCAGATTGTATGTTAAAATAAGTCTACCCCTCATTGCCAGAAGAATTTGAATTTAACTCAGTATTTTGGTTAATAGAATCAGTATTATTGTAAGGTGGTAAACGATTGATAAAACAAATTGTACACGGTCATATAATAAAATAAATCTAAAATGGAAAAGCTAAAGGAACAGTATAGTGTTAGGAATTAGGAATACAAAGTTGTATTTCTAACACTATAGTGTCCCTCTGCCCCATCCTTACGCACATTCCCCTGGAAATGAAAGGGTTAGAAAATATTTAAACACTTACCCAATTCCAGTTCTAAAGTCCCTCAGAACTTAATGTGCATGCACAGTAAGTGCCACATATGCATTAGTTCTTCCCCATAGGAAAGCATTGAATCATGCACAGCAGGAGGATACCCAGCATCAAATCACGGAGTTAAAGGACCACTATAGTGCCAGGAAAACATACTCGTTTTCCTGGCACCATAGTGCCCTGAGGGTGCCCCCACCCTCAGGGTCCCCCTCCTGCCAGGCTCTGGGAGAGGAAGGGGTTAAACTTACCTCATTCTCCAGCGCCGGGCGGGGAGCTCTCCTCCTCCTCTCCGCCTCCTCTCCTCCTCTTCGGCTGAATGCGCGTTCGCGCCGCAGGAGCTGGGCACGCATTCAGCCAGTCTCATAGGAAAGCATTCATAATGCTTTCCTATGGACGCTGGAGTCTTCTCACTGTGATTTTCACAGTGAGAAGTACGCAAACGCCTCTAGCGGCTGTCAATGAGACAGCCACTAGAGGCTTTAGAGGCTGGATTAACCTATTTATAAACATAGCAGTTTCTCTGAAACTGCTATGTTTATAAAAAAAAAAAGGGTTAACCCTAGCTGGACCAGGCACCCAGACCACTTCATTAAGCTGAAGTGGTCTGGGTGCCTATAGTGGTCCTTTAAGCTCCGTTAAACAGCAGGAAGTATCTCTATTCTCTCAAAACTGCAATGTTTTAGATTGCAGGGTTAAGGGGATAGAGACAGAGCAATAAGCTAATATTACATGGTCAATAAGCAACAATGTTTATAAAATAATGAAACATCGTGAAAAAGGTTGTATACCAAATGAGAGCCAACAGACAAACCTTAAAGATTAATGACAACAGACATTTAGAACAGTAATTCAAATAAATCTGTGTACAAAATAATTTTATGCTAAAATAAAGTGACAAATTTGAGAAATACTCTCATATCTATGTAAGAGCAGCAAAGAAGGGATGGAATATTAGCAAGGTCCTTTATAACCTGCACAGGAATGTGATTGGTTGAAGAGTGTATGATGTCACTTTTTTAAAATAAATTTTATTTTCATTTGATCATTTTCTTTGCTGCTATTGAAAAATAAAGAAAAACAAATGAATAACATGATGTTTTGTATCTCAGAATAAAATCATGCTTAAGCAATCGAGTTGATTCACTTCACTGGGAATTGTGGAGAATTGAAAAGGAAATTACAAATTCTAGTACTGCTTGCCAAGTTGAAAAAGATAATTAAAGGGAAACTGTCACTTCTCTGGAATTTACACCATTGGATAAAACATTGAAAATCTTGTATAGCTTTTGTTAACTTTTTTCCTAATAAAAATTCTATGTTTTCATTTAAATTTGTTTTAAAGGTTTAGTAAATGACATCATAATCCAGCTCAGACAAGGCAAAGTCAGGGCAAACAATGCAAATGAAGATGACAATAGAAGCGCTGTTTAATTTCTCCTCTTCTCTGTATGCTTTGCTCTATGCTGACTGCCAGGTGCAAAGGACAGAGCGTACAACATTAACAAGGAGCAAAGATAAGGACAGGATAAAGAGGTGTGGATTTTTGCATTTGATTAGATTTTTCACACCTTGCAAATACATATTTGTTGAAACTAGAGATAAGTAAACATGGTATTAAAAATCATTGGAAGCAACATTTCCTCTTTAAGTTTATGATTTTCCTTCCAAATGTGCCTACTATTATCTGATATGCATTTTCCTCTTCAATTCTCCACAGTTTAATTAATATTCTATATGACTCACGGGCTAAACACAGTGAAATGCATCTCCTGCTCAACAAGCAATGAGAGATGGCCGTTTTAAATTCGATTTAATTTATATAAAAAATTAATAGTTGGCATTATGAAAAGGTGGGAATATTTGCATCCTCAGAAGTCTATGACTGACACTCAAACAGAAATATATATAAACAAAATATATTAATCTAACTGACAAACAATTGAGAATCTTTGTCATTACCATTAACATTCAGTATTTTTTATAAATATTCTCTATGGACTGCCAAAAACAGACCATAGGACCATGGACTGCCAAAGACACAGTGTGTTTTGATTGAGTATCATCTGACTTAAACAGAGAACCACAGTATATTAACTGCTTTATTATATAAAGATTTGTTTAGAATCTTGTAGCAGACAGCAATAAGTATTTATACTCCTTAATATACTAACGCAATAAAATGTAATAGGCTTTTCACAGAGCACCTAATATTATGGTGTTTTGGGATGGTAACCACCACAAATGTACCCACTAATAACATTTTGGCAGACTTGTTAAAGATGATACATATCTTGCATTCCCTAACAATATAATGATCATAATTCACTAAGTAAGATGTTGGTATAGTGACACCAAATATGTGGCATAGAGCTACATATGACAGTCATTAAAAACTGCACCATCGAGACAATATGAATTTGATATTTTGGCTATATAGTAGTCTGTTTGTTAAGGGGATTGTGTAGGATGTGAGGGGATTAATCAGTGATGATGAATATCTACCACTCCAGTAAAAATGTGTTTCTTGCTGTCTGCATGAGTTTAAACAAAATAAATAATTCAGATGTATTGATTTAGGTTATATTTAGGATTTTAGTAAGACAGAAAAGATGAGCACTGTGTGATTACTTTGAATAAGTAAAGTTAGAATATATTCCTCTGTCAGACTAACTAACAAAGCAGGTTTGGCATTGCAATATTCTGGGGAATTAAACTTCTCCTGGCCCACAATTTAATTGAGTAGACATAACAAAAACACACTTTAATAGAAGAATTGAAGAATACTCATATGCACGTATTGACCCTCTATTCTGCCGCTCATGATATAGTGGAACTAATACTCAGAGGCAATTACAATAGGGGATGCATAATCTGCCACCCTAGTTAGGAGGAGGGTGTGGGGATCCCCACTTTTTTTCAGCACCTCGCACTGTTAAACAAGGTATCTTGTCTGTCTCCTTGATTTGCAAGTATCATTGGGACCCCCGATTTCTTTCCTGTTTAATTATTGATTTTTATTTAGTTTTTCACTATTTAGATGCTGGAAATATTTGACATTTTCTTAAAGTTTGATAGGGATGTGCATGGGCAAAATACCTGGTTCGAAAATTGGGGACTTTGGCACTTCGGTTCGGCACTTCCGAAATTCCAAGCTTAGGCACTTCGGAACTTCGGCACTTCAGTTCAGTTCGGGACTTTGGAACTTTGGCATTTCGACACTTCAGAACTTTGGATATGTTCTCTTGCAGCTGCTTAGTAGATAACTCCCTAATTCCCACTGTATTAGGGAGCTATCTACCAAAAGGCTGAAATACCTAAATTGGTCTTTCAGTCAAATTTACTAATGCTAAGTAAAGCCTGTGGCTGCTCACTGTTAAAAAAAACAACCAAAAAACACCAAGTGTCCCCCCCCTCCCGAGCCCCCACCCGTCCCCTGAGCGGCGGTTGGGGGCCATAAATTAGAATAAAGGGGGGACCTATTGTTCCCCCCCATGGCCCCCACCCCTGAGCGGCGGATGGGTCCCTAAATACCAATAAGGGGAGGCCTATTGTCCTCCCCCCTGGCACCCACCCCTGAGCGGTGGGTGGGGGCCCTAAATTAGAATAAGGGGGGGGACATAATATCCTCCTCCCTGGCCCTTATCCCTAAAAGGCAGGTGGGGGCCCTAAATACCAATAAGGTGGAGGTCCTATTGTCCTCCCTCCCGGCCCCTACCCCTGAGAGGCGGGTGGGGCCCTAACTTAGAATAAGGGGGGTGGGGACCTAAATAAATATGTTACCATCCCCAGGGAGGTAGGTAAGGGGTTTATGATTTTTTTTGGGAGAGGGGTGACTATGGGTTTGAGGCCCCCTAGTCACCTGGGGGGTAACATTTTTATTTAGGGCCCCCACCCACTGCTAAGGGGTGGGGGCCAGGGGGAGGACAATAGGTCCCACCCTTATTCTACTTTAGGGCCCCAACCCACCGCTCAGGGGTGGGGGCCGGGGGCAGGACAATAGATCCTCTCCCTTATTCTGGTTTAGGGCCCCGACCAGCTGCTTAGGGGTGGGGGCCGGGGGTACACAATAGGTTCCCCCCATTGTCATCCAGGGCCCCCACCTGCTGCTCAGGGGTGGGTGAGACAATAGGTCTCGCCCCCGTTTTTCTGATTTAGGGCCCCCACCCGCCACTCAGGCATGGGGGCTGGGGAAGGACAATAGATTCCCCCCCATTTTTCTGATTTAGGGCCCCCACCCGCCGCTCAGGGGTGGGGGCCAGGACACACATGATAGGTTCCGCCCATTGTCATCCTGGGCCCCCAACCGCTGCTCAGGGGTGGGGGTCGTGGGGGGCAATAGGTCTCCCCTTCAGTTTAAAAGCCCCCACTCGCACGGTACTGGTGGGGGCTCCGGAGGGGGACACTTGTTTTTTTGTTTGTTTTTTTTTTAACAGTGAGCAGCCACAGGTAAGTAGGGGCAGAATTTACTAATACTAAGTAATTTAGGTCTTTCAGCCTTTTGGTAGATAGCTCCCTAACACCGTGGGAATTAGGGAGTTATGTACTTACTCATTACCATCCATTCAATGGCTTAGTAACTTACATTTTATATGAACATGTCACTTGATTGTTGTAAGTGTTGCAAATGCTTACAGCTGAATCCTGGCTATGTGTATATACTTTTTATTTAAACTGGTATACAGTGTAACATTCTTCATTCCATTGGGTATATTAGTACTTCGGCAATTCTGTGCTTTGGGATTTCGGCTATTCGGCAAAACTGAAATTTGGCACTTAGGCTATTCGGACATTACGCTATTCGGACATTTGGGACTTCGGCAGTTCGGTTCAGTTCAGCAAATCCGAAATTTGGCGCTTCGGGACTTCAGCAGTTCGGTTCTGCACTTTCGAAATTTGGCATTTCGGCACTTCGGAAATCCGGCAATTCAACTATTCGGACATTCGGAATTATCCGAATGTCTGAATTGCACGGAATTTGTCCGAATTCACATTCGGAATGAAACGAATTGCACTTGTTTGATCAGATATTCAAAACTTGAAAGACAGAGCAGACTTGGATTTATCAGTTGGGTATAAGTTAGTTTTTTTTGTGGGCAGTGGTTTGCTTTATTTGTCTTGCAAGCAATCTACTTTTGTTTAGTTTTTTTGTTTTTTACTGTACCCATAACTTGAACTAAATGAGGCAATGTGAATTGGTTACAAATATATGTCGTTGGCACTAATTCAAAGTTAAATAATGTCTTATAAGAAATATTTAGTTGGAGTCAAATCGGACCCTTGTGGATAAACTGTCAAAGTGTCAACTCAAAATGTTTGGTGTATAAAACTATTTTCATATATATTTAAAATGTTGTAAATTAAGCATAATCTAAGTACAATACTGCATTTATATCTGTGTACTTTTATACTAACCTACTTTCTAGCCTGCTCGTCTAATTACTTTAATCAAATCTAGTAAGAACTTTTCTGAAGTTTAAGAATGTCTATGTCTAGTTGTTGCAATTGCAAAAAGTATGAGCTGTTGACACATTAATTTCATTGAGCTATCCTCTCACCCCACACACTCAAGCACACTCCTGCATAAGTACTTTTCTGCCAGCTTCCAGCTCTAATAAAACATTATTTTTGGAAAGTACATCCACAGTTCATGAAACATTGTTTTCATCAACTTGTGCTGTTGACCAAGTCTGAATTTCAACAGGCCTTGCTCTCAAGTTGTTTCAATGTCAATGTTTCTCAGTTAATTAACTATTATTTGCACTCTCATCTTTTTCTACGGCAAACTGTTTTTTTTTTACTTTTTCCTAACTTCTTCTCCTGATCAAATAGAAGCTTTGCCAAGTTTAATTCCTGAAAAAACATTGTATTTGGCTAAACGTATTCCAGATAAAACATGTATGTTCAGCCAAAATTTTATTCCATTTTTCTTTTTTATACAGACTCCAGTTCTTTTCTAAGGAATAAAGGAAAAGAGATTAGTTGGAATACAGTAGTAAGCATTAACCATTCTCTTTGTCCATTAGTATTTAATATCTGCTCAGCTTAAACATGATTACAGTGGTGGTTTTTCAACTTGAAGACAACTACTGACTAACATTATAAGTGTATTTATAGTCTACTTACTCTAATGCCTTTTCACTAATGCCATCCTTGTTCCTATAGGCTTGGGCACTAGGCAACCCGTGTACCCAAATACCCAATTAACTTTTTTGTCTTTTTTTTTTAATCTCTGGTGCAGCTGTATTCAGTGACCCTACATTTATAAACAATAAAAAAAATTTTTTTAAAATCCTTTTCTGGTAGTTAACGTAGTCCCAATGCATGTATAAAAGGCCTATTAAATTCCACCTTCTTTTAGTTGACAGGTGCTCTAGTCTAGAGGATCAGAAAAGAAATAGATGTATGGAGGGAGAGTTCTGAGCTAACTGTAGAGTAGTGTACTTGTGTAGATTGAAACAGCAGACTGGGGTGCCATAAATGGAATAGCGTTCTATACTTACTAGTTGTGAACATTATGGCCACTTACACATTTTCCTTTACCAATCAAGTGACATTTTGGGAAGCTGAAATATTAAAACTATCATTAGGTTCCTTACAAATGCCCATAAGCTCATTATTATTTTTATTCACACCACTGTATATGATAAAATTGTGTTGTTCTATTGTGCTGACTACAAAATTGTATATTTTTCTTAAATGATAATATTTAAAGTAAGGCCATGATTTAATATTTTTGGTGAAGCTTTTCAGATGATTTAATATTTTTGGATAAACATTTAAAATTATTTCACATTTTTAGAACTATTTTAATATTTTGATATTTTTCATATATTGTGTTTTATATGATATAATTTTATATATTTTTGATATTTTACTATTTTGAAAAATTATAAATGTATAAATCAAAAAATATTACATAATTGAAATAGCTAATCCACAAATATTAACTTAAGGACTTGATTTAATACTGATTTAAATTATTCAATAATGCTAGAAATATTTCCAAAAGATTTATCTACATAAATTCCCATAGACTTTAGCACTGAATACAAAAGATAGATCACTTTTAACCCCTTAGTGACCAGACCGCTTTTCAATTTTCTTACCGTTTTGGACCAGGGCTATTTTTAAATTTCTACGGTGTTTGTGTTTAGCTGTAAATTTCCTCTTACTCAATTACTGTACCCACACATATTATATACCATTTTTCTCGCCATTAAATGGTCTTTCTTAAGATACCATTATTTTCATCATATCATATAAATTACTATAAAAATATTATAAAATGATGAAAAAATTTAAAAAACAAATTTTTTCAAACTTTGAACCCAAAATCTGTTACACATCTTCCACCAGAAAACACCCATGCTAAATAATTTCAAAATTTTGTCATGAGTTCAGAAATACCCAATGTTAACCTGTTTTTAGCTTTTTTTAGAAAGTTATAGAGCTAAAAGTACAAGTAGCACTTTGCTCTTTTCGAACCATTTTTTTCCAAAATTAATGCAAGTTACATTGTAACACTGATATTTGCCAGGAATCCCTGAATAACCCTTCACATGTATATATTTTTTGACAACCAAAAAAGACAACCAAAGGTATTAAACTTGGGGTATTATTTTAACTCTTTTAATTCAACCGTTTTACTACCAATCTATACCAAATTAAAAAATATATATATAATTGGTGATTTTTTTGACACACATAGCAATTTAAGAATACATGTACTGAGAACTTTAAGGGTTACTGCCAAAGAACACCCCAATATATGTTCAGCAACATCTCCTGAGTACAGTGATACCTCCCATTTATAGGTGTGTCAGGTTCTGTGAGGGCTAAAAGACCTTATTTGGATGGTGCACATTCCAGTTTTCCAACTTGGTCATCATGCAACCATGTCCCATTTGGGACATTTTTGAAGCTGGCCAATGTAATTTACCCCCCATCAAACCATACATTTTTTTTAAAGTAGATAACCCAGGGTATTCAATAGGGGGTATGTCCAGTCTTTTTTGGTAACCACTTAGTCACAAACACTGGCCAACATTAGCATTTATATTTGTTTGTGTGTTAAAAATGCAAGAGACAATTATGAACGCTAACTTTTGCCAGTGTTTGTGACTAAGTGGCTACTAAAAAAGACTGAACATACCCCATTTGCAATATCTTGGGTTGTCTTTCTTTGCAAATGATATGCCATCATGGGGGTAATTCTCATTCCTGGGCTACCATACGCTCTCAAAGGCAACATAACCAATTTGGCAAATTTCAATGTGAAAAAAATGGAAAATCAAGCCTTATATTTGACCCTGTAACTTTCAAAAACACTATAAAACCTGTACATGGGGGGTAATGTTATACTTGGGAGACTTTACTGAACACAAATATTAGAGTTTCAAAACAGTAAAACGTGTAACAATGACATCATCAGTGAAAGTGCTGTTTGTGTGTGAAAAATGCAACAAATGTCACTTTCACTGACAATATCATTACTGTGATACGTGTTACTGTTTTGAAACACTAATATTTGTGTTCAGCGAAGTCTACTGAGTAAAACAGTAAACCCCATGTACAGGTTTTAGGGTGTCTTAGAAAGTTACAGGGTTAAATATAGTGCTAGCAAATTAAATTCTCTGGACTTTCGGGGTGGGTTGTCAGGCAGGTCCCTCAAATTGCAATCAATAAAATTACTTAATTATGTAAAAATATTACATAAATATGCACTTAAAATTTATATATTTGAAGTCTACATGTATATTTATGAAATTATTTATGTAATTATGTATATGGACATATGTATATTTTATATTATTTTTATTTATTTATATATACATATACATAGATAGATATAATTTAATTTTAAGTGTATTTTGATATAACTAAATATATATATATATATATGTATATATATATATATATATATATATATATATATATGTGTAGAGAGAGATTTATATTATCAAAATACAGTTAGAATAAAATTACATATATATATTTTCTATTATTTTCATAATTTTTTTATAATATATATATATAGAATATATATAGTTATATATATTCTATATATATACGTGCGCAATTTTGCTCTCAGTGTATTTTTATATTAATACATGTATATTTTAATAAAAAATACATAGTATGGTATTATATATAAGATGATAATATATATATTTTTTTAGTTTTTTTTATAATTTATTAACTTTTTTTATTTTACAACTTTTTAAAACTTTTTTCACCAGCAGGGGGACTGCCTGTCAGTTCAGGCAGCCCCCCTGCTGGCAGCACTATGGACGCCTATTGAAGCCATGTGATCGCTCTTTTAGAGCGATCACATGGCCCTTGGTGTCCTTTTTTGCAGAGGGGGGGACTGTCTGGGATGTCAGACAGTCCCCCCAGTGGAGCAGAACTATGATCGGCAGTGGGGGAACGGCGACGATCAGATAAGTACATGGAAATGAAAGGAGTGAGGGAAGGGGTTAATTTTTTACAAATTTTTTTATTTATTATTTTTTTATATATTATTTCATTCTTCTCTGAGTGCCTGGACCCCTGAAAGCACTCAGCACAGGCAGAGCATTGTAAGCCTGATGGCTTCTGATGCTCTGCCTCACTGCTGGGAGCCACGTGTGGCAATCACCCTAGCGGCCTGGCAGTGGGGGGGTATTGCAGAATGCCTTGATAATGAGGCATCGCTGCAATACACTTAGAGTGACTGGGAGCGATCATGTTTGCTTACAGCGCTCTAGTTCACCGTGGACATACAGGATATGTCAACGATCGTTAACTACCGTTTTTTTGTCTGACGTACCCTGTACGTCTGCGGTCATTATGGGGTTAAATCACTTTTTTAAAACAATTGTTTTTTCTAACAGTATTGCATCATTTATACTATTAATTATCTCTGCCATCACATACAAATTCCTCTGCTACCTCTTTTTCATCTACCCATTTTAACTGCTAGATTGTAAGCTTACGGGCAGAGTCCTCTACCTGTTGTCTCAGTCTATTCTTATTGTGTTTGTCTTTTTCCCAATTGTACAGTGCTGCAGAATATGTTGGCACTCTATAAATGCCAGTAATAAATACATAAATAAATCATTTGGAAAGCTTATTAAATTGAGTCCATTGTTGGTCTCAAAATAATTTTTGCTCACTTGTGCCATTACAGAGAAAACATATCTGCAACATATCAGACTGGTGCCACCCGCAAGGGCAGACCAGAATCGAAATGCCAGCAAATTACCTCTGCCGGAAAGATATAGCAACCTCAGACAATTGTTTTGGCCTTCTTTGGGCCTCGTCAGGGAGGTGTAGCTGATACCTCTCTAGACAAAGTGAGCAAGGGGTTCATGTTTGGGTTACCCTTTTAACTTGGGGAGAACCAAGTTAATGCATTAAAGCAAAAACAAAGAATATGACAAAAGCTTAGAGAAACTCTGTAATCCCCGCTCAGGTATCAGAGTAATTTTTTCTCACTTGTGTCATTACAAAGAGAACATACTTGAAGCATATCAGACTGGTTCCACCCATAAGGGCAGTCCAGAACAAAATGCCAGCAAGTTCCTTCTGCATGAGAGATACAGCAACCACAATCAATTGTTTTGTCCTTCTTTGGACCTTGTCAGTGACGTGTACCTGATACCCCTCTAGACACAGTAAGCACAGGGTCCACATCTGGACTACCCTTTTAAGTTAGACTGAGCCAAGTTACTACATTGTAGCAAAAGCAAAAAAATATATGAAATCTGATTTTAAGCTCACTAGTTTCCATGGAATCATGAATAATGTAACAGCGTATGAAGTGAAACCCAGTGATGATAAAAGCCTAATGTAACTCTAGTCTAGACAAGAACTTATATAGGATTGTTCAATCTTGTTTTTGCTAAACAGAAACATTTCATTTAAAATTGTTAACTTTAGGTGCTGACATTATATAATGATAACGATGCTATAATTTTTCACAATAAAAAGACTATGGTATTGTTACAGTGCTGCCCATAAAGGATCGGATTAGATAGGGATTCTTTTCAGGGTAACAGGGATTTGTAATTAGTGGGTGTTTAGGGCTAGGAGCTTAGGATTTCTCTTGGATAAGAATCATGGAAGTGATTTTTGTTATTATTATTATTAATATTATTATGTTATTTATATAGAGCCTTCAAATTCCGCAGCGCTTTACAATGGGTGGACGAACAGACATGTAGTTGTAACCAGACAAGTTGGACACACAGGAAGAGAGGGGTTGAGGACCCTGCTCAATGAGCTTACATGCTAGAGGGAGTGGGGTAAAATGACACAAAAAGGTAAGGATAGTATTAGACTAGTGACAGTTGCAGAAGAGGAATCAGTCGTGAGTTATTAACAGTTTAATTGATACGCTTTTATGAAGAAGTGTGTTTTTAATGATTTTTTGAAGGAGTGGAGACTGGGTGAACATCTAACGGAGGAGGGAAGCGAGTTCCACAGGAACGGTGCAGCCCTCGAGAAATCTTGAAGGCGAGCATCAGAGGTGGGAGTACGGACAGAAGATAGACATAAGTCTTCAGCAGATCGTAAGGGCCTAGATGGGACATACTTGTGTATAAGGGAGGATAGATAGGTGGGAGCAGCATTATGTAGCGATTTGAAAGCAAGAACCAGAATTTTAAATTGAGCTCTATATTTTATAGGAAGCCAATGTAGGGACTGACAGTAGGGTGAGGCATGGAAGGTGCGGACGGACAGGAAGATGAGCCTCGCTGCCGCATTCATTATGGACTGTAACGGCGCAAGTTGGGGGCACGTAAGACCACTGAGAAACGGATTACAGTAGTAAAGGCGAGAAAGGACAGTGGAATGGACCAACACCTTAGTCGCATCTGGCGTTAAGTAAGGGCGACTGCGCGCAATGTTTTTGAGATGGAAATGACAGGATTTGGTGATAGATTGAACATGAGGCTTGAAGGAGAGGTCAGAGTCAAAGAGAACACCTAGGCAGCGAGCCTGCGTGGTGGAGCTGATGATAGCATCATTGATTTGGAGGGAGACAGACACAGGAGTAACAACACTTGATGGAGGAAAAAACAGAATTGCAGTTTTGGTCAAGTTTAGTTTAAGGAAGTGGGCAGCCCTCTAGTTAGAAATAGCAGAGAGGCAGTTAGAGACACTCGTCAAGAGGGATGGGGAGAGATCAGGAGAGGACAGGTAGATTTGCGTGTCATCTGCATAGAAATGATATTGGATGCCAAAGGAGCTAATGAGTTTACTATGGGAGGCAGTATAGATGGAGAACAGTAGGGGACCAAGGACTAAACCTTGGGGGACACCAACAGAGAGGAGTTGGGGAGAAGAAGCAGAGCCAGAAAAAGAAACACTGAAAGAGTGCTGGGAGAGGTAGGAGGAGCACCAGAAGAGAGCAATATCTTGTAGACCGAAATTGCGGAGGATGAGAAGAAACTGTTGTTGATCAACAGTGTCAAAAGCCGTAGACATTTAAGGAGAATTAGAATAGAGTAGTGACCACGAGATTTTGCAGCGAGTAGATCATTGGATACTTTGGTCAGTGCCGTTTCCACAGAGTGCTTAGCGCGTAATGGTCCACATCATCATGGAGGCAAGTACCCCTAGCCATAATACCCTTTTAATCCTAAACTCCAAGAGTATTTCAAAAAATCTAACATCCTTAACCATGTGCCTTAATGGACAGGTTGAGCTGGAAAGCAATCCAAGCAGAACGTCAGGGCACCAAACCTCATAATTGATCTACTGTATTTTTAATACATGTAATTTCATCAATTAGATTTATATAATCCAAGTAAACACTTAAGAATTTATGGTCAATAGGCTTCCAATCCAAAAAGTCCATAAACTGCAATTTAGTAACTCCAAAGAATCTCCAATATAAAAGTATGCATATATAGAAAGTATTAAAATAAAATATACATATTTTTTATTAAAACATAATTAATGGGACAAAACTGTATAAAATATACAGTGTTTTTTAATATATCATTAAATGTTTGTGGGACTCATCTAATATTACAACCATGAGACCAAATAAACCACATGGCATGAATTTGTCTAAATACCATGAGCCAGAAGAATCTGTATGGTTGAAGATCTATCACTATTCAGTTCTCTAAAATGTCACAAACCACCATGCTTTTAGCTTAGCCACACTGGTAAGGGGAAATGTAAAAAAAAATGCACAAAAATATATTTGAAAACTGAAAGCTCTAACCCCAATCTCATGTAATGCAACAAAGATATGGTTAATCATATACTAATATTAAAAAAAATTGGATAAGCTAAAAAACATGCTTTATGTAATAGTCTTGCTCCTGAAGGGACTGGGACATTATACAAAAGACAAAAAAAATAAGCAATCACATGCACAAATAGACTGAGAATATAAGACTTATATACACCTATGTGGATATGTTCACACTATAATAAATGCACACTATAATAAATATCTAATTTCTCTAATTGTAAAGTGCTGCAGAATATATTGGTGCTATATAAAAGTTAATAATAAGATGGTACCCAAAATACCCCATGTGAATTACTCCGGGTTGTCTACTTGTGTGCATTTATAACGGTAATCTGTATTCCCAGCATAGAAACTAGCGCAGAAGTGAACCCGTCCCAACAAACCAATCAAAATTGCAAGTTTGAAAAGTTTGGCTTAGTAACATAATCACAAATCTGGCAGTTTTACACTGGAGAGATTGTTGTAATCAAGGGATATAACACAAGCCTTGAAAATTTTAATTCAGAAGTAAACTGCTGTACATGTATGAAAAAGTAAGAAAAACATTACCACTAACTGCAGCAGCGTTTCATAAAATAACTGTAAGAGTAGGTTCATTATATCTCATAGAAAATACTCTGTGGTGGATACTTCTGGAATTTGAATGAAAATGGTTACACTTAATATCCTTTAGTTACAATTAGATATATATAGAAGCACATGATCACATGATCAGACACAGACACAATAGGTGCAACATGTAGGGTTGACTACTTCCCCCTGTTTGTTGTAGAGAGAAACTCAGTTTCAGTGGAACAACAACCTTTTACAATCACAACCCTCAGGAGCACCTGGAGGTGGAGACAGGACACTGAAGGATCTATGGTGGCATGGGGGTCTTTAATGTATGGAAGGCAAGGAATCCAATACAGAAGCAGGCAGTAATCATAGTCAGGAAGTCCAGATATCTACGGAGCAAGATCAGAAGTGAAGCCAAAGGTAAAAATCCAGGAAGTCACAATACTGAAGGATAGACAAGAACTAGGGAAGACATAGCACAAATCGCCAGGAGTCTAGTGCTAGACACACAAAAAAACCAAGCCTGTAGGCGGAGTGTTCAGAGACTATGTAATGCACCTTTTTGGCTACATCATAGTCCCAATCCCACCTCCTGATCCGTGCACAGGTCTTCCTACTCGCTGTTGTGTACTGGGCAAGTGTCCACATGGAGACCACCATCTTGCTGCAGCGAAGCAACCATTGCCGTTCACAGTGCCAGCAGAGGACTTTGGGTAACTAGAGGAATGGGTCGTGGGAGCATGAAGTGCTGCAGCCCCTGTGATTCAGCCTTCACTATATCATGGGCGCCCTGGGACAGGTAAGTAATGCCAGACCACGTGATATCAATACAAATACCTACAGCATACCAACATAGAAAAAATAACATACATTTTTATTAACCCCTTAAGGACACAACTTCTAGAATAAAAGGGAATCATGACGGAATATTTCCGTCATGTGTCCTTAAGGGGTTAATTACTATACAAGAAAAATCATATGTTCACATATGAATATACAATGTATATATCATTGCTACAATCAAAGAGCTGAGTGACATGTTCAAAATATAAACACATAGCAGAAAAAATGATATATACAGCATAGGCAAAACAGTCTGTATTGATAATGTATACAAAAGTAATAACAAAACAGTCTGTAGACAGTGTTACCTCAATAATATGGTTAGGGACAGGAGCCAAGAGACCATCACATCCAACATTTGGCGTGGGAAGCCTTATGTGGTATTGCCATTTTGAAGGGAAGGACCATTTTGAAATATACCTCCTTAATTTGGTACATTTCTGTGGGCTAGCCAAATTTAAAGGGTTACTCCTTTTTAACAAACTTTTTTATTTGCCTTTAATTCTCTATTGGGCATTACTAGCTAGGCCTCTCCCTTAAAAAAGTTTTAAAAAATGCATTAAACTTACTTTAAATTCAGCATGTGACAAAGCTTTCATCATCCCTGCCCTCGCAAGGTCCAATCAAATGATTCTCATAGAGATGAATTTGATTGGGCTGTTTCACCGGTTCAGATTGCATGCATGCAATCTGAGCCATCGAGGTGAAGAAGACATGTGGGAAGGAAGGGAAGGGTTTTCTTAAAAAAAAAAAAAAAACCTAACTGGAAATTGAGGGATTCTTGGTTAATGCCAAGGGAAGGAAGGGAGATGAAGGCTTTCCCTTGCAGGCCTTTCCCTAGCTATTATATGGATGTACCAGTGGATGATGGTAGGCATTGCCTCTTTGAGGCACAGTCAGAGGGGAGAAACAAACATCCACTTTTAAGGAGAATTTAGAATTAGGGGAAAAACAAAAGGGAATTTTTTTTTAAATGGAAACCAAAAGGGTAAAAAAAAGAAAAGAGAATTCCCCTCCATGGTAAGATAAAAGTAGAAAAGGGTAGTTAGTGGCATTTTATGACCAACTCACCTGTGTAGCAGACTTCTAAAGTGCAAACACAGTGTCATCGCAATTAACTGGCTGTGTAGGCGGATGGTAGCAGACATTGCAACACTACAAACACAGCAGTGTCAGACGGGATAAACTAACCACCACTTTTAAAGAGAATTATGATTTGGGGGTCAAGCAAAAACACAAAAACAAAACAAGGTAAATTCATTTCCCCACCATCACAAATAAAAATTGAAAAGGATAGTAAGTTGAGGACCTGTTTCAGCCCAGAGCAAAGCCTTTGCATGCCTTCAGTACTTAGTTGGCAGTGGATATCCAAAATTCAAATACAGCGCCTTTAGAAAATTACTAGCTGCATCAGCGGAAGGTAGCAGGAGTTGACACAGCTAGATGGGTGAAACATTTACTTATGGATGCAATTCATTACGGTTTCTGTTTCTCTTAAACTCCAGTACACTCACCACTGTGGCTGATTTTTAACACGTATCAGCAAGAAGGCTAAGAGAAATCCCAAGCTCAATTAGTGTCA
>OW240913.1:198952979-199021633 GCA_933207985.1 Pelobates cultripes | reverse complement strand
AAATGTAGAGTGTGCTAATTATGAGAACTGAGGATTCAACATATTTCCTATTACTTAAAATGCACTCACTTTGAACAGTGGTTGGCAGATATGATAAGATCCTCGGCAACCGAGAGAGGGCAGGCTACACACTTCTTGCCATGCCAGTAGCTAAGGGGGTCAACAATAGAGGCCAAAGAAGATTCCGAGAGGTAAACTTTTAAAAATTTTGAGAAAATACTCTCTTTTCTGGTGCTTGCTGTTTCAGTAGATCCAACTATAAACCCAAAACACAGCCACTCCACTCATTCTTGTGTTACTACTGCCATCACTGCTGAAGAGAATTGCAGATCGCTAGGATAAGTTAGCATCATCTCAGAAGAATTATCTACTCACGTAGGTGAACTTTCAGCTGATTCTTGGGCCTCCTGACCAGTGCTGTTACATCTGGTTGTAGAGGGCAACCATGAACAACCTCTTGCATCTCAAGGAAGGAATCCATCTTGCTCACTAGATGGGTGCACACAAAGATGACCTGTTCTAAACTGACAGTGCTCTGGCTCAATTTTTCAGTGACATCTCTAAATGGTTTGAAGAATGCCACAAGCTGACTTGTCACCGTCAACTCCTCTCTAACCATTGGAGGCACAATACTAACATACTGGTCTAATGCTAAACTTATGGCCTCTGCTGTTCCAAAATCCTCTCCGAAGTGGAGTGCCACCATGTACTGACATCTTGCTGATGAAGTTTGGGGCCACCTGACTTCTCCTGCTCCTTCACACTACAGTGGAAATGCCCAACAAACCTCCTACAACATTAAAGGACCACTATAGGCACCCAGACCACTTCAGCTTAATGAAGTGGTCTGGGTGCCAGGTCCAGCTAGGTTTAACCCTTTTTTTCTATAAACATAGCAGTTTCAGTGAAACTGCTATGTTTATAATAAGGTTAATCCAGCCTCTAGTGGCTGTCTTATTGACAGCCGCTAGAGGCGCTTCCACGCTTCTCACTGTGATTTTCACAGTGAGAAGACGCCAGCATCCATAGGAAAGCATTGTGAATGCTTTCCTATGGACTGGCTAGAGCCCGGTGGGAGGGGGACCCTGAGGGTGGGGGCACCCTCAGGGCACTATAGTGCCAGGAAAACGAGTATGTTTTCCTGGCACTATAGTGGTCCTTTAAAGTAGGATTGCCACCCTGTAATTTCCTTCTGGGATTGCTGACTTAACAAAAAGATGTGTAAAATATGCTGCAAAGTGCACAGAACCAAAATTGTAGCAGGTAAAGTTCTACCAGACAGGCTGTCCTATATGAGAAATTGGATAAGCAGGGGTTAGGGTGCACTCTAGCTGGTGGATGATAAGGTAACTATAGTAAATGATATACAGGTAACACAGTTCTTAAATACAGAGTACTAAATATTAATAGCCCTGATAGCACTAGATTTTAGTTTTACTAAAAATAGGTATCATTAGGATTAGTAATTGTGTGGGTTAATTGTATGTTTTCAGTTTGGGAGTAAAAGTTAAATTTTATAAAAATTTTGTTATACACACACTTTATCTTCTTTTGCTTTGTGTAATAAAATTTGTAATTGGGGTTTAATCCCCACCAAAGTGTAGAAATGTCCACTTTTCAGCTCTCCCTTCTCATTTGGTATAAGAGAACAGAATACTTTTCTGTTAAAAAAAAAAAAGTATATATTAATTAATTACATAAACAATACAAAATTAAATGATGCAAACATTGTAGTAATTAATAGTTGGAAATAACCATAGGAATTGCTAACTCGTTAATACACTAGAAACAAATTCCTCAATAAGATGCAAACCATTCAATGACATTTGATGAATCTCGCGCTATGTGCTATCTATAGAGTGTATTCAGATAGAGCGTCAGTTTGGTCACAAGACTCTTCAGAAGACTAAAAATGGTTTGATAATTTATATTGTTGCATCAAGAAATAGGTCTATTTGGCTCAAATGAAATATAATCTAGTACTGAAGAAGTGAAAAATAATAATATATTTTTTTTTATTGTGTATGTCTAAAATTCTAACTTTGTTAAAACATAATGATTGATGGAACCAAAACATATACTGTGTATTTATAAACAAATTAGCTTGTTACGGGAAAAAAAAAGGTTATTTTTACAGCATTCTTCTAATACTGGGAAACATAGTAATTCTGCACTAATGTGTTATTAATATTAATGTTTTGAAAGTCAGAACTGTAGATCAACTTTCCTTGTAATGATGGTATTGCATTCTCTGTTCTACATCAAATACAACAGGGATTACCCAGTGAGACATGGAGAAAGTACTGTATCTGAATATTCTCTGTTAATACAACAGCATGGCTATCTGTTCAAATTACATTGCAGAAACATATACAGGGAGTTTATGACCTTTTTCATTAGGCAAAATGATTCTTAGTCTAAAAATATAATGACTGCAGGAGTGTTTGTTCAAAATTTTTGTGGTTCAATGTATGGTGTGCTGACAACAGACTTGCAAGTTCTCTGCAAAAACATTTGCAACTTGTTCCAGATTTATTTACATCTCGATTATAGCCTGAGTAATTTATTTGTATACTATCTCTAAATTGACCAAAAATTATAATTAATATGCAGAACACTAGAGATTACTGTGTGCAGTGCATAACTATAAATGATTTTATTAAAATGTTGTTATTTTTTTATGCCTCCCTATTAGAGTTAAGTGAACCCGGGTGGGGGCCTTAAATAACAATAGGGTGGGGGACAAACTGTACTCCCCCCCCGGCCCCCACCCCTGAGCGGTGGGTGGGGGTCATAAGTAAAAATTGGAGGGGGAACCTACTGTCCTCCCCCCATGGCCCCCAACCCTGACCGGTGAGTGGGGTCCATAAATAAGAATTTGGGGGGGACCTACTGTCCTGCAAAGAACTTCCCCATGCTGTGTAAAATGACACAGAGCACTCTGATTGGTTAGCTTGAAATCCAGCCAATCAGAGTGCTCTGCGTCATTTTACACAGCGTGGGAAAATTCCAAAGAAAAAATTCCAAGAGGGGGAGGGTAAATGGCTTAGCACTATTATTTCCAAAATAAATTAAAATCAAAAAGACTTTACAAGGGCACCCCAGGTACATTTCAGGCACCAACACAATTTAAAGGGACACTATAGACACCCAGACCACTTAATCTCATTGAAGTTGTTTGGGTGCAGTGTCCCTGTACCCCTTAACCAGGGTTAACTCCACCTCTAGTACAGATTAAGGAACAGTGCATACATAAAAATAAATTCAGAAATGTTATACTTAAAATCACTTATCTCGGCAAACAAAGATGGAGATTCAGTTTCACCATATGGCCATATTGTGTAAAGCCCACCACTACTTTACAGTACCCCAATTTCGGTGGGTCCTACACAAATGCAAATGTGGGAGATAAATAAAAAATTAAAAATAGTGCTAAATAAGCTGTTTATTTTAAAAATCTGATGTAAGAGCATTGTGAACATATATAGTACAAAATTAATGTGATAAAGGCACATTACAAAAATGCAGTGTCTAAAACAAAAAAATAAAGTGATAGTGCTTTAAATTAAATATACTCAAAATGCATATCAATGACAGACAGACACTTACACAATGACAGACACACACACCATGACAGACAGACATACACACACACCATGACAGACACACACACATAGACACACCATGACAGACACACACACATAGACATCGTGACTCACATATTATTGTTACCTGTGGAGCTCCAGTGGGAGACCGGCCTGGGGATTGTGCAGGCGGGTGGCACAGTTACATAGTTACATAGCTGAAAAGAGACTTATGTCTATCAAGTTCAGCCTTCCTCACATTTGTTTTTTGCTGTTGATCCAAAAGAAGGCAAAAAACCCAGTTTGACCCCAATTTTGCAACAAGCTAGGAAAAAAATTCCTTCTTGACCCCAGAATGGCAGTCAGATTTATCCTTGGATCAAGCAGTTATTACCCTACATTGAAAAATTATATCCTTGAGTATACTGTTTTTGCAAGTATGCATCTAGTAGCTGTTTGAACATCTGTATGGACTCTGATAAAACCACTTCTTCAGGCAGAGAATTCCACATCCTTATTGTTCTTACAGTAAAAAAAAACCTTTCCTTTGCCTTGGACAAAATCTTCTTTCTTCCAGTCTAAACGCATGACCTCGTGTCCTATGTAAAGTCTGGTTTGTGAATAAATTTCCACACAATGGTTTGTATTGGCCCCGAATATATTTGTATAATGTTATCATATCCCCTCTCAGGCGACGTATTTCTAAAATAAATAGGTTTACATTTGTTAACCTTTCTTCATAGCTGATATGTCCCATTCCTTTTATTCATTTTGTAGCCTGCCTCTGCACTTTTTCTAGTGCCATAATATCCTTCTTTAGAACAGGTGCCCCAAATGGCACTGCATATTCTTACCAGTGATTTATAAAGAACCAAAATTATATTCTCATCCTGAGAATGGATACCCTTTTTCATGCATGACAATACCTTACTGGCCTTAGCCACTGCTGATTGACATGGCACATTATTGCATAGTTTGTTGTCTATAACAATTTCCAAGTCCTTTTCGTGTGTTGTTATCCCTAATTCGCTTCCATTAAGGGTATATGTTGCTTGTGCATTCTTAATGCCGAAGTGCATAACTTTGCATTTTTCAACATTAAATTTCATCTGCCATTTGAGTGCCCAGTCCTCCAGTCTATCTAAAAGTAATATCTTGCTCACATTGTATTATTTTACAGAGTTTTGTGTCATCTGCAAACACTGAAACATGACTTTCAATGCTTTTTTCAAGATCATTTATAAACATGTTAAATACATGCTGGGTGGTCGTGCAGGGCGGGCGGCTGTGGGGTTTTTCATGTTGTTAGGGCTTGGTAGAGTGGCCCATCTTGTCTCATTATTTGGGGGTGAAAGTAGTTTTTTTTGGCTAATTCTTTGCTGGGTGTAGCGGAGCACACAGAGAGTGCGAACGGTTGGCTTGGCTGCTAGCGGAACCCCTACTATTTTTAATTGTAAAAACAAATTGTGCTATGGCTACTGGTGCCATTTCTAACTTGGATGTTTGACAAAAACTGGACTTTTAGTTATTACTGGATCCTGGCAAACTTACAATCAATTCGGTGCTTCAGCTATAAATTTGGAACCAAAAATACAGGAACATAAATCTACTCTCCAAAAATGTGGTACTCCTCAAACCACCCCATATAGAGGTTAGCAAAGGAAGGAACAACGTTTTTAGGTAGTTGTATACAAAAAGACTCCATCTATATAATGTGCTATTTAATGTGAGATTTATTCCAAAACAGGATAAGGAGAATGGGCACCTTTTGAAGGTGTAGTTCTCCAATATTTGCATAAGCAATTAAGAATAGTAAAAGATTGGGCTATAGGAGCCATTGTGATATCTGATTCATGAGATGTGCATTAAGGTCCTGATCCTGATGGAGGAAGGTGTACAAGACTCCAAAGTAGCTCTTGTAGGCAGACCCAATCCACCCTATCGTATTTCCTTTACTTAATGCATCATTTAGACATCCCTGTGGGTGAGAGCATAATGGAAATAGGTCAATATGAGTGACTTTCACTAAGCATGGTTAGAGACCACAGAGATTTCTTGCATGGAGTAACTGACTAGAGTGTTAATCTGAGATTGGGATAGGAAAAGATAGTCAAGTCTGGGCAGGGCCGGGCGCTTCCCATAAGGTGAACTAGGCAGCCGCCTAGGGCGCCATATAGGAGGGGGCGCCCTGCGCCCATATCACCGGCCCTAATGCTGCAGCCGCCTGATCGCTCTATAGAGAGCCTCAGGCGGCTGCAGCACTGCCTCTCTACTCACCTCCCCTTCCCTGTAGCGTGGCCGAGCTCCTCTCCGGTCCGCGTTACAGGAACATCCGTTTCCTGTGTCCGGCAGGATAGATAGGGAGTGCACACTCAGTGTGCACTTACTATCAGTCCAGCCAGGTACAGAAAACAGAAACTCCTGTACCGTGGACCAGAGAAGAGCTCGGCCACGCTACAGGGAAGGGGAGGTGAGGCGAACACAGGGTGGGGTGAGAGTCCACTGAGGGAGGGGGGTGAGGACAATGGGCGGGGTGAGAGACCACTAAGGGAGGGAGGGGGTGGTTGAGAGAACACTAGGGGATGGGGTGTGAGGAGAGACCACTAGAGAAGGGGCGGGTGAGGACAGACCACTATGGGAGGGAGGGGGGATGGAGGAGAGACCACTAGGGAGGGTGGGTAAGGAGAGACCACTAAGGAGGCTGGGGAGAGCAGAGACCACTAAGGGAGGAAGGGGGGAGAAGAGACCATTAGGGGAGGGAGTGAGATGAGACCACTAATGGAAGGGGGGGAGGAGAGACCACTAATGGAAAGGGGGGCAGAGGAGAGCAGAGACCACTAAGGAGGAGACGAGAGACCACTTATGGAAAGTCGGGGAGAAAAAGAGAGACGACTAAGGGACAGGGGAGGAGAAGAGAGACCACTAAGGGGAAGAGGAGAGCTCTAAGGGACGGAAGGAGAGCTCTATAGGACAGGGGGCAGGGCAGAGAACTCTTTCACACTATGCACACACAAACACATACACAATGCATCCCTACACACACAGAAACACAATATGCTTCCCTTACACACAGAGAAACACACAATGCATCCATTACACACACAATGCAACCCTTACACACAAAGACAAGGCATCCTTTACACACATACACAGAAACACACAATGCATCGCTTACACACAACTAGAAACACACTATATACCCCTTATACACAAACACACACTGCTTTCTATCCCATACACAAAAACACGCTGCTTCCACTACACACAAACACACTGCATCACCTATGCAAACTGGTATCCCTATACACTACATTCCATAAGCACACACATTAGATGCTCTACAATAACACATAACACATCCCTTACACACTCCACTCCCTGTGAGTGAACTCATGGGTGGAACATGTAGGGGGACTTATGGGTGGGCCTTATGGGAGAACATGACCACAGTTACAAACAGCCTCCAGAGATCCTGTTCTACACTAGACCAGTGGAGCTAAACTGCAGCCAGAGCCCATCACCATCCTCATCTGGTTTTAAGTAGGCAATCTAGTATATTATTAGTGACACTAATCTCTAATTTACCTCACATTAAAGGGACACTATAGTCCCCAGAACCACTGCAGCTTAATGAAAACACACACTGTGTGCAGCACTGCCGTTAGTTCATTTGGCAGATTATATGGGTGGGGCATTGTGATGTCACATGAGGGGGCGGCAAATTTTTCTTTTGCCTAGCGCAGCAAAAATCCTGAGTCTGGGATAGAAGTTATGTAGATTTAAGTAAAAAATAATTACCTTTCTCTATAGAGTGTCAATGATTCCACATGTTGCAAAGATGATATAAGGAGAAGAGCATGTAGAAAGAAAATATATGGAAATTATGGAGAAGATACAGCGAGGTTGATACAGCGAGGTCCAGGAATTTGTCAGCTGTAGTACTGAAATGTTAAAAGCCCCATCTAGAAGGAGTTATCACCCTTTGTAGCCTGCAACCTTATGAGAAAGCATGAAGGTGCGTGGCTCAAGCATGATAATGAGTGGAAAATTGGCAAACCTTTTACCCTTTGTAGATTGTCTACATAAATATGTCACGTGCTGTCCTACTGAATTACACTGCTCCATTGGAGTTAGGTGAAAGTATTTAGAGGGAGGTTGTGATAATTGGAAATTGATTTATATCAAGTTGCATGTGGCATGTGGAATTTAAATTAAGCTAAAGTCTATAAAAGAGGACTGCATTTGGAAAAAAGGTGGTGAAGACCTATGACTGGAGAAGATAAATAAAAAATAAAAAAGTGCAAGAGAAAGGACTAAAAGAATATAGAAAACTAAAATTAAAACCACCAGCCTCTGGCCCGACTAGGAAGGCACATATCTAGAGTACCATTGTAGGTAAAGTAAAGGTATAGAACAAAACCAGTAGTAACATATTTAGGAATCTATGGCTTGTAGGGGTAGAGTAGGTGTCAAGATTATACTGTGAAAGCAAAAAGAGGTAATTAGAGATTACAGCTTCACATCGGTGTTACGGTACCCTCAGCATGAAATGTACAAACCGCCGTTTAGTGAATGCTCCCCTCTCGCAATAACATAGGCTGCATGCGTATCCAGTATAATCATGCGAACCGCAAGCAAGGGAACGCTGCAAACTCACGAACGGGATCCGTACGGGCACTTCATTTCACGAACTCCAAACTCACGAATCACCAATATTAGCCTAACGCAGATATCTCCCAAGCGGCTAATAATCCCATCCAGCAGTTTCTAGTCGTCTGTAATAAATCCCCCCAATAACGAGACCAAGCTCCTCATTGAGGGTAAAACAAGAACTGGCTTTACTGTGGGCTACCTGCCCGTATTTATGCAGGTCTCCCACTTAGTGGACACTCCCCTAGGGGACCAAATGGGAGACTGTAACAATAGACAGACATATGGCAGGTTAGGACCCACAGACACAGAATATTCCCAGCATGCATTAGTATTTCCTCCCATCTGCCAGAGATAATTGAGAAGTAATTTAATTATCTCCAGGACAGAGGCAAATCGCCATCTTAGATTCAACATAGCAAAACATATGCAAATACATAACTTTACAAATGTCGAATGTTACCCATTTGTATCACATATCCCCAGATAGCCTGGATCTGAGTGCATATTATTGCCGAATAGCGCTCAGATCCCATACGCATAGTTCAATCGCCATGGAGTCAAAGTCTATTACAGTCTTTCGGTATGCGATTGACTCCATGCGATTGACTCCATGGTTAACTGCATCGTTCTAATTGGGATCAAGAGCTTAACCAGCAGCACACTTCTCTTCTGGGTGGCCGTCCGTTCGGTAGTTTTGTTCGGCGGAAAAAGTCAATTCACTGAACAGGGGCATGCGAACAGGTAATTTCACGAAAAGGCAAAACAGACGAATCCAGCAATCTCAGTCTATACAGATGGATCTGTCACAATCGGGTAATAGGTGTCTCGTGGTGCTAAATTTTGCCCACTTTTAGCTGCTTGGAACACCCCACAAAGCATTTTAAGTTTAGTGAGGAAAATACCCATAAAAGCAAGGAGAGGGAAGCATAATCACTAACAGCAGGGGCGTACCTAGAGCATTTGGCACCCGGGGCGGATCCTGTGCTTGGCACCACCCCCCCACCCCCACCCCCCCAAAAAAAAAAAAAAAAACCTGTAAAAAATGTTAAAAGGTTTTATTTCTTTTATTTTTACAATTTGTAAACTTTGCAAAACCGCTGTCAGCCCCTCCTACAAAACCCTTGTCCTGCCCTGCCCCTCCTACAAAACCTCTGTCCTGCCCCTTCTACAAATCCTGTACTGCCCCATCTACAAAACCCCGCAACCCCCTTCCACAAATCCCCTGCTTATCCCCCCTTATAAAGACTCCTGTCCCAATACAAAACCCCCACCCCCTTCTACAAAATCCCTGCAGCCCCACACACACATTTACAGGCAGACAGTCACACACTCAGTTACAGACACAGTCACACACTCAGTTACAGACACAGTCACACACTCAGTTACAGACACAGTCACACACTCAGTTACAGACAGACAGTCACACACTCAGTTACAGGCAGACAGTCACACACAGTCACAGGCAGACAGTAACACATACACATTTCCTCCGTGCGGCCAGTTTATCAGCTGTTTGCTTGAGTGAGCTGTACTGGCACCCTAACTACCATGGGACACTGTGCGGCCACAGCTCACACAGCCCCCTCCAGCCAGGGCCAGTACAAGGATTTTTGCCGCCCTAGGCAAAAGTAAAGTTTGCCGCCCCCCATGTGACATCACAATGCCCCAGCCATATGATTTGCCATGTTAACTAACGCCAGTGCTGCAGTGCCACCGTGTTTACATTAAAAGGCCTGCAGGGACAGGCTATAGACACCAGAACCACTACATTAAGCTGAAGTGGTTCTGGGGACTATAGTGTTTCTTTAATGTGAGGTAAATTAGAGCTTATTGCCACGAATAATATACTAGATTGCCTACTTACAACCAGATGAGGATGATGATGGGCTCTAGCTGCAGTCTGGCTCCACTGGTCTGGTGTAGAACAGGATCTCTGGAGGCTGTTTGTAACTGTGGTCACAAAATCAATGTTCTGGGAGAACGGGAAGCAGCTCCATTTTTTGGGGGCCCTTTACACAGCTCAAGGTCTGGGTCCCAGGGTCCACCTTCATGTTCCACCAATGGGTTTGTTCACAGGGGGTGGAGTGTGTAGGGGATGTCCTGATATGTGTGTAAGGAATGCATTGTGTGAAATTTTGTTTGTATGTGTAAGGACTGCAAGGTGTGTTTCTGTGTATGTATGGGATGCATTGAATGTGTGTAAGGGGTGCATTAAGTGTGTGTAATGAATGCATTGTGTGTTTCTGTGTGTGTAAGGGATGCATTGTGTGTAATGGTTGCATTGCTTGTGTATGTGTGTCTGTGTGTTTTCTGTGTGCAAGGGGTGCATTGTGTGTATGTGATGAATGTCAATCTCTCCTCCCGCTCCAATTTCCTTCTCCTCCTCCCAATTTCTTTCTCACCCCCTCCTAATTTCTCTCACCCCCCTCCTTTCTCTCTCACCCACCTTCTTTTTCTTTCTCACCCCCCCTTATTTCTCTCTCTCACCCCTTGTTCTCTTTCTACTTTACTTAATACTCTCTTTTCTCTCTCTCACCCCTTATTTCTCTTTCTCTCCTCCACCCCCCCTTATTTTTCCTCCCCCCTTATTTCTCACTCCCCTTATTTCTCTTTCTGCATATTTCTCTTTCTCACCCCGCACTTATTTCTCTTTCTCCACCCCCTTATTTCCTGCTCTCTGCGCCCCTTATTTCCTCACCTTATTTCTCTTTCTCACCCCCTTATTATTCTCTCCTCACCCACTTATTTCTCTCTCTCACCCCTGCATTTTCTCTCTCTCACCCCCCTTATCTCTGCTTTCTTACCCTCCTTATCTCTCTTTCTCACTTGCTTATCTCTCTTTCTCACCCCTTATTTCTCTTTCTCACCCCTCTCTCACCCCCTTATTTCTCTTTCTCACCCCCCCCCTTCTTTCTCACCCCTCCTCTCCCCCTTCTTTCTCCCCCTCCCCCCTACCTCCCTGTAGCGTGGCCGAGCCCTGTATAGTCCGCGGGTACAGGGAGCTTTTGTTTCCTGTACCCGGCCGGACTAACAGGAAGTGCACACTCAGTGTGCACTTCCTGTTAGTCCGGCCGGGTACAGGAGACAGCTGCTCTCTGTACCCATCGGACTAGCATGCTGCAGTGAGGGAGCTGACAGGAGCGTTCCCTCCTGTCAGCCCCTCTCCTCAGGCTGCGCCCGGGCGGTGCGGTCCGCCCTCATGGAAGCACCGCCCGGGCAAAGCTGCAGCCGCCTGAGGCTCTCTACAGAGCGCTCGGGCGGCTGCAGCATGGGGGGGCCGGCGGGGCTGGTCATGGCACCCCCCACCCTGGTGGCACCCGGGGCGGACCGCCCCCCCCGCTCCTCCCTTAGTACGCCACTGACTAACAGTATTACATATTCACTGCTTTTCAAGAGTTACAATCTGATTAACAATAAATCTAAATTATACACTCTTAAAAAAAATTACTAAATGCATGTAAAAACGAATAATAAAGTAGTATTAAAATCTAAATGTTAGATCTCAGTTAAACCAAGATGATGAATTTCTCAAACGCACAATATTTTTCACTCAGAAAATGTGATGATTCTTGGTGACTCATTCCAACCAGCTTAGCTTATATAATAATAAAAAAAAAGGTTAAATGGGTATTTTTTTGTATTTTTTATTGTCTACACATTTTTGTGTCTGAGACTTCTTGCCTTTCTGTTTCTAAGTTTATGGTCACAGCTGCAATAGTTAAAGTCACATTTATAGTACTACAGTCTCTGATAAGTCCATATGTACACAAGAACTTGAATGATACGCTTTCGACAGACATGGAAAAGTTTTTTTGAGGTGTGCCTATAAACCTACCAGTAAATGGACCAGCTGTACTCATAAATATACATTAGTGGCCTTAGCATGACTGCATTAAATAAAGTCATTCATAATAAATATATGGCTAGTCCATATATATATACTTTTAAGTATTATTTGCACTTATGAAATAGTTTTATAGAATACTGTCCAATTTATTATATCCTTCTAAAATTACTTAACAATGGGACATGAAAAGCCCCAAACCACATAACCTAATTAAATAAATTATTCCAAGATGTACTATACAAGCTGATCTATAATATTTGACCACCAAATCAGTACGACAAAGTAACTATATTTTGGGGAAAGATGTTTGAGAAAGGTGTTCATTTCTATCATTTAAAAAGAAGCTTTAGTTGTTAAATGCAATAATGCATAATATTATCATTAATAAAGCAAATAATACAATATTTTCATGATAAAGTTTGAGGTTAATTTATTTATCTTTTACATTCCACTTAAATGGGAATACAGGTATTTCTCTTGACTATATTGTGATCACGGATTTCTTTATAGAGCGATATTGTTTTTTACATAAAAGCTATATAAAAACAAGTCAATAAAATCCATTAAAGTGGTGCTTGATCATGGAGAACAAGCAACTGTATTATATTAAAGGGCCCTTCCGGGCACCAAAACCACTTAATGTTACTGAAGTGGTACGGGTTCTCAGAGTCCCATGGCGTTTTCTTACCTTCAAGTGTTAAATCACATAATAGGAAGTTGTTTCTTTAAGAATATATTGGAATTTGAAAATGTCCTATAATCCAAAGTTACTTTATCTAACTATATTACAGTGAGCAATATTTCTGTAGTAAAGCACTGTACTATGAAAAGCTGTTGTGAAGTAAGGCCATCAAATAAATAATGTGGTTATAGCTTGCATAGAGCAAGCAGACACATGTCACATTTCAGCCCAATAGAGAAGAAGCAATAAGGGGAACAATTATTTTTTTAACATTGAACTACTTAATCTGTCAATAATTTAGTGAGCCATATTTATGGCGTTCCATTATTCTCTCTGTATAAGCTATGAAGAAATGAGTTCATAAAATGAGAATAAGTGGTAGTTTTTTTGGCATGGGGGAATGCAGACACTTGTGAAATATCGACAATTAGAAAAGAAATTAAACACGTTTACAGAATTTAACTACTTATTCATGAAAGAATTAATATAATACATTATTAAATACATGAAACAAAAACTGGAAAAGTTGGTATCCTCAGAAAGTGTCTTTGGCAGCTAAGGGTAGTAATTGCAAAAACCTATGTTGTTAATCTTTGCAGGTTCAATTTCCTCTGCCTAATTACTACATGATGGAAGAAGGGATCGGTGATGCAATCTGGATATTTTAGACTGCTCAATCAGACATTATAGCTACAGAAACACTTGAAGAAATATTAAGCGATTACATTAAAAATTTCTATGGAAATTCTTATAAATAATATGCAGTAATTCCATAAAGCATGGTACTTACAGTACTAAAAACATGATGTAGGGTTAGACTGCATTATTAGTTAGAATACATTGCATAGTTTAATTAAATAATAAAATATCTTTATAAAATCACCTGTATATAGAAACTATAGTGAAACCTTACAGAGAATAGATTTGTTAGAACCTTGTTAGAACACACTATTTCTCTCACTATATAGGAATAGTGTTGTTGCGAACTTTTCGCGAATGGTTCGCCACGAACCGTTCGCCACGAACTCCGGTCAGCTGACACATCCCGGCCAATCTCCAGCAGACCCTCCCTCCCAGACCCTCCCACCTCCTGTACAGCATCCATGTTGAAGCTGACCGGAGTTCACCGCGAATGGTTTGTGGCGAACCGCGGTGAACCGTTCACGAAAAGTTTGCGAACAGTTCGCAACAACACTATATAGGAAGCGTAAATTATACCAGATTGTGTAGATCTAAGAACTTATGTTTAAGATTTACTATAAGATTAGCAATAATGTAAATTGTGGTACAAAGTATTGGACAACAAATTGAATTAACAATTTTTCCCATCGTATCCATTTTAGATGACTAAGCAAGCAACATAATAACACGAAGAAAACAAAACATAACACGTTTGTGTGTGTGTTTGTGAGTTTATGTGTGAGTTTGTGTGTGTGTGTGTGTTTGTGTGTGTGCACAGATATATGTATATTACAGTTGTATTTCTGGCATTGCTGACCATGCACTGTCAATACCAATTAGACCAAAAGACTCATGTAACCCTATAAATCTATATATAAATATGTATGTATAAATACTTTTGTATAAATGTATGCAGAAATACTTCTTGGTATCTATTGCTTAATCATTGGAATACAGGACAGAGTTTGGATTTTAAGAGGGGGGAAAAATTGGGTTTTAGTGTGTATCTATTGAGTTAAAAGCAGTTTTAAAATAATTTAAAGTGTTGCAATGCAGGTATAGGGAATATTCCAAATAAATATGTTTAAGGACTTTGATTCATTTTTAATTTGGTTAAAGAATATACTGTAGTCACATACTTGCTTTCCGAATTTCTCAGTGTCCAATAGGACCAAAAGGTGTGGTACAGTTCCACATCTGTACTTGGATATTTGCTGTCAATCCTGAATCCTAGCCTGAAGAAGAATTAAAAGCTTAAATATGATATTGTTTCTTAAGATTGACTTGGTTGGCTGGGGGAATTGCCCAGGCAAATAGTATATATAATTAATCATTATCAGATATAAGGTTTTTATAATAAGCATTGTGGTTATTACATTTATTAAATTATATTTAGGTAAGACTGACTTGAGAATTACTTTACTTTATAATACTGGTTGATTTAGATAATGCTATGATACTAATAACAATAATAATAATAATAATAATTTTCAAGGAGTAAAAGCAGCTACAACAAATCTGGAAAACAGAACCAGATGTAGACAACTATACAATTAAAGGACCACTCCACATCCCAAAAGCACTTCAGCTTACTGAAGTGGTCTATGGGTGAGGAGTATCCTCATTTAACCCCAGATTATAAAAGTGTTGATTTCTATGTGCGAGCATGTGAGGACCAAGTCAGAGGCTTTTCAATGAGAAAAAAATGGTTATTTCCCTGTGAAGAGACTGAAAGTCACTTCTGGGGGAAAAGGGGAGGGGCTTACAAAGGCTGCAATCATAAGAACTATACTCCCAATGAATACATGCATAAAAATATGCATGCATGTATTCGTTAGGGGTATATCTACTAAACTGTGTTTATTTTTGGGTGGTGGGTTTAGAAGTGTGGAATGGTCCTTTAAGAGCGTTTGCCTGAATGTAAAAATACAATTGCATTAAATCATAAAAGAATGTTACATTCAAAGGAATACAAACACGTGTATCATACATTCTACAGGTAAAACAGCAAATTTAGGATCCAATTCAGACAAGGCAAAGCCATTGCAAACATTGCAAATTTAAAGGAGATATATATATATATATATATATATATATATATATTACTCCTCTTCTCTGTATGTTTTCTCTATGCTCACTACCAGGTGCCAAGGACAGAGCTTATAAGAATGACTGACAGGGAGCTAAGATGGAGGCGCCCAGTTGCTGACTAAAGAAGTATACAGTTCTACATTCAGTTAGATTTTTCACACATCTTTAATACACATTTACTAAATAAAGGTATAAGTAAACATGATATTAAAAACCATGGTAAGTAAGTGGCAGTTCCCAAATAAGAAATGTATTGTTACTTGGGATTTTACTGCTCTACACATCCCTAACCCTATATTCCATATGCTAAAAAATGCTAATATTAGAGTGATATCTAGACCATTCTTACTCTAAAGTTCAAGCTGGAAATATAGTCAATACCTAGTCATAAAGATTTACAGGGTTTTTACTAAAGTGAGAATTCAAAGTGAATTTCAAATTTACGGTCAAGAAGCCAAACTGGAAGCATCGCTGACAGAATTTTTTCAGTTCAAGTATTTTGACCTTAAAGAGACTCTATAGTGACCAGAACAACTACAGCTTAATGGCAGTGTTTACATTACTGCCTAGGGACACCTTACGTGGCAGTGACTCAGATGGTCACTAGAGGTGCTTCCTGGGTCAGCATTACACAATGTTCAGCATCTTCATGCTCTGCATGGAGACACTGAACATTCCCCATAGAGATGTATTGACTTAATGCATCTCTATGAAGAGGTGCTGATTGGCTAGCACAGCATTTTGCTGGGTGTGCACATTAGCCTCCCAATGTTTTCCTAAAGGAAAGTATTGGATTAGGTTAATTTGTCAATTCTGATCATCTCAGCCAAGGAGGCGGAGCAGGAGGAGTACCAGTGCCAGCAAACCTGCGCTGGGCTGGAATAAAGCTATTTTACCCTTTTTAAACGGGCAAGGGGGGTTAATACATTTGTTTTCCTGAACCTATAGTGTTCCCTTAAATTTAACTTTGTAGCGGAGCTTCAATACCTGGACTAGGAATGTCCGCTGGAAGAACCTCTCTTTAGTGAATAGCTCTATTCACCCCAGTAACTAGACACCATGTAGTATTGTAACTACATACATTTTCTAAATAAAAATGCTTTATTACTCCACATTTCAAATTGAATTGTAAACAACGACATATGGAAAACAAAAAAGGAAATGGGAGCCTTTTGTTTGTGACCTTTACCTCCTATTCTCCTAAATTGATACTATTAAAGTGCTTGCATGGAGCAAGTATGCAGGAGAGGTAATAAGTATAAATCTACTTACATTTGCTGGATAGTACCACTTGGGTTTGGATTTATTACAAATTTCTGTAAAAGACATTTGATGAAATTCAATTTTAAGTAAATTATAAGGCACCTCTCAAAATGAAGAAGAAATGCACTTATCACCGTCATGCAATCTGGACCCCTAATCTAGTGCAAAGCTTGGAAATATATGTTCCTGACCTGACACAATTTTAATAATAAGAAAGCTGCCGCCCAGAATTGTAACTCCCTCTAGTTTCTGACAGTAATGGGACATGTGTGTCCTAGGGCTACCTTTCTGTAAAGTCCTCCCCTTTACCCTTAGGCTACGCGTTCGCTGTTCTTAGCCGTAGTGAATTCTACTCTGGCGAATATACCATGGAGCCTTCAGACTTGCAGTGGAAAGTAACTTTATTTTAATTATTTCTAATTCTTTATTAAGAATTTTCAAGTTTTCATTTCCAAATATTAATTATAATAATTAAATTTCTGAATTCAAATCACGTGTATATAAAATTATAAAATTACAATATTAAATATCAGAAGCTAATTTATTGTATATATTTCAACCATGCGTGTACAAAAATATAAAGCAATCATTCATACTACTCATTCATACTCACATAAATAATAAAAAATAAAACACAAAAGAAGGAAGAACAATGAGGCCTCCAGGGGGAAAAGATCTACAAGAGTCTCATATTCAATACAGTAAGAAGTTAATAACCATATTGAGATCAAATAAGATTACTCAGTGTTTAGGGAGTTGAGATAACAGTTAATAAAAGTAACTTTCGATATGCCGTCAACTTTAGGTCATCTAAATATTTCTTCTGGGGGTACCAACAAAATTACTTTGAATTGGCAAGTAACTTCAATGGTTTGGCTAGTAGTGATATATTGCTCTATTGTTGTTTCTCAAAGTGCCAAAATATAATAATAGTGGATTAACATTACCTTTCTCATGTTGGTATTGTGCAGTATTTTTATTACTCCATAGATCTCCGTATTTTATGCAGGTCTAGTTTGTGAATTTAATATTGTTAACACAGAATTTATAGAACTTATACAATACTGGATATGGTTTCTATTCTGCTGTTTTAATGTGTCATGGTTCTATTTCCTCTTAGACAAGTGGTGACAACTGCTGGTCTTCATTTACTAAACTACATGTATCATCTGCTTTATGGTAGCCTTTCTTAATATAGCTATAAAAAAGCAATCAACATATTAATATCTGAATAGCTGATGTTCTGCCAAGTATTATTTAGAAAGTGCAAAGAATGTATTGTGGAGATAAGTGTCACTTGTTTGGTTAGTACATGTTTAAAACACAGTTAAATATATTCACTTGATATCTAAAAGTAATCAGATCCAAAATTCAGGTCTATGATTTATTCTAAAATTAGACATTCACATTGTCCCTGATGGTGAGTTGACAACAAAGTTACTATTTTTTCCTTTGAAATTAGCCCTTGTGTATGCATGGAAACATGGCTTTGTCAATGTGATTTTAACCTGATCTCATTTGGATAGATCTGCAGTTATATGATAATACAAAATAAGTAATCGCACAATTAACAAAATGGGCAAATTCCATTGGGAAACAAAATCTTTGACACCTAACTAGGTCAATCTGATCGGAACACCTGCCTAATATGACATTTTCTCTTCAGATGAGCCTGTATTTGTTTTGTCAAAAACTCTGTAGAGTATTAAATGTCATGCTGACTTGAATGTTTCACACAATTTGGGCAAGCTGGAGAGCACGGATCACTCCTTCAAATAGCCTTTTCCATTTTCTCCATAACTTCCCGTGGAAAGGCATTTGGTGCCCAGGCTCTTTACAGTCAATCCTTGACTTAAAAAATATGGCAGAATCCAACAGCAATAAAAAAAAAAATCCCCCTTATTGGGAATGATATTGAGACAACTCATGGTCCACTGTTATCAAAGAACTTAACATTTTTAAGGGTATCACCATATGGAGGGTTTTGCAAGGTAAATACATTTACTGTTTTCTCTATGAAACTTGCCCTGTTTACAATAGTGTGAAGAGTGTTTTTACTGCAAGGTAAGTAAAGTTACTGTTACTCTGAGCTTAACAATTCGAGGCTGTATTGCAGTTCTGGGACTGAGGATATTTAGGCTTATGGCGACTTACTGGAACTTCAGTGATGAGGTTGGTCCCAGCAGCACATCAGCTGTGACTGAGCCTTGCCTTCCTTAAAGTCTCCTGCAGCAGATATGGAGGAAGTATGGGAAGCAATGTGGGTGTCACGTATTCATCCGCTTATAGAAATGTGGTTAATTACATTTACTGTCCACACAGGAAAAGTTGTGCCGGGCAGAAACCTAATCCACAGAAGGTTTAATGCTGAGCAGTAATTGTGCAAATGAAACCTGGTGTCATGTATTCATCCACTTATAGAAAAGTGGTTAATGACATTTACTGTCCACACAGGAAAAGTTGTGCCGAGCAGCAACCTAATCCACAGAAGGGTTAATGCTGAGCAGCAATTATGCAAATGAAACCTGGTAACTGACTTTGGGGGTCAAAGGCCGGTTACAGCCTATCAGAACTAAAGGAGGGGTATTTAGGCCCAGTTCTCAGCCTGCTCAGTGCCCTGTTGTGGTTTCCCTTGTGGTTGTCTGAGAGCGCGTTCCTGTTTATAGTTTTCTACCTGGTTTTTTACTTTGTTTATTGACTTCTCTATATTCTGGTATCCTGACTCCTGGCTTTCCTCATCGCTGTGTCCCTTTCTGTGTTCCCTGACCTCGGCTAGTATTTTTGACTATTCTTTGTACGTTAAATCCGGCCATTCTAAGGACCGGTAATACGTTACTTATTTGTCATCCGTGCTGTACAGTCTTACGTGCTGGATCAAACAGTAATCCTGACAGTGGGTTTATAAAGGGAGATGTGGGGCTGTTGATGGGTAATGTGTATGTGAGCTGTGTAATGGGGGAATATGCAGCTGTGGAGAGGAAATGTGGAATTCAGGGGGGTTCTTGTCTTTTTGTCAGCGCCCACCCCCACTAAGTGTACATATTCTCTTTTTCATTGTTCTGTAAAGTTTGCATCTCACTGTATCCTACATTTATATATGTATGTTTGTATATATGTGTGCATCTGTGTGTGACTGTGCGTGTGTCCAGGGGTCAAGTCCTGGGGAAAAAGGTGTGGGAACTCACCCAAGATTCCCGCCTCCCCCCCACCCCCTTAAAAAAAATTTTTTTTTAAAAATTACACTCCTATGCATATAGTGCAGTGCAGGGTGTGTATAATGAATGTAGTGTGTTTGTAGTGAATGCAGAGTATGAATAATAAATGTAGTGTGTTTGTAGTGAATGCAGTGTGAATAATAATTGTCGTGTATTTGTAGTGAGTGCAGAGTGTGTCTAATGAATGCAGTGTGTTTTTAGTGAGTGCAGAGTGTGTATAATGAATGTAGTGTATTTGTAGTGAGTGCAGTGTGTATAACAAATGTAGTGTATTTGTAGTGAGTGCAGTGTGTATAATGAATGCAGAGTGTGTATAATGAATGTAGTGTGTTTGTAGTAAGTGCAAATTGTGTATAATGAATTTAGTGTTTGTAGTGAGTGCAGAGTGTGTACAATGAATGCAGTGTATGTAGTGTGTTTGTAGTGAATGCAGAGTGTGTATAGTGAATGTAGTGTGTATAGTGAATGTAGTGTGTATAATGAATGCAGAGTGTGTATAATGAATGCAGAGTGTGTATAGTGAATGTAGTGTGTTTGTAGTATGTATAATGAATGCAGCGTGTGCTGGATGATGTGTGTGTGTGTGTGTGTGTGTGTGTGTGAGTGCTGGATGATGGGTGTGTGTGTGAGAGTGCTGGATGATGGGTGTGTGTGTGTGTGTGAGTGCTGGATGATGGGTGTGTGTGTGTGATGGATGATGGGTGTGTGTGTGTGGAGTGCTGAATACGGTGTGTGTGTGTGAGTGCTGGATGATGGGGTGTGTGAGTGCTGGATGATGGGGTGTGTGTGCTGGATGATGTGTGTGTGTGTGCTGGATGATGTGTGTGTGTGTGCTGGATGGTGTGTTGTGTGTGTGCTGGGATGAGTGTGTGTGTGTGCTGGATGATGGGTGTGTGAGTGCTGGATGATGGGTGTGTGTGTGCTGGATGATGGGTGTGTGTGTGCTGGATGATGGGTGTGTGAGTGCTGGATGATGTGTGTGTGTGTGTGAGTGCTGGATGATGGGGGGGGGGACTTTTTTTTTACTTTATGTATAATTTTTATTCACCTGGTGGTCCGGTGGAGGGAGCCAGCCGCTGCACAGAGGGGGCATCACACGCTGTGTTCCCTCTCCAGCTCTAACTCTCGCGAGACTCGCCTGTGCGGAGCGTTGCCATGGTAACAGCCGCGGGTCTCGCGAGAGTTATAGCTGGAGAAGGAACACAGCGTGTGACGGCCCCTCTGTGCAGGTAGCAGGGCCGGTCCTGCAGAATCACTAGCGGGAACGGCGTTCCTGCTTTGGAAAAAGTGCAGGAACGCCGTTCCCATGCGTTCCTGCAGGACTCGAGCCCTGCGTGTGTCTGTTTTTATATATGCATCTGTAAGTGTGCATTTATGTGTGTTTCTCTGTTTTCGTGTGCGTGTCTGTGACTTTATGTGTTTGCCTGTGAATGGATATAAGCATTTAATTGTGAATGCATGTTTGTGTCTTTGCATACATATTTGTATTTATGTGTATAACTGTATGCATCTGACCCAGGAGTCAAGAGGAAGGTTATTGGTACTGACTGACACAGAGGAAAATAGAAAGACAGTGTGATTACATCTTAATGGTGTATTCTCAAACCAGATGATGTAGCCCATGGAGCAGCATAGCTAAGGGGAATGGGCCTTGACAGGACAATCAGCTGCTATTGCTGTTTGAAAGAATGGAGGAGCTGATGGAGGGAGTTTGGAAGGTAGTCCAGCAGAAAGGAGTGGCGTGGTTTCAATCCTGTCTTGGGGATGCTCTAGGCAAAGCCAGGTCATCAACGATCCAAGGGACTCGTCCTGCCAGAAGAACCAGGCCACACAAGAATTTGAGCCCCAGCGAGCAGTCCGGTGGTTGGAGAAGGAAGAGCCTATCTGTGGAGACTGGAGAGGTGGATGCGGCTACTGGTGGTGTCCCGCGACTACTGCGAAGCGAGGATGGCAGCAGTGTGCAGACGCGCTGCCGGAAGTGTTCCCGGGAAAGAGGCTGTTGGGAGACGTTCGGGGCTTGAATTGGTACAGTCAGTGACGTTGCAAGGTTCGTGACGCGAACAGGTACCCTGCTAAACTGTCGAACGTTGGGGCGCGAACGGAAAACCACTGTATGTTAGGGCAATGAACAGGAATATGTAGAACGTGCGGCCCGTGAACGGGAAACCACTGTACGTTCGGGCCATGAACAGGGGACTGCCACACAGGGGAAGGCCCGTGAACAGTTATGCATCGGATCTCCCGAATGGGTTGTGGAAACTACCGAACGTTCGGTTGGAGCAGCCAGGGCCTCAAATTCAGCTGAACGTTCAGTCCGCGAACTCAGGACATCAGCAACTGCTTCTGGTTTGGGAATTCAGGGGGAAAAGTCGGTGAACAGGATAAAGGCTCCCCCTTTGATGGCGGGCTTGGCAGCAGGTATGGAATACGCTGGGAGTGCTGCTAGGACCAGGTGCATGGAGGATGGTGCAGTAACAACTACGGGTGAGTCGGCCACCGAAACAGTTGGTCACTTTGTTACTGGCATTAGGATTTCAGTAAGGGAGGAGCCGGGAGCACAGCGAACAGTGGGGGGTAGGTTGGCAGGATAACGACTAAGCCCCTGCATTCTAGTGATGCAAGACACTGTTTTCCCAGTAGGGTCACAGGGGGAGGAGCAGTTCCCCAAGGTCACCTCCTGGGTGGGACGGGGACCACGCACAATGAGATGGTTATGCAGAGGGCCGGAGCTGAAAGACTCACGCCGGAGGGTCCCCACTTAGGTGGGACAGCCCGACAGGATTTCCCCACGGGTGGGCGGTCATCGCCACACTCAGGACTTGGACATCAGGTCCCGTAAGGATGGTGATGGGCAGAGCTCTAGATCTCGCTCTAGGAGTGTGCTTAGGAAGCGGGAGCATGGAGACGGCAGATGGTCACCTGGAGACATTGCCCTAGACTGGCACTTGGGTCCCCCTGTTAGGAGAGATGGTGACAGACAACGGGATCTCGCTCTTCCAGCAGGAGTTCCCAGGAGCGGGCACCCGGTCAAGACAATGGACGTGAGGGGAGGGAGCTTGCCTTATCAGTCCCAGTCCAATGATAGGGAGGTCAGGGCGCAACTGGATGGCCTACCCAGGATGTTTTCTGTTTCCAGGTCCCCGGGTTGGTCGTCCGCTGAGATGGTGAGACCACAAGCCATGGACACATGGCCGGAGGCATCACTCCCCTGGGGCCAGAACAACAACACTCGGGATGCAGCCTCACAGCCTTCAGTGGCAAGAGGTTCAAATGGTGAGTCGGCTACTAACCATAATTCTGAGGCTCTTTTTGAATGTTTGAAATCACTTTTAGAATCTTGGAGTGTGGGTTCAGGTAAAAGGGCAGACTTTAGTCAGGTGTGGGTGCCTAGATCGCAGGGCCATGGAACATGCCTGATGGTGGTCCTGGGGGTGTGGGGGAGCCTGTCAAGCAATGAGGCGGTGATGGTGGTGCCCTCACCAACAGAGGACTTGGGGCACGAGAGGACCGATCTGATTGGGGAGTCCCTGAGGTGGAACGACAAAATGTTCATGTTTCTTTTGCTGGACCTTTGGGCTTTCAGCCCACAGTAAAGGAGAGAATTTGGAAGGGGGAATTTGTGGAGATCTTTTCACTTCTCCCTTTGGAGGATTACATTGATCTCAAGGAGGAGGACAAAAAGGATGGAAAGAAGGAGGAGGAAGAGAAAAAGAGACGTTATTGGAAAATCCCAAAGTCATTTGGTAATTGGCTTCGGCTCTTTGCATCCTAGCCAGTGTCATGGGCGAGAATTGTTCACACTTGTTCTGCTATCTGGATGGTGTCTGTGAGGCATATAAGACCTATGGAGGCTTGGCATGGTGGCATTATGATGAACAATTTCAGGTGGGATCAGGTGGGATTTCCTACTTTGGATGAAGATGATGGCGCAGAAGGCTTCCCCCTTTTAGTCCAGGGCCAGCGCGGGACCTTCCTCCACCTCATCAGCCACTCTTAAAAAGGGTTTCTGCTGGCTTTTCAATGAGGGCCAGTGCAAGTGGGGAGCCACTTGCCGGATCAAACATGAATGTTCGGGATGTGAGAATCATGGCTACAATCAATGCTTCAAGCGGGGGAAGTCGTCTGCGGCAGGTGGAGCTTCAGGGACAGCAACCGCACCCCTGCCGCTAGGGGTGTCGCCGGTGAAGGTAGGAATGATGTTGCCAAGGCTAAACAGCTACGTTAATCAGGTGGATGCGACGTTGCTACAGGACAGGTTTGTTTTGTTATTCCATTCAAGGAGAGGAAGATGGTTCGGAGTGTGCGTAATTTAAAATCAGTGGGGAAATTTCCTGGTATTGTGCGGGAAAAGTTGCTCAAGGACGTGTAACTGGGAAGGATGGCAGGGCCGTTTGAGGAGCCCCCACTGGCAGACCTCTGAGTTTCTCCTTTGGGCGTGGTGCCCAAGAAGGAACCTGGTAAGTACCTGTTAATACATAATTTATCGTATCCAAAGGGTACGTCGGTGAATGATGATATTGATAGAGATCTCTTTTCATCTCTTGCTCTTACTTCAAAAAAATTTAGTTACTTCCTGGAGTGGGTGATCAAGGTGGAGGCGGACCCTAGGTTCATTGTCCATTAGTTAGATAATTTCCTCTGTGTAGGGCCTGCGGGTTCGGATGTGTGCCGGGTTGGGTTGCGAACATTGGAATGAGTTGTGCAAGTTTTCGGGATTCCGTTGGCTAGTGACAAGACAGTGGGTCCTACGATGTGTTTGTCCTTTTTGGGTCTGGAGATCGATTCGGTACGGGGTGAGTGTCGCCTGCAGGAGGACAAGCTAATTGCTCTTCGGCAGGTGGTTTTGGAGGTCAGGGGGTCCAAGAAGGTTACATTACAGGCGCTTCAGTCATTGCTTGGTCGTCTGAATTTTGCTTGCCAGGTGATACCAGTGGGTCGGGTCTTTAACAGGTTCCTAGCTAGGGCATTGGTTGGCGTTGCGTTCCCGCACCATCTGATTCGGGTCTCCACATCCATGAGGGCTGATTTGGATGTCTGGGCGATTTTTCTACGGGATTTCAACGGGTAGGTATTTTTTCAGAAAGCAACAATTTCTTCTCCTGATCTGAAATTGTTCACGGATACGTCGGGGAGTATGGGGTTTGGTGCTTATTTTGCGGGTCAGTGGTGTGTAGAACCATGGCTAGAGGAATGGAAGGCCAGTCCACTCATTCGCAATCTAGCCTTTTTAGAGTTGTTCCTGTTGGGGGTGGCATTGGCCTTGTGAGGGCACTAGTTGAGAGATAGGGAGGTGATCTTCTTCACAGACAACATGTCTGTAGTGTATGCGGTCAATGGTCTATCTGCTTCTTTGATCCCTGTGGTTCTGCTTCTTCGCCGTTTTGTCCTCTATTGCATTAAGTTTAATATGGTTTTTAGAGCTAGACATGTACCTGGGTTGTTGAATGTCGTTGCTGATTCGCGCTCTCATTTTCAGTGGGCAAAGTTTCGATCGGCGATTCCAGGTGCGCTGGCTGAGGGAATTTCATGTCCGGAGGAAGTGTGGCAGCTCAGGACCTGTCTGGGGGTTCTCGACTCGAAGGGGGTTCGTTTTGGTACTTTGATGTGGTTCATTTGTAGGTTATTCATCACCTTCTGAGGTGGGACGGAACATGATGATGCTAGCCTTCTTGTTTAAACTTAACGGCTGGGTTGATATGACCAAACATTTTATCGTTCGTCAGGCCCTTAAGGGTTTTTGTAAGGGGAGGAAGATGCGGGATTTACAGCACCGGTGTCTTTCGAGATTTTGCAAGGTTTGCCAAGCGCACTTTCAGAGGTTTATTTTTCAACATATGAAGTGCTTTTGTTTTCAGTAGCATTTAATTGGGCCTTCTTTGGGGCATTTCGGGTGAGTGAACTGGTGAGCGGTAATAGGTTTGGCGGTGGAGGTCTGCAAAGTTCGGATGTCGAATTATGGGATGATAGGGTGGTGTTACATTTGGAGTGCTCTAAGACTGACATTTTCAGAAAAGGTTGCACGGTGGTGCTATTTTCGGAGCCAGGGGTCAGGGGTCAGGGTTTGCCCAGTGTATTCGGCATTCGCCTTTACGACGGGCTGGTTCCCGGGTTCATTTTTCTCTCACTCCGATGGGTCCTCATTATCAAAGTTCCAGTTTAGCAAGGTCTTTCGGTTGGCTCTGGTTGGGGGTTGCTACTGTACATGTTGTTAATATGTTTTTCTCCCGTAGGTTGGAGTGCTTGAGTGATTGGACACTGGGCTGCAGTTCATTAACACGGCATACAGCTGGGCTTTTCTCTTTTAGTAGTCCGTGTTCTGTGGTTTGGTTTTCGGGGTTTCAGTTGGCAGGGAGTTTGTTTTGAAATATTTAAACGTGTTAGGGCAGGTCAGGTGCCGATTGTGGTGTTGATTCACGCTGGGGGGGAACGACTTGGGGCTGGCCCGCAGTGTGAATTGATTACACAAATGAAGATGGATGTGGATACTTTGAGGCAGCTTGTCCCAGGTGTGGTGGTAGTCTGGTCAGAGATGGTTCCCCGGCTTCAGTGGCGGTATGCTAGGGATCTTGGGGCATTGGAGAAGAGCAGGGTCAAGGTTAATATGCTAATGGCTAACTATGTTTGAAGTGTGGGGGTGAGACAGAGGGTTTTGGAAGCTAAGCTTCCAAGATACTACCGTCGGGATGGAGTTCATCTCTTGGATGTCGGTACAGACTTTTTGTTATTAGGCTTTCAGGATGGTTTGCAGAAGGCGTTGCTTGTTGGGGGGCGATCAGGTAGCTGAAGGAGTCAGGCTCTGAGCTGTGGCGGGGGATGGATAGAAAAGTTGGGGTGTAGGTCGCTTGTTCAGCGGTAGGATAGTTTTAGTTCAATAAGAACAGTTAGGTTGGAATTGTTATTGGTTCAAGCTCGTTGGTAGCTCCGAACTTGCTGGGTGTAGGGTGTATCTTGGTATACCTCAATATTGTAAAAATTGGAGTATCATACCCTCTGTGGCAACGGTTCATGTACTCTTGTATTATATGTTATAATGGTTATCAGCTATTGTTATGTGGGTCATTGTCTGGGGTAGAGTTGTGTAAAAGAATGGGGGTGAATATGAAATGTTCAAGTATGTTTACAATGACCTTAAATTATTTATGTTCATTTTTAAATAAAAGCTGTGATAATTTTTCCCACAACATGATGTCTGAATCTTATTGGAGGATTGTGGGTTTTATAAGCGTATGCTGTTGAAAAGGGGACTATGCATATGTCATGTAGCCCATGGAGCAGCATAGCTAAGGGGAATGGGCCTTGACAGGGCTAGGAAACAGGCAAAGAGCGTGGATAAGGCTTGGGATGGTCTGAAAGAGAGTAGAGGAGATTAGGGGCTATCTTAACTAATCCTCACTTACCTGTTGTTGTCCCACCCTCCCTCCCTTTTTGGTATGGAGTACCTGCTTGGTCATGGCGGTGGGGGATGGACAGAAAAGTTGAGCTGTAGGTCGCTTGTTCAGCGGTAGGATAGTTTTAGTTCACTAAAAACAGTTAAGTTGGAATTGGTATTGGTAGGTTCAAGCTCGTTGGTGGCTCAGAACCTGGTGGGTTTTATAAGCGTATGCCACCGAAAAGGCGACTATGCATATGCATGGACAACTGATGTGTTTTTTTAAACATCTCAGCCCATAAATAAGATTCCACCTGATCTATATTTCCAGTTCACCTACATTAGCTCACAATTTGCAATTCCCCTCCACAACACTTGTTATAATGAATGCATTCTTATAGGAACTTTTAAGGCATCATAACCATTACAGTGCACTGTACTGGTTTGACTACACACAAGGCACTGTAATCACTATAGCCTGCTGTGGTAGTTATGGTGGTTGGAGTATTCTTTTAATAAAGTTTAACTCTACTTAGAAATGGTGCAGTAAAATGGTATACTTTAAGCACGAAAACAACTTTGTCCTAATGAAACACATTAAATTTTTTTTGACGGTTAGGAAAGAAAAGAAAAGAAAGTGAGATGGCACTGAGGTACTTCTCCCCTGAACCTTTTGATTATTGACTGCTGCTGATCACGTCTTCACCACTTTACTATAACAATGACATGCTGCATGTTAGATTCATATGCCTAATCTAATGTATTTTAGACTCAGAGATTCAGATTTGACAAATAAAATAATTCTGAGCTGCCTAAATGACCACATCATTTTGGTTGCTTCAGGATTCGGGGCTATTCGTTCCACTGCATAACCTTATCTTATCAAGCCATAAATGGGTGCAAGTAATAAAAGTCTAGCAATTGGGCAGCTATTGCTGTTATTCAGCCTAATTTCAGCTAAACCAACCAGGGACATTGCTGAGCATCTAACATTCATAAAAAATTTTTTTTTCAAGAATGTTTGTTTATAAGAACCGAACAAGTCTACTGTTTTCTCAGTCCTGTTAGCATGAAATAGAAGGAACCAGGTATTATTTCCCAATTTCCATCCAGATATTTTTTTTACTATTACAAGCCCTATTGGGTTTGCTCCTAATGATTAAATTAAAAACTAGAGAAACCTATTCTCGAGTGCAGGTATAGGCAATCTTTGGCAGTCCAGATGCTGTGGACTATTTTTCCTGTAATGGTCTTACAGCAATAATGCTGGCAAGCATCAAGTGAGATGTAGTCCACAACATCTGGAGTGCCAAAGGTTGTCTACCCTTGCCCTAGTGACTCAGTGATTTATTAGGCCACCCTGAAGTTAGCTTTAAATAAACCTCCACTTTTGCAAAGGCCAATATATATCTACTGAATTCTTTGACAGATGACACCATACTTCCTAGGAAGACAGACTATTAGGCGACAACTTTTGAATGTATGTAAAGTGATAAAATGTAAGATCAAAAATAGAAGTAAATGTGAAAATATTTATTATGGGTATACATGCACAAAATTCCAGTGACATGGAAGGGGGAAAGATGGTAATATTCAAGTGACAACATTCTGTTCCGTTAATGTATGAGTGTGTGTGTGTCTAAAATAAAATCTGTAATATTGCATACCCATTAATCATTGTAGAAATTTCAAATAAATGCATATGAAAAATTTTACATTCTGAACAGTCATCTAAACACATTATGGCTGTTTTGTGCCTAATTTTTTGTTTAACAAAAAGCACTTTTATACATACAGTACTTTTAATACACATGTATTGTAAGTTTAATGGACACTTCAGACCTCTAAAGCATTTTAACTTGTTGAAGTACTTTATGTGTCAAGAGTGTTTCCTTTATTTTTTAATTTAAAAAAAATTGTAACCTTAACCCCTTAAGGTCGTTATAGCTTTCTATGGCATTCACAAATGAGCTTAAAAGCCATTGCAGTGACATCGAGCACTGTAACAGATTTCAGCCCCTGAGCTGCCAGGTACTTACCTACAATCACATGGCCACAATAACCGGCTGAAGCTCTGCTGTCAGGCAGTCACCAAAAGCATTCAATCTTAAGGACCCACAGCGCTATATATTTATACATATATATATATAAATATACATTGAACAAAATTATAAACCAACACTTTTGTTATACTTGGGAGACTTCACTGAACACAAACATTAGTGTTTCAAAACAGTAAAACATATTACATTGTCAGTAAAAGTGCCGTTCATGTGTGAAAAATGCAAAAAACTTAACTTTTACAAAAAATATTATCGTTGTAATACAATTTACCATTTTTAAAGACAAATATTTGTGTTCAACAAAGTCTCCCGAGTAAAACAGTACCCCCCCATGTACAGGTTTTATGGTGTCTTGGAAAGTTACAGGGTTAAATATAGTGCTTGCGAATTACATTCTCTGCACTTTCTGCCTGGGTTGTCTCAAGAGGAGAGCACATTAACCACAGGAGATATAGAGAGATTAATTGAGCACCTGAGGTCAGGCAGGGCTGCCACCAGAAATTTTGGGGCCCCTAACTCAGGTCAGGGTCTGGGCCCCCTGGGGCCCGCCTCCAAATACCACCCACAGGAATACACACACAGACACAAACACACACACTGATACAAAAGGACACAGATACATACTAACAGACACACATACTGAAATAGACATACACGCATACAGGCATACATACTGACACACACATACTGAGACATACACACATATACAGACACATACTAACATACATACAGACACACATGCATGAGGACATAAAGACACATACATACATACATACATACACACTGACATACATACAGACATACATACATACAGGGAGTGCAGAATTATTAGGCAAATGAGTATTTTGACCACATCATCCTCTTTATGCATGTTGTCTTACTCCAAGCTGTATAGGCTCGAAAGCCTACTACCAATTAAGCATATTAGGTGATGTGCATCTCTGTAATGAGAAGGGGTGTGGTCTAATGACATCAACACCCTATATCAGGTGTGCATAATTATTAGGCAACTTCCTTTCCTTTGGCAAAATGGGTCAAAGAAGGACTTGACAGGCTCAGAAAAGTCAAAAATAGTGAGATATCTTGCAGAGGGATGCAGCACTCTTAAAATTGCAAAACTTCTGAAGCGTGATCATCGAACAATCAAGCGTTTCATTCAAAATAGTCAACAGGGTCGCAAGAAGTGTGTGGAAAAACCAAGGCGCAAAATAACTGCCCATGAACTGAGAAAAGTCAAGCGTGCAGCTGCCACGATGCCACTTGCCACCAGTTTGGCCATATTTCAGAGCTGCAACATCACTGGAGTGCCCAAAAGCATAAGGTGTGCAATACTCAGAGACATGGCCAAGGTAAGAAAGGCTGAAAGACGGCCACCACTGAACAAGACACACAAGCTGAAACGTCAAGACTGGGCCAAGAAATATCTCAAGACTGATTTTTCTAAGGTTTTATGGACTGATGAAATGAGAGTGAGTCTTGATGGGCCAGATGGATGGGCCCGTGGCTGGATTGGTAAAGGGCAGAGAGCTCCAGTCCGACTCAGACGCCAGCAAGGTGGAGGTGGAGTACTGGTTTGGGCTGGTATCATCAAAGATGAGCTTGTGGGGCCTTTTCGGGTTGAGGATGGAGTCAAGCTCAACTCCCAGTCCTACTGCCAGTTCCTGGAAGACACCTTTTTCAAGCAGTGGTACAGGAAGAAGTCTGCATCCTTCAAGAAAAACATGATTTTCATGCAGGACAATGCTCCATCACACGCGTCCAAGTACTCCACAGCGTGGCTGGCAAGAAAGGGTATAAAAGAAGAAAATATAATGACATGGCCTCCTTGTTCATCTGATCTGAACCCCATTGAGAACCTGTGGTCCATCATCAAATGTGAGATTTACAAGGAGGGAAAACAGTACACCTCTCTGAACAGTGTCTGGGAGGCTGTGGTTGCTGCTGCACGCAATGTTGATGGTGAACAGATCAAAACACTGACAGAATCCATGGATGGCAGGCTTTTTAGTGTCCTTGCAAAGAAAGGTGGCTATATTGGTCACTGATTTGTTTTTGTTTTGTTTTTGAATGTCAGAAATGTATATTTGTGAATGTTGAGATGTTATATTGGTTTCACTGGTAATAATAAATAATTGAAATGGGTATATATTTGTTTTTTGTTAAGTTGCCTAATAATTATGCACAGTAATAGTCACCTGCACACACAGATATCCCCTAACATAGCTATAACTAAAAACAAACTAAAAACTACTTCCAAAAATATTCAGCTTTGATATTAATGAGTTTTTTGGGTTCATTGAGAACATGATTGTTGTTCAATAATAAAATTAATCCTCAAAAATACAACTTGCCTAATAATTCTGCACTCCCTGTAAATTCATACATACTGACAGACATACAGACACTGACATCCATACACACATACATTCATAATGGCATACAGACATACACAGACATACATTCATAATGGCATACAGACATACATACATACATACATGCATATATACAGACATACTGACAGACATACATACATACTGACATACATGCATACAGACATCCATACACACATACACACAGACAAAAGTTCATAATGATATGCAGACATACATTCATACTGACATACATATATACATACATAATGACATACAGACATACATTGATACTGGCATACATACATATAGACATACACACATACATACTGACAGACATACATACAGACATATATACATACATACTGACAGACATACAGACATATATACATACATACTGACAGACATACATAATGACATACATTGATATATGCATACATACATACATACAGACAGACATACGTGCATACATACATACATACATTCATTCATAATGACAGACATACATACAGACAGACATACATGCATACAGACATACATACATACAGACATAATGACATACAGACATACATTGATACTGGCATACATACATACAGACATACACACATACATACTGACATACATATATACATACATACTGACAGACATACAGACATATATACATACATACAGACATACTGACAGACATACATAATGACATACATTGATATATGCATACATACATACATACATACATACATTCATTCATAATGACATACATACATAAATACAGACATACATACAGACAGACATACATGCATACAGACATACATACATACAGACATACATACATACACACATACAGCAAACCAGTAACCAACCTCATGCTGAAGAGTTGCATTAACAACGAAACAGCTGTCCATGAGTGGTTCACTGGTTTTGCATCTTATCCTAAATTGTGTTCCAAGCAGTTGTATACTGCAAACACAAATTAAAAGGAATCCATGTTTAAAATGGAATGAGGCAAAAATGTGATTCTTTGTTAAACTAATTTGCATATGCCCACCCAGAATCCTTTGCGGCTGTAACATCACTGCTGATTTGGAATTTCTGTGGGAAAAGCAAGTCTTATGGCTTGGCTGGTGTGCAGATTTTTGTTTAGCATTGTATTAACTATACACACATACAGACAGACATGCATACATTCATACACACACACACACAGAGCTCATTTTCCAGCCACCCTCCTGTTTCTTACCTTTTCATTGCAGGAGGGTGGCTGGGGCTGATGGGAGTAGTCGGCTGACCCTCCCTCACTGCCGCATGCGCGCTCCTCCCACGCGGAGTGAGCTGGGAGGAAGTGACCACTTCCTTCCAGCAGCACTTGCGCTGCGGCTGCTTTTTTTTTTTAAAGGGGCCCGGTCGCGCTATACCACGGCAACAGCGCTGACCGGGCCCCTGAAGATATAGGGCCCATCGGGTGACCCTAAGTGCATGGTGCCGCTACACGTGAGTTCTACTGTTTTTTTTCTATGATTTGATTTCACCAAATGTTTAAGTGATCACCGATCACGATCAATCAGGATTTTTTTTCCTACCACATTTCTTCCTCGTAAACGATGGTTCCCCAATATCCTTCCAGTTTTTAATAATGCGTTGGACAGTTCTTAACCCAAGTTTAGTAGTTTCTGCAATCTCCTTAGATGTTTTCTCTGCTTGATGCATGTCAATGATATGACCCTTCTCAAACAGACTAACATCTTTTCCACAATCACAGGATGTGTATTTTGACATGGTTGTTTGAAAAAATGAGAAGCTATTCATTGCATCAGTTAGCGTTAAATAACTTGTTGCCAGCTAAAAGATAATCGCCCATGCAGTAACTATCCAATAGGAGGCTCTTACCTATTTGCTTAGTTAAATCCAGGTTGCAACCTTTTTTTTTTGCCAGGCAGTGTATATTAAGCAAAACCTTGTATGTCTAAGCCTTATGTGTATTGAGTTAACATTCAATATTGCATTGTTTGCACATGGCACTCTTTTAAAAGAACTCCTGTTTATTAAATATTTGGCATCGCCTTGTGGACACCAAGGAGCTGGAATTTTGTCAGGTTAACACCTAACTTTATGGGTTCCAATAGTGGAGGGATTAGAGGGGTTTTAAGCTATGCCAGCTATTAAGAAGTGGCAGATTCTTCTTCGTGTTTCATATTCACACATTTTAAAAAAAGTCTACATTTTCTGTGATCATATTCATATATTTGTATTCTTAAATGGTTAGTCTGTACTGTGTTAATATATAAACATGACTATACATGTATACTATACAATATAGATTGTCAAATAAGTGGTAACAATTTTGGAAACCATAAAAAAGCAGTGATATAAATGATAATAGAATGCATCAGGAAGACACAGAAAGAGAATGCTCAAAACAAATAGTAGTTAACAGTAATGCAGAAGGATTCTGATTTGAATACCAGCTTTATTCCATGAAAACAAAATAAATGACTCTTTAAATGATTAATTTGGCTTGAAAATGTCCCCTTACTTGACATTTTGTAGTTTCGTGAACTGTCATCATTAACCATTTCATAGCCATAAAGTTATGATTGCATGATATATATCACAAAATTTTCCTTTTGAGATGTGGATAAGTGGAGAATGCAAAAATGTATTCCAGTGAAAAGAACGTTTAAATCAAAATTATGCACAAAGCTCACATCCCTTAAATTATTACCCAAATAATGACATATTTACAGAATTAAACATATTTGGATATGAATTACCACATCTATGTCAATACACATTGCTACTCCTAATTATAGATTTGCCAACCAATATTAAATAGATTTATTTTACCACATCCACCACAAACACCAACCAAGGCACTACTGTGGTCAATGCCAGAGTGGATATAGACTGATGGACATGCAATTCTTCATTCAGAGATGTTAAAAAGTATGTAATAACATGAAGAACAAAATATACCAAAGCAATGCACACATGTTATAGGAAGAGAATATATTCTGTTTCAGACTCGATATTGGCTCATGTTTACTGTCCTCTATCATTTAATTTTTCCAGTTAGGCTAAGACAATTTAACAGCAATTTAAGCAATTTTAGCAATTTGAAATTATAGGGGGCCTGGGGGCATGAAACAAGGGAGGGAGGGGAAATAGATGACATACGAAATTCTGTCACCAGCATGCAGTGTACTGACAACAGACATATTTTTTGCACAGAATTGACATTGTTTTAAGTGGTTAAAGATTGAATATTTGGAACCAGGGATGTATCTATTGCGAGGCAAACAAGGCATTTTCCTTGGGCGGAACTTTACAGGACAAAAAACACCGTCCTAAAAAATCCACCTAGCTATCCCAAAAGTAGGGAGGCTGGGGGATTTAAATAAATTTAAAAAATAATAATAGTGGCGGGGCCTGACTGCAGAACAGAGCAGACGCATGGTGCTGCTGCTCCTGCAATCTCACACAAAAAGATCCAAATCCTGACGAACTGAACCTGAGACCCGACTTCTTTTGGCTCTTATGTGACTTGGGATACCGAGACCTACAGGATGACACCTCTCCCGAGGTTCTACACGTTGGTCCCGATAGTCCAGCCATTGAGGCTTACACACGAGGCGTATAAGGGAGAGACGGCCAATCTCCCGCCGCCCAAACACACCGCAAAGCACAGCCTGAGCCACCGTTCCCTCACTATGGACCGGCGGAACCAATCTGACACACAAAGCTACATGGCCTGCAACTGACCACCCTGGCAGAGGCCCTGGGTATGCTGAACCCAGCAATGTGGAGGATGCACGCTCATGCAACCCCAACCTACCAGCCTGGACCTTATTTTCCAGAAATTTTGGGCCCAACTGGAACAACACCAGGCCCTTCCCCACTCATGGAGTAAAGTCAGAGGCGAAGGTGACTGATCCCGGGTACAAGGAGTCCCCCTACGCCTGTCAAAGCTACTATATACCCACCCAGGCCGGAGGTCTTCAGGAGGCTCCCTCCACAGCTTCAGCCACCACACTGCTGGCGGCGGCAAAACACCGGGGCCACCCGCAGCGCCCGCAGAGGGAAAGACCCGGCTCCCCTATATGCCCGAGTCTGTGGCAAATAGAAGCCGACCCAACATGAGGCCCCTCTTCCCTCAACACCAGTCGGAATCATACAGTTCACGCATGCTCCGACCGCCACACGACCGGCCAGAGGAATTTGCTGAACAGCGACCCGCATACTGGGCCAACACATGCGACAGAGTACCCTACATGGACTGAGAACTGGGAAGACCAACAATACCACAGCTGAGTATAGCCCAATATCTGAGCGAACACTAACCCTCAGAGACAATATCACTTGATCAATAGTCGTTATTTATCAATCCATGCAACGGTTAATACCCAGTGACCCCTCTTTTCACCTCAGCTATATCCTTCTCGTTTTTCTTTGAAAAGTATCAGTCTGCTATTGAATACCTTTGATGTTCCCATACCGGCAGTAGCCTTGAACATAATGCCGCATGTGTGCCCTAGTCCATAGTGAGTGCAGGGGATCACTCTCACTACTCGACCTCTAGCTCAATGCCTAGTATATGTTTCTTGTATAGAGCTTAATCTAACCTTATCTAAACGGCATAAGCTGACAGCCTTAAGCAGACTCCCACCAGACCCAGTGTAGCCAGGGCATCAGCCAGTCATATTTTATCAGCATGATATACCATGGATTGCATTCGTGTTTATTTTTATTTATATTGCTTCTGTTGAAACTAGTACTCCTACTTAAGCGCCCTCAGGCAACTATATATCTTGTGTACTTACAAATTATTATTATTTTTTTTATTCTTTATTTTTCACTCGATAGGTGTGACAAGTGCTCAAAAAAACGTTCGGGCTTACGCAGAAGCCAACATGAATATCGTAAGTGCTAACATAATGCAATTTGAGTAGGCAATGCAAGTCCATCCTGTATCCCTGCACAATTTGTCTCTCACCGAGGGATTTTTATTTTTATTCAGGCATGTGGGCAGCATAAGGGGCCCCATCTTTTCTCATTTTCTCATAACTAACCCTGCTCATGGGCTTTCCAGTTCCTCCAACAGCTTGATCATGCCTGGTATAAAATATCTTTCCTTCGAAACCAAGGGAAAAGAGAAAAATATATAACATGAAATGAAATAAGAAGTGAAAAAGAAAGTGTAGGAAAAAGGAGTGAGAAAAGATATAGAGTCGAGAAAAGATGAGAGGAGAGAAGGGGCTTCTTACAGTATTATAGCCATATTTTCCATGGGGGGGCCTCCCATAGCTATCCGAGTCCACTCTCTAATCTGAACCCTGTCAGTCTCCACTCGAGCCTACTGGGCTATTGTCCCATGGTTCCCAAAGTCGTTGGAAAGACACCGTCGTTCCCTTTACCTTAGCTGTCAAATCGTCCATAATTCTACATTCTCAAACTCTGGACCTTCTGGCTTTAGCCACGCAGTCGCTATTGCTCTGCGCGCACTTAGAGTTATTTTATGTATTAGTTTCTGCTCTCTCCTAGTCCACCCATCTACTGATCTGTTTAGCAAGTATATCCATGGGTCCATCTTCAGGGGTCTGTCAAATGTTTGTTTCAGCAGATCCTCCACTGCCTTCCAAAATCAGCGTATCTTCGAGCAATCCCACCACATGTGGATGTGCGTTCCGCGGGCTCCACAGTCCCTCCAGCAGTCGTCCGTGTCCAGTATGTGCATTTTGAATAGCTTTACGGGTGTAGTATACCACCTGAGCATGGTCTTCCATGTCTGTTCCTAGAGTGTGACACATATGGAAGCATTTTTATTCGCTTCCCATATCTCCTGCCACTCGATTCCTTCCAAGACCTCCCCTAGGTCCGCCTCCCATTGCTCGGTGTATGTCAATCTCCCCCACTCTTTATTTTCTGCACTAAGGTGGGCATATAGAAGTGTGATCAATCCCTTAGGTGCCAGTTCATCCATGCATAATTTATCGAAGAAAGTCAGCCTTCTCAGGGCTGCTGCTCTAATATGTGGTCTTCTAACAAAATCTCGTATCTGAATATATCGAAAAAAAATCTGCTGGGGTTAAATGGTTGCCTTATTGTATTTCCCCAAACTGGATGATCTCTCCGTTTCGATATAACTTATGGATCCGCTGTAGTCCAGTTCTTTCTATGTTTCAAAAGTCCCTTGGAGCCATTCCGGGTTGGAACTCCCTGTTTCTAAGTAGTGGAGTAAGAGGGGAGGGGGTCGACATCAACCCGTACTTGGCATTATTCGTATCCCATATATGAAGTGAGTTGAGTATGGCCGGACAAGTCACTCTTATCATAGGTCTATGTTATCAGCATGATATACCGTGGGGGACATCTGAGCCCACCAGCATGGACTCAATCTCCACCCACCTCCTTTCTTCCGGCGGGGAGTGCCACATGGCTCTCTGCGTCAATTGAGCCGCAAGATAGTAAAAATATAGGCTAGGTAGGCCCAGCCCCCCTCTATCCTTGCGCCTATACAGGATTTGTCTGAAGATCCTGTGCCTCTTATTCTGCCAAATGAAATCCCCTATCGATTTTTGTAATGGTGACAGTTGCGTTTTTGCAACTCGTACGGGCAGTGCTTGGAATAGGAATAAGAGGCGTGTAAGGATGTTCATTTTAACAGAGTTGATCCATCCTATCCAAGAGATGGGTTTGTCCGTCCATTTTTCCAGGTCTCTTGTCAACGGCCTTAGCATGGGAGTATAATTGGCAGAATATAGACGTTCCGGTTCTGCCATTAGGTGTATACCTAAGTATGTCAAGGAGTCTTTTTCCATCCAGATATTGTAAGTCTCCTGTATTCTAACTGTTTCTGCCTCCGTTAGGCCTACTGACATAGCACTGGATTTGTGGATATTCGCTTTATATCCGGACACCTCCCTGTATTCTGTTATTACCTCCTGCAGTGCCGACATTGAAGCTGTCGGGTCTGTTATGGTCAGGAAGACGTCGTCCACATATGCCGAGACAGTAAATTCTTTATCTCCCACACTGACTCCTCTGATGTTCTAGTGTTTGCGTATTGCTTGTAATAAGGGTTCCAGCGCCAAAACGAAGAGAAGAGGGGAGAGTGAGCACCCCAGTCTGGTCCCGTTGTAAAGCCTAAATGGTTTCAGCGGGGCTCCCGTTATCTGTACCTGTGCCCTCACCTTATGATACATCGCCCTTACGACAGTTATGTATTCCTCCGGGAAGTCCAGATGCTTCAACACTGAGAACAGAAATTGCCACCTTGTCGAAGGCCTTTTCTGCGTCGATGGACACAATCAGGGAGGGCGTCTTGGTGGCCTTTTGCTTCCAAATCAGGTCGACATTCCTCCTGGTATTCTCAAATAATTGCCTACCTTGGATAAAACCTACCTGGTCTGCGTGTATAAGTGAGTTCAGCTTAGGCAGTAGCACGATCGTGGCAAGGGACATATCTGGGTCTAGACTCCCTCCCCACCTCAGGTTGTCAAAAAGCCTTACCAGGCTAGGTGTAAGCTCTTCCCTACAGGTCTTGTAGTACGTGCCATCGAATCCGTCCGGTCCCGGTGCTTTGTTACCTTTCAGGCCCGATATGGCTCTATCCACGTATTCTTCTGTGATTTCTGCCGCCAGACCATTCACCACCTCCCTATTTAATTTTGTCATTCCTAAGGCGTCTAGATATTTTAGTATATGTTCCTCTTCTTGCTCTTCTTGAGTATTCCCCTCCGGTGTGTGATGGTATAGACGTTTATAATACTCCTCAAAGACCTCTGCTATGTCTGTCGGCATTGATTTTGTTGTGCCATCTGGGTGTCTTATGGCCATGATATGAGACCGTTCCTGTCTGGGTCGAAGCGTCCTGGCCAGGAGAGTGTCCATCTTGTTTGCTTTTTATGAAAAATGCACATTTTGACCATACCGTGGACCTGGCTCTTTCGTCTAACAACAGTGTACGAATGTTTCTTCTCACTGCTTCTAACTGCCTGTAGATCTCCGCATTCGGGGTTGTTTGGTGTTTCTGTTCAAGGGTTCTCAGTTGTCCCAATAGGGTCTCCAGCTTTTGATGTTTATTTTTCTTCTTTCTGGTGGCTAACTTGATCAGTGTCCCTCGCACCACCGCCTTATGTGCCGCCCACACCGTACTCGCGCTTACCTCCGTGGTGTCGTTCATGTTGAAGTATTCTATTATGTTGAAGGATAAAATGAGGGCTTCAGAGTATCAGTTGGGGGTTTTCAATATATATTTTTAATTGCTATAATTTACTTTCAGTCTAGACAGTAGATTCTATGGTAAATATGCTAAATATGCGCAATCTAGACATATATTTCTAGCTCATAAGATAATTCTCTACTGTTCAAAAAAAGAAAATGTGCACTGTACATTAAACCACAATGTTGTTCACCATTGTTTATTGATAAGATTGCATCAGCTATTTTGGCTGTGCAAATCTGTTTTTTAATCCATGCACGACATAAATAAAGAATTTAAAAATAAATAAATAATAATAATAATTGTGAGTGTTGGGGGAAAATGTGTGTGTGTGCTTGTCAGTGGATGTGAGTGTGTGTGTGTCAGTGAATGTGAGTGTATATGTCAGTGAATGTGTGTGTGTGTGTGAGTGAGTTAGTGAGTGAATGTGAGTGTGTGTGTGTCAGTGAATGTGAGTAAGAGAGTGTGTGTGTCAGTGAATGTAAGTCAGTGAATTTGAGTATGCGTGCGATAGCAGGGACGTATTAGCCATGAGGCAAACAAGGCATTTGTCTTGGGCGGCATTTTCCAGGGGGCGGCAAAGAAAGCCTAGGGCAGCACAAAACCAGGATACACCACTGTGTCAGTGAGTGTGTGTGTGTTAGTGAATGTGTGTGTCTGTCAGTGAGTGTGTGTGTATGTCAGTGAGTGTGTGTGTGTGTCAGTGAATGTGTGTGTGTGTGTGTCTGTCTGTCAGTGAGTGTCTGTGAGTGTGTGTGTGTGTGTCTGAGTGATTGTGCATGTCTGTCAGTAAGTGGGCGCATCTGTCAGTGAATGTATGTGTCTGCCAATGAGTTATTGCGTCTGTTAGTGTGTGTCTGAATGATTGTATGTGTCGGTCAGATTGTATAAAATCAGTGAGTGTATGTGTGTGTATGTCAGTGTATCTGAGAGTGTGTGCTGGTCCGTGAGTGTGTCTGTAATGTGTGTACGTTAACAGGAAGAGGTGTGGCCTTGGCAGGAATGGGCGGGTAATTTAAATTAGGGGGTGCCTGGGATCTGTCATGCTTAGGGCAGCACCATTTTAAAATACCCCACTGAAGCTACCCATACTGAAAGTATCATAAGGTAGTAGCACATATCTCTATCTCTATCATTTTGTATTTAAGTCCTCTTTACACATACCACACCAACTTTTTGTGTTTTTATATCATATTGCAAACAAAAGCAACATTTTGACCTCCCGATGAGGTCTTTGTCATATGCACTGATCTTCATTAAAGCTGGCATTTGGTCATCTATGAGTCCATGTATCATTTCTGCTATTCTACTTGTGTATTGAGGTTTGCCAGTGTCAGGTCTGGATTTGGACACTGCATTAGTAACCCAGAAGAGTGCCGATTCCTATTTTCAACACTATAACATGTTGCAAAGAGCCCCATTTAACATTAAATATCAATATTTTAAAAATCTATTGATGCTTTTTAGTGCATCCTTGAACTGACTGCAAATAGAAAAGAGACTATAACGACACTGACTGTACCTGATAGCATTCCATTTATATCATAGTTCATTCTTTTAGTTAATGCAACATTCCGGTAATATATCGAGAAGCGATAGTCCAGGTCTGGTCCAATGGCCTACTGATGACCATTACTATCATTATTACTAGGACATCAGGGTCAGATTACTTACTGTTACTTACAGTAGACCTCTTCAGGGAGGGATCTGAGCCATGGCCTCTGTGGCAGTGTAATCTGAAGACATTGTTACATTAAACATGCACATGATAGTTATAGAAGTATTCTTGCTTAAACTTTTTTAATTTCTGATGTTATATAATTATTTTTATGTACTGGACTTAGAGTTGCATTTTAGGGGTAAGTATTATGTTAGACAGGTTTTGAAGTTTAGGCTTATGTTAAGAATTGAGACACTATACTTGGGGTCATAAGAAACTGGCCATTTTAAACCATAGGAAGGTTAATAGCAGGAAAAAAAATCCAGGTTCCAAAGGTAAAACAGAAAGAGGTGACTTTGTATGCAAGACACTGTATCTACTTAAAAACTAAAGTACTTGCTCTACAATTTTTTAACAGTATATTACACATGTATGTCTTTTGAACACTAGCCAAACCAACAAGAGTGCAATCCTACTCTCATGTCACATACTATCACTCTAATAGGTGTCTCAAATTTAACAGACATGTGTAAATGTTCATATTACTGTAAATTTTATTAGAGAATTAAATTCGTTATGAAAAAAGAAGCACTGGAAAATAAATGGAAAAGGAAATTATGACTTCCAGTTTAAATTGAACTTGAAACTCTGCCAGGGCAAGCCATGTTTGTGTACTAGACCTTTAGTGTGAAATCGTTACAGCTGTTAAAAGAATCCCATGCCTAATTATGCGAGCTGTTTGCAGAATATGCTTTCAATGTACGGTATTTGAAGAAGGCAGAAAATTATATTTAGAGGGTTAAACTTATTTAAGTTAATTACATAGTCAGAAAGGCCTTCTACATTTCTAGTTATTCAATTATTTTCAAATGTTAAATTATTATTTCTTTTTTGCATCTAAATAGACTGAGAATCAGTGTTATTTTAGGATAAATATTTTTGTATGTCTATCTTGTATCCGTAAGAATGACCTAAATATTTATTTTGAAATGATTGTTATGAGATCCAACTTATTCCGCAGTGCACTTCAATGAGCAAATTAAAGTGTTAAATGAATTTGTCCTTTGTCCTTTAGCTCCTTCACTATCAAGAGGTTTTCAGAAAAAACAACCCCAGAATCCAAGAATTTTGGGTGTCCTGGATAGTTATGTTTCAATGTATTTTTTGTTTCAGCATTCCTTGTGCATTATTTAATGGATATACATTTTTTTTTAAATATTGTCTGAATAGAAAAACTTTAAAAAAATAATTTACCAATTAATGAGGTTACAGATAGGAAAACAGAGTTGTAAATAAACTGGATTTCTCAATACGTAACATCACATAGTCTATACTCCTAAAGATTTATAATACAATTATTGTTATGTTATATATGGTGGTCCTGTTCCCAATTAAGATTTTTTTTTCAAACTAAATGGAATAGAAATTTGTCCTTACCCAACGATAGCTCTTCTTCATATGGCACTTAAAAAGTTGAGTCAAGAAGAGTTTACACTGCTCCTTCACCTTATGATGGCAGTAAAAATAACTATAGCAAGGAATTGAATATCCTTGATATTATTAATTGGATAGCTGTTAAACAACTATTTATTTTTCAGTGTAGAATGCAACGATATGGCAATAATGATACTAAAGAGTATCAATTCTGAAAGAATACTCTTGGAGAATTTGGAGACGAAATATGGAGAATATATAACATACATTAATACATTTGGAAAATAGATTTATTCTGTAAATATATCAATGAAAGTTCTATATTAGGGTAATTAGGTCATCTTAAAGTATCTGATAATTTCGATTCACGTACGTCTGATGGGAAAACTCTGAATACCCTGTTCACCTGAATACCATGTTCAGTGTATGTGTTTTGTAATTTTAAAATCTGGTTATATGTTATGTTAATGTTTGTGTCTGGATAAAAACGAGACTACGCAGCAGGGAAGATAGAAGAGATATTAGAGGGAGAAAGAAAGAAAAAGGAAAGGAAAAAAGTGGTAATTGTCAGATATATCAGATAAAAGCAATTGTATTTATAGATGGTTTTAGACTTGTTACCGTATTTTTATAGCCATATTACCTCGGCTAATCATCCCTGTAGTGATTAACAAATTTTGTACAAAATTGTTTGTATTGAATATACATTGTATTTATACATTTGAATTCATAAAATAAATATATAAATGTTGTTATGAGATCGATCTTATTCCACATTGCATGACAATAAGCAAAAGAAAAAATGAAAGTGTTAAATGAATTGGCCCTTTGTCCTTTAACTCCTTTACTACCGAGCAGTTTGTAGAAAAATCACTCCCAGTATTTTGGGAGCTCGGAAAACTCATGTTTAAACGTATTTTTAGTTTCAGTATGCCTAAATAGCGCATTATTTAATGGAAACAAAAAAAAAAAGAAAACTTTATCTGGACAGAAACAAATATTTACCAATTATTGAAGTTACAGCTAGGAAAACAGAGTAGTATGTGTGTGTGTATATATATATATATATATATATATATATACCCTCACATTGCAACCATGTTTGGACACACACACAAATACACACAATGATGCACACACATACAGTCATGGGAAAAAGAATGAACACATTCTTTGAATTCTATGATTTTACATATTGGAACATAATAATAATCTTTTCCTTAGCAGGTCTTGAAATTAGGTAAATAAAACCTCATATCAACAAAACACATGATATATTATTACATCATGTCATGATGTATTAGATAGAAATAAATATAAAATAGAGAAGACACACAATGACAAGCGAAACACATGCAAATACATTGACTGATACAGAATGTGTCTGGCAGTGTGTATTGGTACCTGTTTGTGCATATCTGGCATTGTGTAACATATATGTGCCTGAGAGTGTGTTTCTAGCAGTGAGTATCCTTGTGTGTATATTTTTGTGAATATGTATCCATGACTGTGTTTGCAATACATATCTGTGTCTGTGGATGTCTGTGTCTAGGAGAGTATGTGTGGGGGGAGCTGCTTGCAGTGTGTGTTTTGTGTGTGAGGGGAGGGCTGCTTGTGGTCTTGATGTGTGCATTGTGTTTATGGTGGGGCTGTGTTGTGTGTGTCTGGGATGACTGTGTGAGTGTTACTGTCTGTGGGGTGGTGCCTTTGCCTAAGGGTGCCTGTGTGTTTATGAGGGTGACTATGGCTGGGTGTTTGTGACAGAGTAAGTGTGATTGGGTGACAGTAACAGAGTGACTGTGACAGGGTGACTTTGGAAATGTGACTGCATGTGAGCGATAAGTGTGGGGAGTGACTGAGACATGGTGACTGTGTTTGAGGGGTTAGTACAGGAGTGATGTGATATGGTGACTGTGTTTATTGGGGGGTTACTGTGACAGAGTGATTGAATGTGTGTTGGAAGTGATGTGACATAGTGACTAAGTGCGTTTGTGTTTGAGGGTGATGAGACATGGTGACTGCGTTTGGAGGGAGGGGGGGACAGTATGCGTGCCTGCGGGAGACCCTCTGGGTATCTCTACCACTTATAAAATCAACCTGATGGATGTAGACACTGAATGTGAAGAGCATTGAAAATCAAGGTATTAATGAGGAAGAGCCTCCAGTGGCTGTCAGTCTCACAGTTGTAGGAGACATGTTTATAGTCAATGTAACAATGTTTTACAGTGTCAAACTGCAAGGAGAGGGCCCATGCACTAAAACATGTGAAGTGGCTGTGGTGCTTACATTGTCCTTGTAATTGCTACACAACTGGGACTGTAAATACAGAATGAGACCAAAACACCCTTTACTTCATAGTAGTTTTCTGTGCAGTTCACAGTGTCTAATAGTACTTTATTTGATTGGTTTGGGATGTTTGGTTTTCACATCTGCATAAACTGAAATGTACAATTAGGCCATTCCAGGACACAGTATGACTTCTGTTATACTGGAGATGGATAGTTTGAAAAGTCACAGCAATAGTTCTCATTCCTTATTGCTTAGCTATGAATGTATTGTTAGCCCTTGTTTCGCTATTTTGTTTGTTGCTTAAGGACATGGAATGACACTTTCCCTTGCTCAAGCAACAGCTGCACTTCAGAGATGAGTCCCTTGGAGAATACATTCTTTTTCGTCAGTTCCATTCTGAATTACATGCGTTCATTCGCACAATTGCGTAATCTCATTATGCTTGTTAAAATCATTATATTGTCGATACACTTAATCAACATGGAAAGTTAAAGGATATACCCTGCATCTGTGTAATTAAAATTATCTTCACTTCTAATTTACAAAATAATCTTTGTGAATTCTGGTCTGGAATAATCCCCATATTAAAGAAAAAATATTCTAACCTCTCCACTGTGATGGACGGCTGCAAAATATTACTAAACAATACATTGATTATACATTGTCCCATAGTTGTTATACAGCTTAATGATGCACAGTACAGAGAATAATGACAGAATAATAAGCAGGCAAAATCAACCATTTGAAGGGACTGGCAAACCACTGACACTTCAGCTGTTGTGGACAACATTTCCCAGAATCCCAGCTGTTGACTTTTGACTTGCCCTGCCTATGTGCTAAATGGGTGGATAGACATGAACAAACAGGGAGAACAGACAGGGATAGAAAGACAGAAGTAAGATAGATGATAGATAGATAGATAGATAGATAGATAGATAGATAGATAGATAGATAGAAAGATAGATAGATAGATCGAACAGACAGTAACACTGGGCAATAACAGAGCTAAAACATTGATGAGGATGGTTAGCTCCAAACTAGGAAGACCAACCAGCCTCACAGGAATTACCTCTTATATAAAGATCAATATGGAGTAATAAACTTTATTAAGAGAAAGTACATAAAAAACAAAAATAGTGTTCATGCAACCAAAATGTGATCAAACTGAATGTGTATAAAATGATAGAAGACTGCTAGAACTGTCCCATAGATACTCACTATATAACGTTAAACTCCACAAGCTACAAATGTAGCGATTCAATGCAAATAGTTAAACTAATTTGATACAAAAGTGACAGACTGGTTTCTGTAGTGTCCTGTGTAAACTATATACAGGATTATTTGTGTTTTGAGTAAAGGTCACATAAGATAATTAAATAGGGAGTTTGGTAAGAAATAGTGCTTAGCTAGACCTGAAAGCATATTAGACTAAGGAAAGTAGAAGTATATATGTGTACTTTCAGTACAGTAGTCTCTTCTAAAGTCTAAACAGCTAAGCAATACTAATTAGAGGGGATAAGAGCAAGTTAGAAGTAGAACAAGCATTCCCCAGTAGGTACCCTAAAGCAAAATACACTACCTCCTGCTGCTCCAATGGCAGCCCCCCTATAGTTAAAGTCCTCCAAACAAGTAGGCAGCAAAAATTAAGCAGACCAGAAAGATGGAACGTGCATGCGGTTAAATGGTGAACGGTATGCTGCTTATGTTAGCTATATCACCCCACTTCTACTAGAAAGGAGTACCCCTATGTATGTCTTGTATGTATGTATCAAGTCCGCTTTTCATCCCAGGAACGTTACGGCTACGAGAGGCCCAAAGAAGGAATGTGGCTAAGTGCTATAGCCTAGAAAAGTCTCTTTGACAAAGGTAGAGTGAGTAAGCCCCTCTTCAGCCCTTGGGTGGTTTTAGGCTGTTGTTGTGTCTGATTGCCTTCGGCCCTGGTGTCTCCCTTATCTTTATCTTGCAGGTTCAGCTGTGAGAAGTAACTGTTGGTTGTCTGTGGAGGACAGGGTAAGCATCTGGTCTCCCCATGGTACCACCAGGGATTAATTTGCCCCACACCGATATCTGACCCCCACATCCCTTAGCAGTTTGGCTGTTGGTGCCAGCTGTCGCCGTTTCACCAGTGCAGAGAAAGGGAGATCCCTGTGGAGGTCCACAGTGCTACCCTCCATTTGTACTGTGCCCAAGTCTCTGGAGCGGGACATGATAGCGGAGTGGGTTGCCATCCTTTGCGATGGCGATTGTGTCTCTGGGTGCATCACCAGGAGCTGTTGCGGCTTTGCGGATTCTGAAGGCGGAGAGTATCGTGCTGGGCTCAGCACCCCCTTTGATGCCCATTATAGATAATAGGCGATGAGCGTAGTGTAGTAGGGCATCCCCTTCAACGCTCTCTGGGATCCCTCAGAGGCGGACATTCCGCCGTCTATGCTGTGCTTCCATTGTAGTGACAGTCCGTGTGAGATTTTGGACTTGCAAGGTAAGAGCTGTCATCGAGTCCTGGGAGTGCTGTATTTGGTGCTCCCTTGCACTTTCCCTGAACTCCGCTGCTGTGATCCGCTGTTGGAGGTTCCCTACCTCTTTCTGAGTGTTTAGTAAGTCAGCCTTCCACATTTCCTTCATTAGTGCCAAGAGGTCTCTGATATCCTCCAATTCGGAGTCCTGGTAGTGAGCCCCTGTTTTAGTGGGAGATGGGGTAAGGCTCTCCCTGACTTCATTGGAGTCCTCGGATGCCTCTTCTTCACTGGATGCCTCGGGTGCCATTTTGGCGGGAGCCAGTGGAGTAGGCCTCGCAAACGAGAGCCGAATGTCTGATATTCTGGATGTCTCTGGCAGGCGGAACTTTTTATTTTTGTGCCCCATTGATGTCTGTGTGTGTGAGGCCTGCGTGTGGCCACTGTTGGTTGCTGATTTTTTTTGCCTATTTTATCAGTCCATCTAGCTGAGCAGCTGGCCACGCCCCCTCCAAATTATTTAATATTTTGAAATATATTTTTATGTTTTATATTTTTGTATATATTTTTGATCTAGTGATATATTTTTGTACATCATACATTTTTAATAGTTTAATGTTTTAAAAATTTTAATTTTTAAAGGCTTCTCCAAAAATATTAAATTATTTGAAAAATGTTTCCAAAGATAGTAATTCAAGGCCAAAGTGAGATTTTAACGTCTTTGTAACTTATTGCAGCTTAAATATATACTAGTATACTTGAATAAAAAAATCATGACACAATCAATAAAATATTCCCTTCTTTTACTCGTGATTCGTACATGTTAATTGTTTATTGTGTATTCATTGTGAAATAAAAAGTTTACCATGCGTTCTACAGGTTAACCTCATAATGACCAAAAATTAAGGAAATGCTTATTAGTAACCAGTTGTGTGTTTGTTAAAGGGGATCTGTCACTGCTTGGAAATTCATACTGAGTAAAACATTTTAAAAATACCTAAAAACACCTAAAATAGGTGTCTTGCTGCATGACAGATGGCTGCATGAGCTGATCTCAGCAATTAGATGAGCAATTAGTGCCCAACAATTAACATAATTTAAGGGCTTATGTACCCATATAACATGGCAAACAAGTCTAAAAAAAAATTGAAACAGATGGTTGTCACACTTCATGGTTCAGCCATTAATAGTCACATGCTTGCGTGCAACATTGCGCCAACAGGCCTCTCTCACCAGCATCCTGCTCTGAAAAAGCGACAGCATATCAATTCAGTGCTCACTTCTGCCCCAGCAACAGATTCCTCCATTAAAAAAATAAAAAAAAATTCTACAAATGGAATTTACTAAATTAGCCAGAGATGTCCAAGAGATCGGAGAGAGAATGGCTCATCTGGTGGTGAAAGCTGAGAAGCTAACTGATTTCCACAATTCATTAACTGATGTATACACTAAGCTAATAACTAAATTAGACCTTCTCACTAACATGGTAGCCGGCCACAAAGATAGAGATCACCGCTGCAATATCTGCCTCCGTGGCATACCAGAGGAGATCTTGCCACAAGAGCTTCAGACCTATGACTTAGAAGAAAGAAGACTGCACACAAGGCACTAGGCCTAGACAGGTTTGCAAGGCTATACTACCAAACATACAGCAACATTCTCTCCCCACATATGACAGAGCTTCTCAATGTTTGCTATTCACGAGGGGTTATCACCAGAGAAATGCTTCTAGCATATATTTCTACTTTGCAAAAAGCAGGGGAAATCTCACTCAAGGTAAACATTTCAAACCTATTTCTTTTTTCAATATTGACTTAAAACTCTACACTAATCTTCTTGCCAATCAGCTATCCACAATCCTATCTAGAGTGATCAATAACGACCAGTCAGGATTTATACATAGTAGACAGAGTAGACAGGGATCCGATAACACTAGAAAAAAATGAATATTTTATCACATATGAACTCCACAAAAAGAAAGGACTTTTTTTGTCATTAGACACCGAGAAGGCCTTTGACAGGTTGAACTAGTATTACACAGAGCAAGTGTTACTCAAATATGTATTTTTAACAGGCCTTCATCAAGGGTGTTATGGCTCTTTATAGCAATCCGATTTAACAGGTCTTGAATGCAGGCTTTCTTTCTACTCCATTTATGATTACTAATGAAACCAGGCAGGGTTGCCCACTGTCTCCCTTCCTCTTTATAGTATTGCTAGAACCATTTGCCCAAAATCAGGAATCATCAGGGAATGAAGGAAATTGTTATCTATGGAAATTACTATTGTCTGTCCATGTTTGCTGATGACATTCTACTGACTCTAAGTGACCTAATCAATTAATTGTCATCATTGATAACACTTTTGAATGAATATAGTAATGTTTTATATTACAAATTAAATCCATTCTAAAACTCAAGCTCTACCAGTGGTGCCGCCTGCCCACTTGATGGGTGAGCTTTGCCGAACCTATAATTTTTTTGATGGAAAAGCACATATATTACAAATCTGGGTGTGAAGGTTTCTAGATTGCATAGCAAAACAAGACTATACCCCACTACTCCAAATGTGCAGGGCAAAGTTTTTAAGAATAGAAATTTGTTAAACCTTCCTGGCAGGGCAAAATTAATGCAATCATGACAATTTTTGGTTAAAATAACCCCATCTCTTTGTAAACAGTTTTGAAGTATTTTAGGAATAGATGTAAGCCCTTCTAGCCCTTAACTATAGATAGACCTGTGGGTGCAGTGTAGGTGTCCCACATCTTTTAAATTACTACAAGCCTTTTTCTTAGAAACAGCAATAAAACTTCACTTGCTTAAGGGCACCATACAATGAGTAGATATGGAGAGAGATTGGGCGCAGATGTCTGTTTGGTGGATATGGTGTGGACCCCCAAACCTTGTAGAAAAAAGATGGGAAATTATTACCATCTACAACATTAGCAATTTCAGCATGAGGTCAGTTCCAACACAATAACATATTTCAACACAAATTCCATTTAAGGACACTGGTAACATTGGCTAACTTGACTAGCTATGCAAAATTCTGTTAAATTGGGGATCTCTTCAAAAGGAGAAGTGTGTCCAAAATCTTGTCCTTTTAAAATTTGCAAAATAAATATAACTTGCCAACTATTTAATCTTCCAATACCAACAAATGAAAAGTATCATTTCCACATGAGTGTATAGCTCTACTGAAATATTCAGTCAACCCATAGGTGATGATAAAAAGGTATACACTAGAAGCTGACAAACATGGTAAAAACCCAAAGCACTGTCAATTTGTTATAAAACTCTAATGGGCTCAATTCCTGACACTCCATTCACTTTCATGATGCAGTGGGTAGATGAATGCGACTGCGCTCCCTGAGTCCGAGAGTTAGTATACTCCATTAATGCACTCAAGACATTACTATTGCTATTCTCACATAGAAGCACATAGGCAATGTATCTACAGGTTACATAACGCGCAGGAGGCTCCACCTTATTTATCCTAGCATTCTGCTAGATATGCTGAATTGATGAGGGTACCATTACGCACATCTGGTGGCACTGTACTGGAATCAAAACACTTTGGGACACAGTTAGTGCCTTATAGCAACACTACATATTGCTGATCTACATATCATCATTTGCACACATCTGCTACTCCTCTTACATTCAAACATATCTTAGGCCTCTAAACAACCAGCAGCAATAATTATATTGAATTTGATAGTGCTTCACTGGAAACAGTCTGTTAGTTCAACTAAGACTCAGCTGCTAGACAAAATGAATCAATATTATATGTTTGAACGCATGTCAGTAGATGTGGTGTCACAACACATATCTTTTACAGAAACATGGCAGTTATGGGTCGACTGGATCAACTGGTTCAACACCAATTGACATGACATGAACACAAGTCTAAGGGTTTTCGTTAACATTGCCATATCCTCACAATACATGTGGACTGTTACGACACGTACCGTCGGGTAAATGAAGCCGCAGTTTAGTCAATAATCCCCTTCTCCAGAAATGCAGTTTAAATCCAGCCGACCGCCCAAACTCCCGAACGAAGTCCACGAACACGGCAACTCCCGATCAGCAAAACAGTCGAACGCCTTCCACAGCTAAAAATAACGAAAGCGCTGTCCCAGTAATAATTCCCCCACAAACGAGACCAAGCTCCGTGTTGAGGGTCAAATGAAGATCTGTTTAATGGGGGCTACCTGCCCGGTATTTATGCAGGTCTCCACAAGGTGGACACTCCCCGAGGGGACCTTGTGGAAGACTGTAAAATATGTTATACAGTAGCCAATCGCAGTGGCTTCAATAATAGCCCTTCCCATCTTGCCCATAATTCCGTCTTCTCTACCTCGGAGATAATTAGGAAGAAACCTAATTATCTCCCAAGGTAGAGACAATCGCCATTTTACTTTACAATAATAAAAATACATTAAAATACATAACTGCAGAAATACCGAATGCATATAGTTCGTGTAACGTATCCCCAGACAGCCTGGATCTGAGTGCATGTTTTCACCGAATAGCTCTCAGATCTGATGTATCTAGTCGAATCGCCATGGAGTCAAAGTCTTTCACCAGTCCTTCGGTATACGAATGACTCCATGGGATGGCTGTCTGGGTGAAAGTCCATACGAATGAATAAAAACTCCCGAACGACCGACGTTCGCATGCCTTGTCGAAATGGAAGGTAGGCAGCAGCTTCCAGCGGTGTTCGGTAGTTTAAGTGTCCGTTTTTAGTTCCATACAGTTTGTACCGAACACCGCTATGTGTTCGTATGTCCCAAAATGGCCGCTGCCTCGTGGTCGACATGCGAACGACGACCACCCGTACGAATGGAATGGAGAGGTGTCTGCGGTTAACCACAACGTTCTAATTTGGGCCAAGAGGTTAACCAGCAGCACACTCCTCTCCTGGGTGGTCGTTCGTTCGGTAGTTTCAATCGGTAGTTTGCAAATTACACGAACGGGGTTATATGAACAGGCAATTCAGCGAACAAAGGGAAACAGACGAACCAGCAATACAGATGAATCTGTCACACGGCTCCCCCCTTGTGGGACACTCCGGCAGACCCGGCTTGACCCTTTAGCGGGTCAACGTGGGGATGACCGGACTAAGATGGGGTGAGGATGTCGGTTTGCCTGGACAATCCATCTGCATTCCCATTCTGCTTACCGGGTCGATAACTGATGGTGAAGTTATATGGTTGTAGTGCTAAACTCCACCTCAGCAGTCTGCCATTGTCTCCTGAGACCCGGTTAAGCCAGACAAGGGGATTGTGGTCCGTCACCAGGGAAAATTCCTGTCCATATAAATACGGGCTTAACTTTTTCAATGCCCACACCAGGGCCAAACACTCCTTCTCCACTGCCGCATAACTCACTTCTCTGGGTAACAGCTTTCTGCTGAGATATGCGACAGGGTGCTCTCCTCCATCTTCCCCGACCTGGCTCAGCACAGCCCCCAGTCCATACATGGAAGCATCTGTATGGACGAGAAAACGTTTGTTAGGGACTGGGGCAGCCAGGACAGGGGCATTCACAAGAGCTTGTTTGAGTGCTTGGAACGCAGCTTCACAAGCTGGAGACCACAGGACCTGCTTAGGAAGATTTTTCTTTGTCAGGTCAGTCAGGGGTTTAGCAATAGTGCTGTAGTCGGGGACAAAGCGTCTATAGTACCCTGCTGTCCCTAGGAAGGCTAACACCTGGGTCTTGGTGATAGGTGTGGGCCAGTTAGCAACTGCCTCTATCTTGGCTGGCTCTGGCCTCTGGCTCCCACACCCTACTCTGTGACCCAGGTACTGCACTTCAGCCATGCCTAAATGGCACTTCTCTGGCTTCAATGTCAGGCCAGCGGCCCGAATCTTGTCCAGTACTACCCCTACATGTACTAGGTGTTCTTCCCAGGACTCACTGTAGATCGCAATGTCATCCAGGTATGCACAAGCAAATTCCTGGAATCCATCAAGAAGTCTATCCACCATACGCTGGAAGGTAGCCGGGGCATTCTTCATCCCAAATGGCATGACCTTAAATTGGTACAGGCCAAATGGGGTGACGAAGGCCGACTTGGGGATAGCATCCTCGGCCAGGGGAATCTGCCAGTAGCCTTTGCACAGGTCTATGGTGGTCAGATAGCGTCCCCTGGCAATGCGATCTAACAATTCATCTACCCGGGGCATCGGGTAGGCGTCAGTGGTGGTCCGCTCATTGAGACGCCTGTAGTCCACACAGAACCGGGTGGTCCCATCCTTCTTGGGCACCAGGACTACAGGCGAGGCCCAAGGGCTATCGGAGTGTTCGATGACCCCCAGCTGGGTCATCTCCTGTATCTCCTTCCGCATTCCTTCCCGGACTGCTTCAGGGATACGGTAAGGGGGTTGTCGCAGGGGGTTCTGTCCAGGGGTTTCTACCTTGTGTACAGCTAGGGTAGTGTAACCAGGTTCTTGGGAGAAGGTCGCCTGCTTTTCCCACAGAAGCTGTCTTGCCTGGCCCTTCTCGGTAGAGCTCAATCTGTCCCCTAGCTGTACTAGGCTAGTAAGATCCGTCTGGGGGTCCCTCTCTAACAGATCTGGTAAGGGTAAACTCTCTGTATCATCTGCAGCAGGGGCACATACTGCAGCGACATTCTCTGGTCTCTCCTGATACTCCTATAGCATGTTCACATGGAAGGATCGCTGGATCCTTTCATCTGAACAGCTGGCTATAAGGTAGGTAGTATCGCATATCTGTGCTAACACCTTATACGGGCCCTGCCAAGATGCCTGCATCTTGTTCGCCTTCACAGGTTTGAGTACTAACACTTTCTGCCCAACCTGGAAGACTCGCTGTCGGGCACCCCGATCGTACCACCTCTTCTGTCTCCCCTGAGCCACCTGGAGATTCTCCCTTACCATTAGGGACAGTTTCTCCATGCGGTCCCGGAGTTCCAGAACATACGGTACTATGGGGGTCCCTTCCTGCTCTGTCTCCCCCTCCCAGTGGCCTCTAATGAGATCTAGGGGTCCGCGGACCCTTCTCCCATATAGCAACTCAAAGGGGGAGAACCCAGTAGATTCCTAAGGCACCTCTCTGTAGGCAAACAACAGATGAGGCAGGAATCGCTCCCAGTCTCTGCAAGTGTCAGAAAAGGTCCTCAGCATCTGTTTGAGGGTGCCATTAAATCGCTCGCAGAGACCGTTAGTCTGTGGATGGTAAGGTGAGCTAAGCAGCGGTTTAATACCGCACACCTTCCACAGTTGCTGGGTGAGCACAGCGGTGAATTGGGTTCCCTGGTCAGAGAGAATTTCTTGAGGGAACCCGACTCTGGTAAAAATCCTAACCAGGGCATCAGCAACTGTCTCTGCCTCTATATTAGACAGCGCTACTGCCTCTGGATAGCGAGTGGCATAATCCACCACGGTGAGAATATATTTCTTACCGGATGGACTAGCCCTGGCCAGTGGACCCACAATGTCAACGGCTATGCGGGCAAAGGGCTCCCCAATGATAGGCATAGACATAAGTCTAGCTCTTGGGTGGTCCCCCCGCTTTCCTATCCGTTGACATGTGTCACACGTACTGCAGTATGTCCGAACAGCCTGATTAAAGTTTGGACAAAAAAAGTTCTGCATGATCCTATAGGCTGTGCGGCGGGAACCTAGATGTCCAGCTAGGGGAACATCATGCCCTATCCGCAGAATCTCCTGCCGGTATTTTGCGGGCACCACCAGCTGTCGATTCGGCGGAGGGGCAACACTCTTCGGGGAAAGCTTGGGGATCCTATACAACCTGTCCCCCACCCACTCATACCGTTCCCCATCTAATCCTTCCTCTCCAGTATCTGCTCTGTCCCTATACTTCTGGAGGGTCGAATCTGTCTGAGTTTCCCTCCCAAACTCCTCTGGGGAATCCCAGCTAATAAAAGTCTGTTCTAGGGTACCAGTCGGGGACTCGGTTCTTACCTGGGTCTCAGCAGCAGGTGGGCTGGTTCCAGCAGCACGGGTCTGGGCACGGGTAGTCACTGGGTTGATAGCGGCAGGTCCCATTGGAGCATAAGCGGACACCAAAGGGGCCAAGTCATTCCCAAGCAAAACATCGGCCGGTAAGTCTTTCATGACCCCCACATTCACGTGTCCAGAGCCCACCCCCCAATCCAAGTGAACCCGGGCAACCGGTAAACGGAACACTGCACCTCCCGCCACCCTCACTGCCACAGTATCTCCAGTGTGCTGATGTTCGGAAACAAGGTTCTTTTGGAGCAAAGTCATAGTGGCTCCGGTGTCTCTCAGACCAGTTACTGCTTTGCCATTTAGTTTAACGGTCTGCCTGTGCTGTTGACGGTTATCCTGCTGCGCTGCTTGTACTGGATCCGCCTCATGTAGTATACCCCAAAATTCCTCCTGCTCCAGACAGTGAGCGGAAGGTTGGGGTGGCTGCTGATTCCCGCCGGCTGGTCTTCTCCACGACTGGGCTTGGCTGGAATTGTTCAATGGGCACTCGGGTCGCTTGTGCCCCAACTGCTTACACCCATAGCAACGGATAGGCTGTGAGTAATCCCGGGCGTTGAACCGGGCTGGCTGAACATAATTGTTTGCTGTTGGCATGGTGGGGGTGCGTTGTGCTGGGTGTTGATACACTGCAGAGGTTGGAGGGGCTGCTGGTTTGTACTCCACTCGGGTAGGGACCTTGGCTGCTGTCTGGTCCAGTTTCCTGGCGTCAGTGTACTCATCAGCCAGACGAGCAGCTTCGGGTAAGGTAGCGGGTTTGCGGTCCCTAACCCACTCTCTGACTCCTGCAGGTAAGCGGTCAAAACAGTGCTCCAACAAAAATACTTGCAGCACTTCTTCCCCAGTTACCGCTTGGCACCCTGCCATCCAGTGGGCTGCGGTGCGGTGTACTCGGCATGCCCACTCAACATAAGAATCACCAGCCTGCTTGTTAGTGTCCCGGAATCGCCGCCGGTATGCCTCAGGGGTCACAGCGTATCTGGCCAAAAGGGCATCTTTCACTGCCCTGTAGCTGGTAAGTTCCTCCTCTGGGATGGCCCGAAACGCCTCACTGGCCCGGCCGGATAACTTCCCAGAGAGGATGGGGACCCATTCTCCTGCGGGTACCTGGTGTAAGGCACATTGCCTTTCAAAATCAGCCAGGAACCCATCAATTTCTCCTTCGGCTTCTACAAAGTTCCGAAATGCAGCAAAAGGTACTTTTCTCCTTCCATTATTATTGTACGGTACCTCAGCTGCTGCAGCGCCTCTTCCTTGAAGCGCCTGTTGTGCTGCTACTGCTGCTTGCACTTGCACCACAATATCTGCTGCGGGGTTGGGGCCAAAATGTGCCAGCCTGATCTGAACTGCCCGGTTAAACTGTATCTCCTCGGGTGTTAACTCCAGTATGCCAGGCACATCAGCTCTTCCTGTTCCCTGTGCTGCATCTATTTCCAATAGTATAGCAATAATCTCTCTTTTCTTGAGATTACTCGCTGATCGTCCTCTGCGTTCTAATATATCTTTAAGGGTAGCACGCCTTAACTCTTCATACTGCATTTCCAACCTGGGATGTGTAGCTGGCCTTCTGGGCTGTAGGATTCATCCCGTCGCTTGCCACCAATTGTTACGACACGTACCGTCGGGTAAATGAAGCCGCCGTTTAGTCAATAATCCCCTTCTCCAGAAATGCAGTTTAAATCCAGCCGACCGCCAAACTCCCGAACGAAGTCCACGAACACGGCAACTCCCGATCAGCAAAACAGTCGAACGCCTTCCACAGCTAAAAATAACGAAAGCGCTGTCCCAGTAATAATTCCCCCACAAACGAGACCAAGCTCCGTGTTGAGGGTCAAATGAAGATCTGTTTAATGGGGGCTACCTGCCCGGTATTTATGCAGGTCTCCACAAGGTGGACACTCCCCGAGAGGACCTTGTGGAAGACTGTAAAATATGTTATACAGTAGCCAATCGCAGTGGCTTCAATAATAGCCCTTCCCATCTTGCCCATAATTCCGTCTTCTCTACCTCGGAGATAATTAGGAAGAAACCTAATTATCTCCCAAGGTAGAGACAATCGCCATTTTACTTTACAATAATAAAAATACATTAAAATACATAACTGCAGAAATACCGAATGCATATAGTTCGTGTAACGTATCCCCAGACAGCCTGGATCTGAGTGCATGTTTTCACCGAATAGCGCTCAGATCTGATGTATCTAGTCGAATCGCCGTGGAGTCAAAGTCTTTCACCAGTCCTTCAGGATACGAATGACTCCATGGGATGGCTGTCTGGGTGAAAGTCCATATGAATGAATAAAAACTCCCGAACGACCGACGTTCGCATGCCTTGTCGAAATGGAAGGTAGGCAGCAGCTTCCAGCGGTGTTCGGTAGTTTAAGTGTCCGTTTTTAGTTCCATACAGTTTGTACCGAACACCGCTATGTGTTCATATGTCCCAAAATGGCCACTGCCTCGTGGTCGACATGCGAACGACGACCATCCGTACGAATGGAATGGAGAGGTGTCTGCGGTTAACCACAACGTTCTAATTTGGGCCAAGAGGTTAACCAGCAGCACACTCCTCTCCTGGGTGGTCGTTCGTTCGGTAGTTTCAATCGGTAGTTTGCAAATTACACGAACGGGGTTATATGAACAGGCAATTCAGCGAACAAAGGGAAACAGACGAACCAGCAATACAGATGAATCTGTCACATGGACCCACCCAGGAGACACAGGGATGATTGACAGGACAAACTGTGGATAGGCACAACTTGCACAGGACAATAGCTATGGTTATGTATACCAAGTTGTGTTACCTTGTTTCTTTTCCCTTCATTACCCCACAACCTGAAGATGACGGTACATGCATAATTTACCCTCTGGGTTGAGCTGCAATAAAAATAATCACCAAATGTGACTAATGTACACATGACATACATAAACTATGTATCTTATCCGCTACTTTACACTTATGTTTGTAATGTGTACCATTGTTGTCTACTTTAAGTAGCAAGCATTGTGCCATATCTGTTTTCTTTGAATACATAATAAACATTGAATTTAAATAAAACAAAACACCTAAAACTTGTGTTGGCCTTCTTTTCATAAGATTCTCTATTTTCTTTAAAATTTATGTTAACATTCATCAAATGTCATCATGATCCAAATCAGACAAGGAAAAGTCAAAGCAAACAGTGAAAATGAGTAGGAGCAAGAGAAACATTGTTTAATTTCTCCTCTTCTCTATGATTGTAATAATAATTATTGTCAAGGAAGAAGGCACCCGACTGCAGTATAAAATAAGCTGTGGAGCTCTACATTTAATTTACAGAAAAATGTGTAGGAATATAACGCTTGTTATGGTGAAAAATAAAAATAATAATTTTAAAATGTAAACAGTTTCAGAAAAATTAAAACTCAACATGTACAGCTGAATTTACTATTTGTCACAGTGACATGATGATCTATATATCTATTGTTTTTTCAAGTAAAAAAATCATGGCTTACAGAAGATTGCCTCTTCATTAGCAGGGCAGATCCTTATTGCCTTGTCTTTACTGGTCTTTGTTAGTTCCTATTCCATTGTTTCTTTATATTAATGTATGAAAACTGGAAATCGTACATTTTCATTCTGCCAAGGTGCAAGTTAAAGATACATAATCATATACCTTGTTTCCAAAATAAAGCATTAGAAAAAAGGCACATAATTTAATTTTATTAGAGCTAAACCCAGTTCTCTATAATAATCTTATAAATGTTACAGTTCTATCCATAAATTGATTCTTAATGATATCCCATGATCCTCAGCTGGATTTTGGATGACAAAAATCTTGGTTCATGAGATTTTGGGGAGCTACTATTTGACTGCCCCTGCAAATTACACTATTTTAATTAATTATCTTAATTAATCTTAACAAAATGTTAATTACCTTACTTATTAAATTTACTCTTTCATATTTTTATATTTTAACAAACTGCTCTCCTTTAGTCTGCTTTAGAGAGTATCAGATCTACCATCTGTATATGTTCTATTCAAAAAACATTTAATATGCAAGCTGATTTACAAGTAACCACAACACCTTAGATTTATTGTTCTTCTAGTCATGCTATCCAGGGCCTCATAAATATGATTTCACTGGGACTTATTATCTCTTTGCATTTTTGTTCCTTTCTTTACCCTATGACCTTAGTTTGCAGTAAAGAGGAAGCCAAACCTCAGTAGCAGTCATGATCTTTATAGGACCAAGATCAGCCAAAAGCCCTCATGAAATCCAGGAGCATTCTGAGGATCAAGACAACTTTTATTGCTCCAAGATGTTCTGCCAAAGGTTTACTACATAGCATGGTCAGGATTCAGGCAGCATGTTTTGTTTATGTGGTAAAACTAAAAATGTTAGGGAGAATGAATGCCAAACTCCCTTACTCCCGTGTTCTGACTTAAATGAACCAAATGTACTAATAAAAAAACCTGTGGATCTATAAGCATTCCACTTACTTGCAATAATTAGAGGGTAAAACTTTGTGTAAGCTCTGTAAATTTATCTGATGGTATAATAGAGTACATGAAATATTAATTTGCGAGGATTAACGTCAAGGTTGTTAAATTAACCACATGCATGTACTGGTTTCCTGTAGCACACTTGTAATTATCCCAGCCCAGGAAAAGATTGCAATTTTTTATACGGTTTCATTTGTGGTAATATAAAAAATGCACTCTGTGAACATTTTAATGAGCATTAATTATTTGGCTTGCAGTATGTTCTATGTATCTGTCAGGATCCAAAATCTAATTTTGGAACTTGATTCATTTCATTCAATTTTGTACCTGCAGTAACTATGTTTTGCCACTAGTGGCCTCCCTAACCACTAGGTTGGAACTTTCACTCATCCTCAACTTGTCCTACAAAAGGCTACACTCTGCTCAATACAGGGCCTTTACACTGAAGTTAATGGTCAACCTAAAAATACTTCTGTTCCTGGCTCATATGAACTTACCTGCTTTATTATTTACACTACCAAGCTCCTTTTTTTTCCAAGCTGATCTACACAACAACCTTTTTTGCTTACAAGCTTCGTTATATCAACTCGAACTACTCAACAAACCAACCTGCATTTTTACCAATCTGCTTCATATCAGCCTAAACTACGCTATCAACCTGCTTTATGATACCAACCTGCTTTATTCTAACCTTAACTACTTAACCAAACTGTTTGATACCAACCTGCATTTTACCAACCTGAACTACAATACTAACTCATATTGCAAAGAGTAATTTACCTGCTTTATCAGTGCTCCTTCCAACAGGGGGCTGATTCACAAAAATTATATTTTATTTGCAATTATGATACCTTTCCGTTCTGATTTGTCTTTCTATATATCCTATACTTTCAACTATAGGTATTTGCTATTATCTAATTATATCTCGGTAACAACCTGTCTGTGACATATTGCCTAAACGTCCAATTCTATTATTTCACGTTCTTCCTACTTACCTATAATTCCATTTATAGGTTCTCCTTCAACCTTTCCTATTATTCCACTTATAGGTTCTCCTTCAACCTTTCCTATAATTCAACTTTTAGGTTCGGTTTCAAACTTGCCTATAATTCCGTTTATAGGTTTTACCTGCTAACATTTGCTTAACTCTCTTTTCTATTATCACTCCTTATACTTACCTCCCTCTTTGGCTTGCTACGTATACTAATTGTGAGTAACTGTCTAAAGTCACCAATAAACAACCAAACGTTAGCCCGGGCAATAGTCTCTTACTTGACCTGCTCAAGATCATGACAGTATCATCCATCCATTCTATCAAGTTCACTCTTCCATCCACCAGCCCACCCATGCATTCATCCATCCATCCACCCATCCAACCTGGTAACTATTGCCTAATAGATTTGCTCTTGCTTGGTAATGTTAATCAGATTCATTCTAGAGGAACCTATGTCAATATCCTTTGATAATCCGATATTGCACTTAAGACTATTCCATAATATTTTAAATAACATGGTTTTGTTTTATTTTATTTTTTTTAATGTTTTTTTATGCCTGTCTACATGTCCGATCAATTATTGCCTGCTAATGTTTTCTCCTAATCATGTGACCAGGTGTTATACTATAGCCCAGTGGTTCCCAAACTTTTTAGGTTCAAGGCGCCCTTAATATTTTAGTATTTTTCCAAGTCACCCCAAGTCAAAATGTCTAGGTTGTATAGCTATACTGCGGTGCGGCATTTACTGGCATTATGGTGTAATGTAAGTGTTGGTGTTTGAAAGGGTTCTTGTATATTATTGTTGTTTTTTAATACAGGGGTGTGTTTGTATGTAATGTTTGCGTTTGATTGCAGGGGTGTGCCTAAAAGTAATGCTCACTTTTAAATGAGGATGTAGATTTGTGTAAAGTATTTGTCTTTGAGTGAAGGGATGTTTTTGTATATTTTTTTGTTTGAATGCAGGGGTGTGTTTGTATGTAATATTTGTGTTAGATTGCAGGAGTGTGCTGATATATTGTGCTGGTGCATGACTGCTTGGATGTATGCACATGCACTACTACATACATACATACATATATGCATATAAATACACTGACATATACACATAGATACACACTGACATATACTGACACACACCTACACATTGATACATGACACAGATACACACTGTGAAGGATTTCCCTGTATTCCCTGGCTTTATTCGACTATTTCCTCTCCCTGCTACCTAAATTACTTGGCAGCATTCGTTTTTCTGTGTGTGCTTGGTAGATTATTCGTTATACCAAACAGAGACCACCCTGGGTAGCAATTAGAAAGTAGAACACCATGTTGCAACACGAAACCACAAGGTAATTGAGTGCTCCTAGGTGGCCGCCATTCGGCATACGAACACGTGGCAAGAACAAAGGATGGCGACCATCTTAAACTCCCGAACGAGGCCAGCGGGACTTGGTCGTCAAGTGCCTGGAACTGTTTTCGGCATGGCAGTCACACAAACACCCAGTCTTTATGGAAGTTCTGACTGACCTATTTCTCCTTTGCGGTACAAGACCGGTGTTCGGGGGTTTCAATCAACCGAACGAGGGGAACATTCTCATGTAACCAGCTGCATTCTACCTATAGTGGTTTTCGTATAATTCTGCAGAAACGGAGACTGGCTCTTACTACCAATTTCATGGAACTCTAAATCGGATACTACCGCATGGCCAGCCGGTCAAACTTCCACACGATGCGACACAGAAACTACCGAATGGATTTTCGTGCAATTTGGATATGTTACTCCCAGTATCCTCAGCTACCCAGGATTTTTATATTGTTATGTCATATAGAAAGTATATTTCTAAAAATGTTGAAAATTGTTAATGTTTCTGGCCAGTAGATAATTGAATTTAGTATGTTGCTGAAACTCAATTATCTAGCCTGGCCCAGAGGAGGAGCTTGTACTGTATAAATTGAATGCCTGTTGCTTCCAGTAAATCAGTCTTGCTCCAGCATTAAGCTTTGGCTCATGTGTGGATTCTAGGCGATATTCTGCTTATTGGGAAAAGGGAATACTGAATGGTGATACAGATTACTACCGTCACAACTGGTTGGCAGCGGCGGGATCTTCCTTTTTCCTAAAATGAGAATCCAAGCAAGACACTGGTGTACAGTGAATGAAAGGCTGGTACACACAGCTTAAACGCAGCACGTTGAAGGAACTGTTGGAGGTTCGTGGAAAGAGTGCCAGCAACAAAGCCAAGCGGGTCATCATAGCTGAATTGATAAAGCTAGACCGGGAGATCTTGGCTGCTGCAACACCAACCGTTCGGGAGATTGAGGCACCGACGGTTCGGGAAAATGAATCACCCACTAACCGGGAGATGCGAGAAAGACTTGCATGGTTTGGGCCGAACCCAACAGCCGAAATCATCATGCAGGTGATGAAAATTATAGCAGAAGAGGCTTCACAGAAAGCACAGCTAGAGCTGCAGTTAAGGCTGGCTGAAACCCAGCGAACAGCGACAAGTTCGGAGGGAACAGTACTGGGGATGCCCGAAAGATTCCCTTCAGTGCCTTCAAAGCCTTCACTGAGAAAGACTGTGAAATTGATGGCTACCTGGCAGACTTCGAGTGTAACCTGCACCGAGTACCAGCACCCAGACGAGTGGGTCTCCGTATTATCGGGAAAGCTATCAGGAAAAGCAGCTGATGCCTTCCGAGCGGTACCAGAGCAGGAGATCCACAGCTATGCCCGGGTCAAGGAGGTACTACTGGCCCAATACGCGGTAACCCCACAGATGTACCGCCAAAAGTTCAGAGACTCACGAAAGACGGATAAAGATTCCTATACCAAATGGGTCTGCCACCTACAGCTATCCGCTTCTAATTGGGTCACCAGCTCTCAAGCTACAACCGTAGATGACATTCTGCAGCTAGTGCTTCTGGAGCAATTCTACGACCACATCCAGTCAGATGTCAAAGACTGGGTAAGGGATCACAGGCCCTTTCCTTACCGGAGGGACCACAGGCCCCTTTCCTTGCAGATGAATATGCGGATACTCGTAAGACCGCACAGACCACACCACGGGTTGAACCCCTCTGACCCTCAGTACCATCACCACCGGCCGTGCCCAGGTACCAACCCCCCAGCAGACCGATGACATCCCAACCTCGCTACTCTCGTCCAGCTGGCAACGAGCCCCGCTGTTTCCGGTGCAACCAACTAGGACATTTGCACAAAAATTGCCCCTTGGAAGCCCCCAGGGCCGCAGCCCACTGCGTGAATTACCCAGTAACTTCCGCCTGGGACACCAAGGAGTTGAGTTGGGAGGAACCCCTGGGCACCCTGTACGAAGCCCTTCTGGTCCAATCCACCATCACTGACCACAGGAAACATCATTGTCAGCTAGTGATGGTTAATGGGAAGGCCGCCCGGGGGCTCAGAGACAGTGGTGCTACCATAACCCTGGTGCAACGACACCTCATTGATAACAACGAGAGACCGTGGAAATCTATTGTAGTGCCAGTGGCAGTGTATCGGATTCCTACGGCCCAGGTGCATCTAGACTGGGGTGCCAGAGCTGGCAATGTACACGTGGGAGTTATGAAGGAGTTGCCCGCAGAGGTCGTGTTGGACAATGACATTGTCACGGTTCTCACCTGATAGACAGACGGCAAGACGTGGTCGCTCTTGGGTTTCCCAACAGGGGACTTGAACCGGGGATCTTCTCAGTCCTGGTCCTGCTTTCTACCTCTGAGCCACAGCAGCTATTTACAGTGAAGACTGATTCCAGTCCTGTTCATCCTGACATGGCTACTACTCTGGGGGCTGCACCTTGACTTGGCTGTGTTTCACCTGACTCTGATCAGTCATCAGCAGGGTATATAAACCCAGCCTCGCCCTGTGCTCAGTGTCAAGTCCTTGATCCTGTTTGTTCCAGTGTTCCTGTTTCATCGCTTCGCATTATTGACCCCGGCTTCCTGACTCGTTTATTCTGACTTCTGGCATCCCTTGACTTCGGCTACTCCTCGTTGTTCCTGTCCTCTGGCATCCTTTGACCTCGGCTATCCCTCGACCATCCTGCTGGTTCAGTCCTTGCCTGTCCTGCGTATTGGTACTGCATCCTGCACAGCCCCCGTGCACAGACCCACAGGCCAGGTGAATTCTTACCTGACCACCTCGGCCTGTGGCTATCTGCAAGGGTGAGCATCATATCTGCGCTACAGACTCCCAACTCAGGTAAGACCCTGACAGACATTGGCCCTTTGACTTCTGCTTTCATGCCAGCATCTCCTCACGAGGCACAAGCTGTAACCACCCGAGCCCAGAGTCGTGCTGCTGAGAGCCATCCACCTGCGACTGAGACCCAGGTAAGCCAACCTACTCTACCCCTGACTTAGAGCCACTCCCCTGGGATACCTCGGAGGATTTTGGGAGGGAAGTAGCATGGGACCCCACACTCAGCCAGTACAGGGTAAAGGCTAAGGGAGGGCACGGGTGGTTGGAGAAGAAGCAGCTGGTCTGGGAGAATGGTCGCTTATACCGACTCACAGAGACGTTGGTCAACGCACCCGGGCCTCTGCAAAAACACCAGCTGGTAATCCCGAGGGAATACCGGCACGAGTTATTGCGAGTTGGGCATGACGTTCCTTTAGCCGGGCACCTAGGGATACGCCGGACGTTACATCAGATAACCCAGAACTTCTTCTGGCCTGGAGTAGCCAACAACTTCCGGGCGTATTGCCAAACGTGCGAGGTATGCCAAAGGGTGGGTAAAATGGGAGACCACCCGAAAGCTAAACTGGTCCCCTACCCATAATAGAGGAACCCTTCACAAGAGTAGCAGTAGACATTATAGGACCCCTAGCTCGGCCTAGCCGCTCCGGTAAGAAATACGTCCTTACCGTAGTAGATTATGCCACCCGGTACCCGGAGGCCGTAGCCCTTTCTAATATTCAGGCTGAGACCGTGGCTGATGCTCTGTTCAAGATATTTTCGAGGATTTTCCAAAGAGATCCTATCCAACCAGGTTACGTGGTTCACTGACGAGGTGACCCAGCAGCTATGGAAGGTCTGCGGGGTTAAACCCCTAACTAGCTCCCCGTACCATCCCCAGACCAATGGTCTCTGTGAGCGCTTCAACGGGACTCTGAAGCAGATGATGAAGACGTTCACGGGAGACTACAGGGACTGGGAGCACAGCTATCTTTGCTCCCGCCGGCGAAGACACCGAGGCTTTGCCCTTACCCAACCTATTAGGGGGCAACTGGGAGACAAGGACCATAGAGTTGGTCCAGTTAGGGGAACAGCTGGAGCCCCAAGAGAGGGCTCAAGCTATCTGCTTACTGGAAACCAAACAGGCCATGTTCTCCCAGGAGCCTGGGTACACCCAGCTGGCCACCCACAATTTAGATACCCCAGGGCAGGCGCCCCTAAGTCAACCTCCCTACCGCCTTCCTGAAGCTGTCAGAGATGGGATGAAATGCTCCGGCTGGGAGTAAAAGAGCATTCGGACAGTCCTTGGGCTTCACCTGTAGTCTTAGTACCGAAGAGGGATGGTACAACCTGCTTCTGTGTAGATTACAGGTGGCTCAACGACAGTCACGGATGCCTATCCGATGCCACGGATGAACAAGCTACTTGACCGCATCTCCACAGGGAAGTATCTGACCACGATAGACCTCTGTAAGGGATACTGGCAGATCCTCCTTGCGGAGGATGTGGTCCCCAAGTCAGCGTTCATCACCCCGTTCTGCCTATTCCAATTTCGGGTTATGCCATTCGGGATGAAGAACAGTCCGGCCACCTTCCAACGGATGGTGGACCGCCTATTAGAGGGTCTCCAGGACTATGCGTGTGCCTACCTTGACGATATCGCTATCTATAGCGATACCTGGTAGGCACACCTAGAGCACGTAGGGGCGGTATTAGATAGAATTAGGGGGGCCGGCTTACCCCTGAAGCCGGACAAATGTCTCCTTGGTAAGGGAGGAGGAGCAATATTTGGGTCACCAAGTCGGGTGTGGTAAGCAACGGCCAGAGCCGGCTAAGATCGAGGCCATTGCTAACTGGCCCACTCCCCGTACCAAGACACAAGTAATGGCCTTCCCGGGGACAGCCGGCTAATACAGACTCTTCGTACTGGACTATAGAGCCCTTGCCAAACCCCTGACTGACTTGATGAAAAAGAAGTTGCCCCGACAAGTCCTGTGGTCCCCGGAGTGTGAGGTGGCTTTCCAAGCTTTAAAACAAGGCCTTACTAATGCTCCTGTATTGGCTACCCCAGATCCTAACAAACGCTTTATCGTCCACATAGACGCTTCAATGTTTGGACTGGGGCAGTATTAAGCCAGGTCAGAGAGGACGGAGGAGAAAACCCGGTAGCCTACCTGAGCCGGAAACTTTTGCCAAGGGAGGTCAGTTATGCGGCCATTGATAAGGAGTGCCTGGCATTAGTCTGGGCTCTCAAAAAACTCCCTATCTCTATGGCTGTGCCTTCACCCTCAACACGGACCACAATCCCTTGGTCTGGCTCAACCGGGTCTCTGGGGATAGTGCCTGTTTGCTGAGCTGGAGCCTTGCCCTACAGCCATATGATTTTACCATACATTACTGCCCAGGCAAGCAGAACGGGAATGCAGACGGGCTGTCCCGCCAAACTGACTTATTAACGGATTAACAAAATCGGATTTCCCGCCAGCCCCACTGGACCAGGAAAGATCCAACCGTGTCTGCCGGAGCAGGGAGAAAAAGGGGGGTCATTGTGAAAGATGTCCCTGTATTCCCTGGCTTCATTCGACTATTTCCTCTCCCTGCTACCTAAATGACTTGGCAGCATTAGTTTTTCTGTGTGTTCGGTTGATTATTCGTTCTACCGAACAGAGACCACCCTGGGTAGCAATTAGAATGTAGAACACCATGTTGCAACACGAAACCACAAGGTAATTGAGTGCTCCTAGGTGGCCGCCATTCGGCATACGAACACGTGGCAAGAACAAAGGATGGCGGCCATCTTAAACTCCCGAACGATGTGTGCGCAGACACAGAAGCACACTGATATATATATATATATATATATATATACTCACACACACTCATACACACATTCACACACATACAAGTGATTTTTTTGTAATATCTCCAGCCACCCTCCTGTTAGCTTACCTTATGTGCCAGAAGGGTAGCTTGGAGTCCTGCTGCAGTGGGAGAGAGGGGTCTGGAGCTCTTCGTGCTCCTCTCCCCTCATGCTGTGGCTGCCTCCTCTCGTGCTTTCTTCCTGCAGGATGCTGGGAGGAAGTGACAGGCTGTCACTTCCTCCCAGTCGGCTGACAG